>JAJEKV010000150.1:0-144975 GCA_021234155.1 Isoetes taiwanensis | reverse complement strand
TAAAAGTGGTGAAGAAGAAGAAGTTAAGAAAATGAATAGAAGATTGAAGAATCCGAAGATTAGAAGCGAAGAAACCAATGATCGGGAAGATGATTGGAAGAAGAAGCGGAGGAGTGATTCGATTCATACCAATAAGAGGCTTAAATGGATCGGCGAAAACAAGGATGGAAAGAAGAGGATGATGATAGAAACGGGATGGTGGATTGAAAACAAAACAAGAAAACAAGAAATTTCTAAATCTATCAAACAACAAGCCTAATTCAAAAAATAGCCGATTGATCCATCGGAATACCTTTCGGATGTTTTCGTTGAAGCTCGAAAGGACCGCAGGATGATCCTCATACCAAAATCGCCACCAAAACGCTCTCCTCCAAATTTAGAAACCAAAACTAGGCTACTTTAAAAGCCCAGCCTGCTTTCTCTCGATAGCATGAGACGTCATGAACGACGCCACGACGTCAGTTTAACGACGCTCCGCCATATCGCTAAACGACGCCTATAACGACGCCTTTGTGTTAAACGACGCCCTTTTTTTATTGGGTTATAATTATAGTTATTATTATACTATAATTATTATACAAAGAAGCTGATTGTTACCCGCTGGAGGGTCATTCATTTATGCGCGAATCTAACTCGAAGTCGCTTCTGGAATGATGCGTTGAAAGTCCCGTCAGCTTCCACCTCCACATTTTGCGGATGTAAAAATGTAGAAATCAAACTCAAATTTTGCATCTTTCGACGAACTTAGATGATTAAAAATGTTCTTTTCACCATGGATCTATTTAATATTCGACCAAGATAAACAGAAAGGGTGAGAAAAGAGGTGGGCCATATTTATGTGAATGACGCCAATGTGTATACCGACGCATCTTTTTATTAAGTTACCAAATTTAGATCTATTTGTTTTATTACTTATGTTTTTTATCTATATTGTGGTGGCACAAGATAGACCCTTCACCTTAATATAACATATCCTACTCAATTGAATTTCGGAAGCCGAGATATTCGCTAATTTCAGACACTCCATAATGAGTCCATACGTAATGTGACTTAATGCAATTAATTATTTAGTCAAGACCGATTTGGACAGCTAAATTTTATACCTATCTCAGAGTCTGCCCTATGCTTTCATTTCAATGACGCTTTTGGTTTATAACGACGTAGTTCTTTTTTTTAATTGCTATTATTATTAGCAATCTTTTTTTTACACGACGCCCAGACTTTTCGTTGGAACGACGCTTATAACGTGAGCGTTTCGTTCCAAACTTAACGGTTCCTTTTTTAAGTTAATATTATTAGCAACTTAGATTTGTTTCTTATTACTTATATTTTATCTATCCTCTTTTATCTATCCACTTAGATTTCTCCATCCTGTTTATCTATCCACTTAATAAACTGCATCTGTGCACCAGATTGAAGCTTCACATACTTATACTAAATCGCCTGCCAATCACTTCGCTACCATGATCAGAAAGTAAAGGTAAACATAAGAGCTCACTGTGTTGTTCTTCTCAGATACACCTACACAAGGCAAGGTATGTCAGCCTACAATTCATGCAAAGTCAGTAAGAGGCAAAGTATGCCGGTGGTATCAAAAGCAAGGCCCTGACATGCGCGCCGACAAAGATCAGATAAGACCCATATGGCGCCTTGTTTAAGGTGTTACTTGGTAATTAGTACATGGTAATTAGGTAATCAATAAATATGTAACAACCTTAACTAATAACAAGTGGAATACTATGATAGAATAGTACATCCAGGTGCTGATCTAAGTGTCAGTCGCCGCTTTTATGTTACCCACTAGCATACTTTGCCCAAGAAGAGCTTTGATTTGCCATATTCTCTCAGTGTACGATCACATACAACTTCATATATGCTGCGTACCATAGATTACCGCTATGGCTTGGACACCAGTGGTTGGTTCAAACGACGCCTCACCTTGAATTTCGAAATTCAGGATATTCACTTTGTACACTCCATTAATGAGTCCATATGGATGTGACCGGCCACTCTGCAATTAATTTGTTGTCGGCATTGATTTGGACAAAGGTTACACTTATTCTCAGAGCCCGGCCCCTATGCTTCTCATTCGACGACCTTTTGGTTTATATCGACGCACCTTTTTAAGTTAATATTATTATAACTTAGATTTGTTTCATTACTGGTGTATTTTATCTATTCTTATGGTATCCACTTAGATTTCTCCATCCTCTCGCTTATCTATCCACTTTAATGTAAACCGTGACTTGTGCACCATTGACTCCACTTGCATACTTTCATACTAAATCAAGCTGCCGCCCACTTCACGCATCGCTCGAGTCCATTGGCGTGAGTCGACGCGATTCCCAGAGGAGGCGCCCGTCCGGCCCCCGTGGGCCTTGGGAGAGGAAATTTGGGGCAAGTACCTCTCGAGGGATTTTAGGGTCCAAGGTCAAGGCCAACACCCCAACCCATCTCAAGACACTCCAAGGTCCCTACTGACCGGACAAGGAGAGGGGCCTAAAATGTAAAACCCTGCATGCCGTGCTCTAGAAGGGTTTACGCTTGAGGGTCGAACCTGGTCTCTGTTGCACTTGGGACCGGCCGAGAAGCGCCAGCCTGAGAATACTTGAAAGCAGGGAACCGACTGAGCGGTAGGTTTGGCCTTTCCTCCTCCTGTGGGGCAGAAGTCAGTCATGGCAAGTGGGCAAGACATTCGTAACCGCACTCACACCTGCTGGTTTTGCTAAAGAAGGAAACACTCACGCCTCCACGACGCGATTCCTGATGCAGAACCAGCCATCTGACCACGAGTGTGATGCAGCGAGCCACTTTACGCTTGAGTTCTGCGGTCTTCCTCGCCAGGTTTTGGGTTGGTCCTCGGCAATGTCGATGCTCTCGAGTCCATTGGCAGTCGACGCTGACTCCCGAGAGGGGAGGTCGCTCATCCGGCCCCGTGGCTTGGGGAGAGGAAATCAGTGCTATGCCCTGAGGGATTTAGTCCATAACAAGGCCAACACCCTAACTCTACCTTCAGATACCTACGCAAGGTCCTACTAATCTATAAGGAGGGCTCAAACGTGAACCCTGCGGGCTGCCGTGCTCTAGAAGGGTTTACGCTTTGGGGGCCGAGTCCGGTCTGTTGCACTTGGGACCTGGCCGGTGAAGCAAAGAGTCGAGAATACTGAGCAAGGGGAACTGACGGAGCGAGTTTGGGCTCCGGGCCATGGTAGCTGGCAAGACATCGGTGAATTCGCAATTAATGCATTGCACGAAAATAAATTCGGTTTTTTGCCGCCGATTCCTAATTCATCTCCAGCACCTAACCCAATTTTTCGGAAATTTTTCGGAGAAGGTCTAGGTCAGCGATAGAACGCCGGCAGCCCGCTGGTGGCAACCAGGCCGCACCCTTCAAGTCAACGAGGCTGTAGACTCATGTGATCCCTTTCACAAGAGGGGAGAGTCCGACCGTGAGGCGGGATCTGAAAGTTCCTTTAGGCAATTTCTTCCTGCAAAATAGCCTCCTGGTCGCATCGCCATCGACCACCTTCCCGAGCCCTATTTCCCTCTATCCCACTGCTGATCCTCCGTCAGGGCCCTCTTCGGGAAGGTCCAAAAGACTCCAGATCGTCCGAGAACTTACCAACCATGGGCGCCCCGATGTAGGCCTTTGTAGAAACCAAGATCGCTTTTGTCGCTCGCACCGGGATGCTCCTAATAGCAAATAGACTGCCAATCGCCCTGAATGGCTAAATTACCTGGGGAGCAAGTTACACTACCAGTTTTATGAAGAAGGAAACACTTCACGCCCCTCCACTTACGCAGATCCTCGCATGCACATCCTGCGCAATTGATCACGAGTGATGGAAGTGAGCCATCATGCCTTGGAGTTCGGGTGGTCTTCGGCCATCTAACTTGGTCCCTGGGGCAATGTCACCAGTCCATTGGGCGAGTCAGATCAAGGATTCGGAGAGGGAGGTCGCCTGCCCAGCCCCCTGTGGCCTGGGAGAGGAAATTTGGGGCAAGCAGCCCACCTGAGGGATTTAGGTCCCAAGGCTCAAGGCCAACACCCCTAACTCACTTCAAGACACGCTGCAAGGTCCCTAGCCAATCTGGACAAGGAGAGGGCCTCCAAACGAACCCCGTGGGGTTGCTGTGCTCTAGAAGGGCGACAGCTTTGGGGCCGAGTCCTGGTCTCATAATTTGGACTCGCCGAGAAGCAAGCAGCTCGAGAATACTGAGAGCAAAGGAACTCGACTGAGCGGAGTTTGAGCCTTCCTCCTCCCCGATGTGGCAAGCAGAAGCCTGGGGTGCTTTTGCTGGCAAGACATTCTAGTCTGCAATTAATGCACAGGCCTAAAATAAATTCGGCTTTTGCCGCCGGGATCCCTAATTCATCTCCCAAAGACACTACCAATTTTGGAATCTGAGAAGGTCTAGGCCAGGGTTAAGATTAGAACTGCTTCAGGCAGCCCGCTGTAGTAACCAGCCGCACCCTTCCCCAAGTCAAACGAGGCTGACCTTGCAGGTAGGACTTCTACAAGAGGTGGGGAGAGTCCGACTTCGTGAGGCGGGATTCAAAAGTTCCCCGGTGGTGCCCTTCCTCGGCCAAGCTTCCTGGCTGCATCTAATGACCACCTCCCGAGTCTGTTCTATCCCACTGCTGGATCTCTCCACTGTGGCCCTCTTCGAAGGTCCAAAGATTTCCAGACGGGGTCCCGAGAACTTTGTCAAACCATGGCCCCGATGTCACTTTGTAGAAACCGACTGCTTTTGTCGTCAGCACCGGATTCCTGGAATGGCAATGACCGCCAAATCGTCCTAATGGCGAAATTACCCTAGGGAGCAAGTTACACTACCGGTTTTATGAAGAAGGAACACTCACTTCCACGACAAGATATCCCCGCATGCACATCCTAGGCCAATTGACTACTTAGTGTGATGGAAGTGGAGCTACTTCTGCTTTTCTTGGAGTTCGGTGGTCTTCCGCCACCTAACTTAATATCCCTGTGGCAATGTCGACGCTCGGTCCATTACAGAGTCGACAAGCGATTCTAGAGGGAGGTCGCCTGCCCGCCCTCTCGTGGCCTTGGGGAGAGAAATTTGGGGTGCCAGCCCCTGAGGGATTTTAGGGGTCCCGCGCCTCGGCTGCCAACACCCCAACTCCATCTCTCAAGACACGGGCGCAAGGTCCCGCCGACCGGGACAAGGAGAGGGGTTCAAACGCAAACCCAGGGCTGCCGTGCCTCTAGAAGGGTTTACGCTTTGGGGCCGAAGTCCTGGTCTGCTGCACTTGGGACCCGCCGAGAAGCGCAGCCGGTAACAATGGAGCAAGGGGAACCGACCACTGAGCGGAGTTTGGGCCTTCCTCCTCCGATGTGGCAAGTAGAAGTCGGGGCTTTTGGTGTTGGCAAGACATTCAGAATTCGCAATTTACGCATTGTAATTTAAAATAAATTCCGTTTTTGCCAAATGGATCCCAGACCATCTCCAAAGACACGGCCCAATTCTTTTCTAATTTTCGGAGAAGGTCTAGGCCAAAGGGTTATTAGAATCCGCTTGGCAGCCCGCTGTATAAACTGAGCCGCACTCCTTCCTCAAGTCAAACGAGGCCGACCTTGCAGATCCTCTACAAGAGGGGAGAGTCCGACCTCGTGGAGGCTGGATCCAAAAGTTCCCGCAGGCAGCCTTTCCAGCGCCAGCCCCCGGGCTGCATCAGCACGACCACCTCCGGAGCCCGGTTCCCTATCCCACCGTTGATCCTCCGCTCAGTCTCTTCGAAGGTCCAAAGATCTCCGTGACGGTCCGGAGAATTTGTCAACCAGCGCATGCCCCGGGATGCTCCGCTTTGTAACTGCGATCATGGTCGTCGGCACCGATGTTCTAATGGCAAATAGACCGCTAAATCGTCCGGAATGGCTAGTAAATTACCCTAGGTAGCAAGTTACACGGTCGGTTTTGCGAAAGAAGGAAACACTCACGCCCTCCACGACAGTCCTGCATGCACATCCTAGGCCAATTGACTACGAAAAGAATGAAGCAGCTACTTCTGCTTTCTTGGAGTTCGGGTGGTCTTCTGGCCAATGGAACTTAGTCCCCAGGCAATGTCGACGCTCGGTCCATTATGCATCGATCACATTCCTGAGAGGGAGGTCGCCCACCGGCCCCTGCATGGGCCTTGGGGGGAGAGAAATTGGGGTGCTATTCTCCCGAGGGATTTTAGGGTCCAAGGCTTCTCCAAGGCCACAACACTCCCAACTCCACTTCAAGACACGGCCAAGAAGGTCCCTACTGACCAAGGAGAGGGTCTCCGAAACGTAAACCCCGTGGGCTGCCGACTTGTAGAAGGGCTTACGCTTTGGGGGTCGCAGTCCCCGGGTCTGTTGCACTTGGGACTCGGGCCGAAGGCGAGCCGAGAATGCTGGAGAAAGTGGGAACCGACGAAGCGGAGTTTGGGCCCTTCCTCCTCCCGACAAAGGTGAAGTCGGGGGCTTTTGCGCGGTAGACATTCAGAATTCGCGAATTAATGCATCGGCATCTAAAATAAATTCCTGCTGTCAGGATCCCTAATTCATCTCCCCCAAGACACGCCCTAATTTTCGAATTTTCGGAGAAGGTCTAGGTCAAAGGTTAGCATAGAACGTTCTGGGCAGCTCCGCTGTGGCAACCCAGCCGGCACTTTCCCAAGTCAAATGAGGCCGACCTTGTGATCCTCACAAGAGGGGGAGAGTCCCACCTGTGAGGCGGATCCAAAAGTTCCCGAGCAGCTCCTTCCCCGCGGGCCACTTCCGTCAAGACGCTAATGGACCACCTCCCTGAGCCCGCTCCTATCCGACCGCTGATCCTCCGCTGGCTCAGTGGGCCCCTCTTCGGGAAGGTCCAAAAGATTCCGTGACGTCCGAGAACTTGTCAAAACCGGGCTGGCCCCGGGATGTCTACTTTGTAGAAACCAAGACTGCTTTGTCGTTTCCTGGGCATCGGGGATGTTCTAATTTCGGCAAATAGACCGCCAAATCGTCCGAATGGCTAAATTACCCTAGGGTTGCCACACGTACCGGGTTTTGCTAAAGAAGGGTAAAACACCGGCCTCCACGACAAGATCCCCGCATGCACATCCTAGGCCAACTGACCACGAAAGTGTGACAGGCGTAGAGCTACTTGGCTTTCTTGGAGTTCGGGTGGCCTCTCGGGCCACTAACTTGGTCCCCGTGGCAATGCTCCACGCTATGAGTCCATTGGCGCAGTCGGATCAGCGACTCCTAGAGGAGGTCTCCGGCCCCCGTGGCCTTGGGGAGAGGAAATTTAAAAGAGCCTCCTGAGGGATTTTAGGGTCCAAGGGCTCAAGGCCGGGTCAACACCCCAACTCCACTTCAAGACACTACTGCCAGTCCTACTGACCGACAAGGAGGAGGGCCTCCAAACGAACCCCGCGGGTTGCCGTGCCTCTGAAGGGTTTACGCTTTTGGGCCGAGTCCCGGGTTTGTTGCACTTGGGACTCGCCGCAGAAGCAGCAATGGAGAATACCGAGCAAGGGGAACCGACTTGAGCGGAGTTTGGGCCTTTTCCTTCCTCCCCGATGTGGCAAGTAGAAGTCGGGGCTTTGCGGCAAGACATTCGTAGAATTTAATTAATGCATTGCACGAAAATAAATCTTGCTTTTTGCCGCCGGATTCCTAATTCATCTCCAAAGACACGGCCCAATTTTTCGAATTTATAGCTGTCTAGCCAAAGGGTTAAGATAGAACGGTTTTCGGCAGCCCTCGCTGCAGGCAACCGAGCCGGCACTTTCCCCAAGTCAAACGAGTTTGACTTTTGCAGGATCCTCAATAAGAGGGGAGGTCCCACCCCGTGAGGCGGATCCAAAAGTTCTCGCAGCTCCTTCGCGCCAAGCCCCCTGGGTCGCGACGCCACGACCACCCTCCGGAAAGTCGCCCGGCTTCTATCCCATCGCTGGATCCTCCGCTCGTGGCCCTTCGGAAGGTCCAAAAGATTCCGTGACGTCCGGAGAATCAAGCTTAAACCATGGGCGCCGCCCCGATGTTCCGCAGAAACCGCGACTGTTGGTCGCCGGGCACGGGATGTTCTAATGGCGGGGTCAGACCGCCAAATCGTCTCGACGTATGCAATTACCCTAGGAGCAAGTTACACGGCCGGGTTTTGCGAAGAAGGAAACACTAATGCTTCCACGACAAGATCCTTATGTACATCCTAGGCCAATTGACTACTTAGTGTGATGGAAGTGAGCTACTTTGGCGCTTCTTGGAGTTCTGGGTGGTTCTGCCACGAACTTGGTCCCCAGGGCAATGCTCCACGTTTGAAACGCATTGGCAGAGTCAGATCAAGCGATTCCCGAGAGGGGAGGTCGCCCGCCCCGTCCCTCGCCTCGGGGAGAGAAATTTGGGGCAGCCCGGAGGATTTTGAAGGCCCAAGGCCCGGCGCTGCCAACACCCCACCATTTCGCCATTACGCAAGGTCCCTACCGACCGACAAGGAGAGGGTCTTCAAACGAAACCCCGCGGGCTGCCGTGCTCTAGAAGGGTTTACGCTAAATGGTCCCGGTTCCGCTGCACTTGGGACCCGGCCAGGAAGCCAATGAATACGAGGCGAGGAACTAACTGAGCCAGCTCTGGGCCTTTCCTCCTCCGATGTAAGGGCAGAAGCTCCGGGCTTTTGCAGCGGCAAGACATTCAGAATTCGGCAATTAATGCATTGTACCAAAATAAATTTCTGCTTTTTGCCGGGCCGATCCCTAATTCATCTCCAAAGACACTACCACCCTTTCGGAATTTTCGAGAAGGTCTGAAGCCAAAGGTTAGTATTAGAACTGGCCGGCAGCCCGCTATGTAGCAACCAGCCGCACCTTCCCCAAGTCAACGAGGCCGACCTTGCAGATCCTCACAAGAGGGAGAGTCCCGGACCCCCGTGAGGCGATTCAAAAGTTCCCGAGGCAGTCTCTTTTCCGTACCGCCCCCGGCTGCACGAACTAATGACCACCTTCCTAGAGTCTGCCCTCTATCCGGTCAAGGATCCTCCGCTCAGGGCCCTTCGAAGGTCCAAAGATTCCGTATTCGTCCTAGAGAACTTGTCAAACCGCTACGCCCGATGTCTTGTAGAACCAAGACTGCTTTGTCGCTCTGGGCACCTAGGGATGCTCCTAATGGCAACAGACCGCCAAATCGCCCGTGAATGGCTTAAATTACCCTAGGGAAGGGGTTACACTCCGTCGGGTTTTATGAAGAAGGAAACACTCACGCCTCCACGACAAGATCCCTGATGCAATATCCAGGGCCAATTGACTACGAAAGGTGATGGAAGTGAGCTACTTTGGCGCCTGGAGTTCGGTACCGCCAATTTTAACTTGGTCCCATGGTACGTCGACGCTCGAGTCCCATTGGCGAGAGCCGATCACGATTCGTGAGAGGAGGTCGCCCGATCCGTCCGTGTTCCTCGGGAGAGGAAATTTCAGCGCTAAACCGAGGATTTTAGGTCCATGCCCGCTGCCAACACCCCAACTCCACTTCAAGACGGCTATCCCGGCCGACCTCGATGAAGGAGAGGGGTTCTCCAAAACGAACCCGGTGGGTTGCCGTGCTCTAGAAGGGTTTACGCTTTTGGGGCCGAGTCTCCGTCTGGCAATTTGGGACCGGCCGAAGCGCCAGAAATGGTGAATACCGAGAAAGGGACCACTCTGAGCGAGCGGCCTTCTCCTCCCGATGGGCAAGTAGAAGTCTAAAGCAGGCAAGACATTCAGAATTCAAGTAATTAATGCATTGCACGAAAATACCCGGTTTTGCCACCGGGATCCCTAATTCATCTCCGCACACGGCCCAATTCTTCGAATTTTCTGGAGAAGGTCTTAGGCCAAAGGGTTAGTGATAGAACTGGCCGCAGCCTGCTGGTGGGCAACCGAGCTGGCACCCTTCCCAAGTCAAACGAGGCCAGACTCAGGTGGATCCTCAAGAGGGGAGAGTCCTACCCCGTGAGGCTGATTCAAAAGTTCTTGTAAGTGTTTCTTCGGCAGCGCCTCTGGGAAGCCACGCCACTGTGACCACCTTCCTGAGCTCCTACTCTATCCGAATCGTTGATCCTCCGCTCAGGTCCCTCTTCTAGCTGTCCAAAAGATTCCAGATCGGTCCGGAGAACTTGTCAAACCATGCATGCCCTGATGTCACGTTTTGTAGAAACCGGTGACTGTTTTGGTCGCTCAGTATTCCTAGAGGTTCTATCGAAATAGACCCGCCAAATCGTCTCCGACGATTAAATTACCCTAGGAGCAAGTTACACTGGCCGGGTTTTGGCGAAGAAGAAACACTAATGCCTCCACGACAAGATCCCCGCATGCACATCCTAGGCCAGCTGACTACGAGTGTGATGGAAGTGAGCTACTTTACGCTTGAGTTCGGGTGGTCTTCGCCACTTAACTTGGTCCCCGTGGCAATGTCGACGCTCGAGTCCATCAAGTGAGTCGATCACATTCTGAGAGGAGGCCTCACCGTCTCAGTGGCCTCGGGGAGAGGAAATTTTAAAAGAGCCCTGAGGGATTTAGGGTCTCATGCCTCGCGCCAACACCCCAACCTACTTCAAGACACGCAAGAAGGTCCCTACTGACCGAAGGGAGAGGGTTTTCCAAACGAAACCCCGCGGGCTGCTGTGCTCTAGAAGGGTTTACGTTTTGGGGCCGAGTCCTGTCTTCTCCGCCACCAACTCTGATCCCCAGGGCAATGTCGGCCTCGAGTCCATTGGCAGAGCCAAATCAAGGTTCCGGCGGAGGGAGGTTGCCCGCCCTTCCCGTGGCCTTGGGAGAGGAACAGGCAAGCAGCTTCCTGAGGGATTTAGTGTCCACACCGCTCAACACCCAACTCACTAAGACATGTATGTCCCCGCCGAATCTCGGGACAAGGAGAGGGCCTCTCCAAACGTGAAACCCTGGGCTGCCGTGCCCTAAAGGGTTTATACGCTTTGGGGGTCAACTCCAGCCTTCTCGCCACGAACTTGGCTTTATAATTACGTTTGAGTCCATCGGGCAGAAAGCCAAATCGGTGGGTTCCTGAGAGGGGAGGCGTCGCCCCTCGTGGCCTTTAGGGAGAGGAAACTGGGGAAAGCCAGCCCGGGAGGATTTTAGGTCCCGCTTCCGGGCGCCAACAACACTCCCCAACTCACCTTCCAAGACACGCCGCCAGTCCTAACCGACAAGGACTCAAACGTGAAACCCGGTGAGTTGCCGCTCTAAAGGCTTTCTACTTTGGGGCCGGTCCTGTCTGCTGCGCCTGGAACGCGGGTCGGTAGCTTCGCCGAGAACCATAGCAAGGGGAACTCGACGGAACGAGTGCGTTTGACCTTGCCCTCTCCCGATGTGGGCAATTAGAAGTTCGGGCTGGCGGCAACAATTTATTAAATTGCATCAATGCATTGCACCTAAAATAAATTCATTTTTGCCACCGGATCCCTTAATTCACTTCCGCATTAACTACCAATTTTCTCGAATTTTTGGAGAAGGTCTAGGGTCAGCGGTTAGCATTAGAATCACGGGCAGCTCACAGCAGGCAACCGAAGCTGATTTGGAAGATTTGGAAGATGCAATTGACTTCGTTACAAAGAAACATTTAAATTTAGGAGCCAAAGTTTTATCGGGCCAAAGTTGGAGAAAAAATCCGTTTAATCGGCCCGATCACAAACTTCTCAAGAATGTGTGTTTGAAAGATTTAGAACATGGAAGTGTCCCATTTGTAAGAGCCACAGAGAGTCCAAACCACAAATAATTCCCCGTGTTGGTTCTACCAGTCCAAGCCTAAAATGTCGCTAAAACCTCAAATTGTAAAATGGTAAATCAATCATTAGCACATATCCAGTCGTAAGAATGTATCTTCAAGAATCCTTCAGATCATGTTCATGCATATGTATCAATGCTAGATCAGACTAAGAGAAAATATAACAATGTACAAAACATAGGGTTTATTGAACAAAAGATCACTGAACAATTCACATACTCCTCCTCCCGGAAAGCTACTTATGGTTTCTATCGGAAGTCCTCCATCATTCATCCCTTTGAACCATAGCTCCATGTCGGTGACAACCGGCCAGCCATGCATATGTCGTGACGCTTAGTATCATGTTAATGCCGCTTTTTCCCCGGTGGTGCTTCCAAACCCCAGGTCACATCTTTTCTCAAGAAGTACCTCTATCATGCTAGGCGTACCATCGGTTCCTAGTAATTTGGTCAAGGCTTCTCACCAATCACATACTTTTAACACTTTCATCCCATGGATCGTTGTTTCATAGTCTCATCTTCGAGTGGGAGGAGGGGTTCCACTGAGGATTTCTTCCTTCTCATGCCCTCACGGCCTTTACACCAAAGCTTAGATTAGAAAATAGATAAACATAATGCCAGCGTATAAACGCCATGAGTGTAGCCTTACTTGTGAAGACAAAATTCATATTTCTGCTTCTTAATCTCATCTCTGGACCAACTCATGCCTAGCATACCTACGGCCATGTATCCCAAAAGCTATAAAGAAAAACTCACACACCGTAATGAAAATTAGATCCGAGTGGATCGTTCGCAATACCAAAATCATAAAAGAAATGGGAAAATGAAAGTCGGGCCATGACTTTTAAAGAACGAGACGTTGCTTAAGATTTATGCACGCCGTTCAACGACGTTAGAGGCTGCTCAACGATGCCTATAACGACGCTTCAAGCAGTAACGACACAGCATTTAAATTTGTTTAGAGCCGATGCCGAGATGCCATATATATTGCCCATTAGTCCTCCAGCCTGGCCTTCTCGCTTCTCTCCAAATTTCCTCCTCCTCCTTCAGTTTGAGTTTTCACTACATCCGCCATGGTCGCTTCTCCCGATGGATGCCCGCTGATGCTTTGACCAGAGGTCGTAGTGGTGGCACACTGGAGTACCTGAATCGGGCCTTCCACCTGAGTGGCTGGGACGAATCCCAACTCCAAGAAAGGCCTAGAGTTCGGGGCAAGCCGCGACAAAGTCAAGGTGATAGGGGCAAGAGCACCTCGCCAAAGACATCGGGAGGTCGAACTCTTTCTCAATACAGCTCAGTGCCCCTAAGAAACGACAGGATTTTGTTGAAAGCCACCAGATGTTGAGGATAGGCCTTTTGGGAAGGGAAACACGGTCGGGGTTCATTTCTTCAAAAGTTGCACCGTAATCAACCGTGGCAAAAGCGGAAGTGCTCACATGAATTCCCTTTGGGAAATGTATAATTAACCGAGGGCTTGGATTCCATGTTTAGGCTGGTTCTCGACTTTCGGTGGAGGGAAATCACCGCCGAAAATCTCCTTTCTGAGTTCGTGAGTGGATCGCACGATGCTGATATACCACTAGATGTGCACCGCATCCACTTTTGTTTTGTATTGGATTGTATGGGTTTTATATGAATTTTGTATTTTTGAAGCGAATACATATATGATTTTGTATATGAATCTTGCATTTTGAAGGAATCTTCACATTTTAAGATTAATTAAACATAAAGCGTACTCAACCGTGTATGTAGAACCGCCTGACCGCTTTGCAAAGCCATAGTTAGGTCTGGCATTAGACAATTAATCCGGCATAAATGTCTGATAACTTCAAGTTGCAATACTAATGTTGCCCAGGGTTGGTAGTATACACAAATTGCGCATGCCAAAGTATTTTCTTATTCCGTATGGGAAGAAAATATAATAATCATATAAAAGTAGCGAAGGTTCAACGATGGTAGTCTTCTATCATGACACAATAGTTTCCCAATTTCACCCTCCCTTATTCACTGCCATCTCTTTCTTCACCTTCAAATATGCACAGAGCTAGCCTGCATATTGGAACTACTTTAACCACCACCGATCTTTGGGTAAAGATCCTGAACTACAGACCCAAAACCTCTATTACATTAGTTCCTTTGTTAATGACATATATAAATCTTTTATTGCATCCAAGTAAACATATTTATAACCACATTTGCTCAACTTCGTAATGAAAATTCACTCACTATACCTACTTCAGTTGAATCTAGTAATACAGCCACCGATCTTGCGTATCAGGGCAGGAGCAATCAAGGTTATCACAAGATCAAAACCATTCGTATCAAACAACACACAGCTTTAGAATGTACCACCATATCAACCTCCGGTGATAGTCTTTATAGTACCAATCCATTCCAACATTGCCTCTATTGGGTTTAAGCCCCGTGACTACCAGCCCGCAACCCTGTATTTCAAACTTGCTGATATACCACAATCATAAGTGCTTGCCATGATCCAATTTGTCAGTCGTGAAAGTGATACCGTAATCTGAGTATTGATGCATATGAATTATACTTACAAAGTAAAGGAACAAATGTTCAAAACAATCCACGAACTCGTGAATTATATGCTATTGCTACCATAAAATAGTGACACTTTAGCCATGCAAATTCTTCGCTAGAACATATGTTCGCTTAATGCTGTTCGCTATCTCTAGTTGTTCGAGTGTACCATTTATTGAAATATCTCACTGGTGACCCCTGTATGGATTCCGAAGCGGTTGTTTGCATTCTTTTGTCGATACTGCTCTTTCCTCTCCCTTTATATCTCTTTATTTTTCTTCCTATTTTTTTATTCATTTCTCCATGGGAGTGGAGTTGTGATGAGAAACTTATTGACTTTTGCCTCGTTTCTTCTAGTGTGAACAATTTCTTGCGTGGTCTTCTTCTGAACTTCTCCACCAGTGCTGGAGTGGTTCTTATCGGTCCATAATCGTGAGTATTGGGGTGTAGATCTTCGCCAAAGAACCTGCGATTACAGAATAATGACTTCGTATAACCAACCTCGCCATGCAACCCTCGCCTTTGCTCTCTCGACGATGAAGTCCTGAGGACCTTAAAGCTGCCTTCATAAAAAACATCCATCTAGATTTGTTGTGCCCGCAAGCTCTACTTTCGTCTACTAAATGCAATGTTAGTAAGTGAGTTTATAAGGCCCAGTAAAACTTGTTGGGAATTTCTTTTCTCTAGCATGTAACATGCCTCAACGCATCTTTAGTTCGCATGTCCGCAATTTCATTTGTCGGTATCTCTTCCTTGTGGTCTCATCTAAATATCATTTAAGAAAGAAAAAGTTAAGTGAGAGTTCAGCATCATGTTTTCAAACTGTATGAACTGAACTCTCTCTCGATAGAGACATGCATGTAGTGGACCGTCACAGACTTAATTCCCAGAATAACACAGGCATAACAACCCAAACATCTTTATGCCAATCAAGTGAGATTTCAACCCATGACTCCCTTCATAGAGAAACACCACAAGAATTAATGCAGGCTATGACTTTGCTTTATTTTTATTGCCTTTGATCAGCTTCTAACTGTTTCATACATTTTCTAGGCACCATCCAACTCACTTGTGGCCTTATTCCTTCTTCGACATTTAACCATGCTTAGCTGGATCCAAATTTTCAAGATCTTTCTCGTCGATTCAGGTTCCACGTCCTATGACATGCTTCCAAATAGACGCCAAACGCTTTTAAAGAGGTGCATGGGATCAAGAAGATGATGGATCTTCAATTTTATTCAATAGGTGTAGCACGTTGATGCTTCCATTATTTCTAACCTTTATTTCCTTCAAATGATCCCACATGTTACCCCAATCTCTCATTGTCAACCTTGGGAGGTTTTTCACAATGTTTTCTAATTCAATGTGATTTAAGTCATTTTCATTGGCAGATATCTTTGAAGTTTGTAGGTAGACATTTTTTTGTGCAATGCCGCTGATCGGTTATTCAAATCCGTTGTTCAAACCCAATACAAGGATATTTATATCCGCATTAATTTGAGTCCGAGAGTCCATACAAACCGTGCCAACGCTCAGTTGTCCACATTAAGATTGCTTCAAGGTAAATCTTCGTTTCCAAAGATCTAGTTCTTCTTGACATCGTAAACTTCTGTCACCTTCACTCCACAATGTCAAAAGCTCATCAATAACTATTTTCAGATATGACCTTACTTTCCCATTTTCGTCCGAACTAGTACCACTTATTAAATGGCTAGCTCATGAAAGTAACCACTTTGTAATTCTAGTTGATCAACACCATCGCCAAGTTGACCACGCGATTGACGCCCATATGATTAACACCATCCGTTAAGTTGCCAACCCTAATTCGATTTGCCTTTCTTCCAAATCGGGCCATACTTTAATATTTCCATTGCTTGCAAAATACTAACCAAATGAGTATTGTCACTCACGCATTAGGCGCAGCACCAACCCATATTTAAGCTAGAGATTCACATCAGCAATAGCCTTATGCGAGGGATCAATGGAAAGAAGTAACCACCATCTAGGACTTTCGGCTTCTTTGGCATCTCGTGATTGTACCTGAGGCACCACATTAGGGCATGTTTGTTCTTGTAGATGTCATCCGATAATATAACATGCAATCATTTGGACAAGGCAATCTTATGGTATTTCAAAACCAAGAGTCGCCAATATATTTTTTATTTCACATCACTTTTGGGGTAGCACCTCAGGAGTATTTTCTGCAATAACTCCTATAAAACGACCTTACAGATACATTCAAATTCAAATTCAATAAGTCGGCGGATGTAATTGTAATACTTGGGCCACCAAAAAGCCGCAATAATCGTATTGCTCCAGTATTTGAATTTGGCTTGAAGGTTTACATCAATAAAGAAGGCCAATCTAGATATGTTTGCACCTCGATATACGTTTTATGCGCCTTCCTCCAACAAAAACGGATCTTCATGACCATCGTTAGAGTATTTATATCGTCATTCGAAGTCGCTAGTCGTAAGATTGGGGCCAAATGCATCTAACATGTCGCTATAAATTCTCAACTTCATGAAGTCGCCCATAGGGGCATTGTCATCATCTTCATCAGATTCCTCGTTTCCATCTTCGTATTTCATTGTACTCTTTCATTATGCTAGCCCTATGTTTGTACCATACCGTTTGTATTCTAATTCTGCTATCCGCAATGACTTTTGATGTCGCCAATTCAAAGACGCTTTTGATGTGGTCTATATCCATTTGCCTACCATGACACGATTAAACGAAGAGGGGCTTTTTTTGATTGACATTATAAATATACATTGAGTGAGCCCGTGGTTTGTTAAATTTTAAGCATTTATCAACGAATCAACATAAAATTTATATTATATCATAGTTATATTGAAGATATATCACACATTTATCTTCAATATGCAATCTCATCTCAAGAGAAGCAAAGAAGAAGAATTCGAAGAAGAAGAAGAAAAATGAGCCCTCATTTTCAAAATTATATATAATTTGAGTACATCATCAAAGGGACTCTCCGGTATTGGTCTGTACTATTCATATTCAATGAACAATTCAATTGTCACACAAAGCTTTTATAGTATAAACTATGATATATCTCCTCATTCTTACTCTGCTAAAAAATCTTCGTCTTTGTTTGCCTCCCATGTAACGGTTAAATTGGTAGCTTCAGGATTCTCGAAGTAGAGCTATTAATAAAAGCAGCAAGGTTTCTGCATGCAACTGAGTAGATCACCATCAATATATAGAAGTTTGGCAGAAATACCGTTGGATATTGTTCGTATATTTGAATTAGCCAGCGATGAGCATGCTTACCTTCTGGGAGTTACTTCAATTTGAAAGCAAGTGTCCTGAAAGAGGATGTCTCAGACTAAGACAGGGCATTAAAGGAACAAATGTGACATCTTTGACTTCACACTAGTCATCATAATATATAACTGAAGCAAAGACTCTGGGGATCCGATCATTTTAATCATGCACTGCTTTACCCCAATATGTAAATTGCTTCCCATAAATAATTGGTCAGTTTCTAGGTCATATGTATTGAATTTCTTACTTATCTTTTATCCTAGAAGGGTTGGACCAAATGGATCAGTGAAGGTGGAAGATTATTTTCTTCTCGACACATCTAGTGATCTAATTTTGATGAATACGTCATTCCTCCAATCTTGGTAAATCTGGCCATTGCACGGCCTAAGTTCTATTACGTAATGGGATACTCTTTTCGAGGAAGTTGATGCAGCTTTCTTTTAGGAAGTTTTCTATGAACGATTCCATAGTATCACATCATCTACTCAACACAAATATAACCCAAAATCTATATACCGCTTCTACAGCTCACTTCATTCAACTTTTCCTAACAAAATACAAGCAAATTAAGTTAAGATATCGATTCAAGTGCACATGAGAGAGAAGATCTCGAGTTCATAAGATTCGTAGATAATTTCTGTTGGAATGTTCTGGCATGTGCGTCCAGAGCACCGCAGATTTGTCTGCATTCACCATATTTTCAACATGGTCGAGACGCCTTTTCTCAACTGCTTTATTTTATCCTCCTTTGCACATCAAATTAATTGCACATATAACCGCCTACAAGTGCCAACCGCAAAAGTAACATCAAGATATAAAGTTAACTAATCATTCAAAACATGTTTATATTACATTCTGCAGAATTATTTTATGCACAAATACCCCAGCCTCTAGGAAGACTTTTCAGGTTCATCAATCTAATTGACTATTGTGGCAATTGTTGGGGTACCTTGCTAAGTCGCCATGTGTCTTCTTCAAAGCTTTCTGTCTAATTTACGCTCAAATTCCTTCTCGACGTCATGTTGTTTTTCTAGTAAACAATAAAGATAATAAAAAACCCGTAATAATATGAATAATATAAATATCCATGTTTTTTTTCTAAGATTTTATCAAATGTTTGTCTTTAAGATTCCTCCAGTAACGCTTATATATTTAGAAGCATTTACTGAAGGGTGCTCGCCAACTCGATATTATTTAGTCCTTCCATTTGAAATGGAAGCAGCCCACCAAGACTTTATATTCACGAACTTTTCTCAAATCTGTAATCTGGTGAAGATTGAAACTTCGCTACGTAGTCCTCTCCATTTGAAATGGAGTCGACTGATCCTTATATTCACGCAACCTTTCAAATCTTTTGTAATCTATGAAAATTTGAAACTTACATTACCGAGAGTGCATAAACCCGATACATTTAGTCTTCTCCATTCGGGATGGAACCGACCAGTACCTTGATCATGCATCCCTCAAGTTTTTAACATACTTTCAAGATTCAATCTTCTAATCTATTAGCATTTGGAGGTGTTTAACTCTAACACAAAGATTAAAGCAGAGATCTTACCTTAGGCTTTGAGCGCAATGAGGCAGATACCAATGTTTACATTCGGCAACAAGGAGCACGAAATTTCATTTTGGTTGCCGTGTATGTGGATGACTGTATACTTGTCAGTAATTGTCTCAAAAGCATTCATCAGGCTAAGCTGCAGTTGAGTAACAGATTTGAGATGAGTGACTTGGGCGAGATCCGTTATTGTTTAGGGATTGAAGTGACGAGAGACAGGGGGAGAAGACGAGTCATGATGTCTCAACGTCGCTACATTCTTGAAGTGTTATCCCATTTTGGCATGATGGATGCTAAACCAGTAAGCACACCAATGGAAATAGGTATGAAGCTTACAAGAGAGGATTCACCCAAGACACCTACTGAAGTTGCACTGATGAAGAAAGTTCCATATCGTCAAGCTGTAGGATGTTTGATTTATGCCATGGTGTGTACAAGACCAGACCTTGCCTATGCAGTGGGAGTAGTATCTCAGTTCATGGATGATCCCGGTGATGCACATTGGAAGAGTGTGAAGAGGATCTTGAGATACCTGAGAGGAACTGCCAACTTTGGCTTATGTTATGAAGGCACGGGATCACCAAAGCTAGCTGGTTTTACTGATGCAGATTGGGCAGGAGATGCGGATACTCGAAGATCAACTTCTGGGTATACTTTTCATCTTGGAAGCGGTGCCATCTCCTGGAGTTCAAAGAAGCAAGCTGTTGTGGCATTATCAAGCACGGAGGCCGAGTATATTGCTGCTACTCATGCAGCAAAAGAAGCGGTTTGGCTAAGGAGATTCATTGAAGAATTACATCATGAGAGTGTGGATAAGCCAACGCTGATATTCAGTGATAATCAGGGCTCAATTGCCTTGACTAAGAATCCGAAGTATCATGCAAGGACCAAGCATACTCAGACGCAGTTTCATTACATTAGAGAGCAAGTGCAAGAAGAAGTACTCAATCTGGAATTCATTAGTACAGATGAAATGTTGGCTGATGTCTTTACTAAACTATTAGCTAAAGATAAATTTCAGAAGTATAGACAAGCACTTGGAGTAGTGGAGCTGAATGAAGAAGAGACTGATCTGCAAGCAAGTGGGAGTGTGACGAATAACTATATTATGCCTGCCAGATCAGCATAATCCACGTCAGCCCAAAGGGGCGTGACTCTTAGTTAACTATCTCTGAAATTTTTGTTGTAGCTACGGCAGAGGCATATTTCTGCTTATTCAATACAAAATCCGTCTAACTATTCCCACCACATAATTCTTTATAGGTGTGGCTATCTCATGATTTCATCGCCTTCATTCATTCTGAAGTACTGCATGTCTGCGAATCTGAGCTTCCTTCATGGGGATTTTAACTCTCTCCAATTGCGGAGGCCGATTTTTTCTTTGCATGTTTGTTTTTAGGTGCCATGCATATCTATTAGCAAGTCCTCACCCAAAATATCATAGATAAAAGAGAATATTCAACTTAAAAGATGCCTACATTATGTTTTGCCATAAATATGTTCGCCAATTGCTATGCAAACATATATGTATGGAAGAGTTTATATATCTTATGCACGTAAAAGATGCCCATTATGAACTTGGATTGTAACCACATGCTCATTATTAAAACCGCTTGTGGAATCCCGTTTTCACTTTTGTAACTGATGGATATTGATTTTATAAAATTTAACATACCTTGTTACAAGTCATGTAAACGTTTTATGATCTCATATCGAAACTCTAGGGGTCATCGAATCAAGACAAACTAAATATTGTGATCTAGAATGGGAGACCGAAATTCGTTCTTTGTACTAAATATTGTGAATGGGAGACGGAAATTGTTCTTTTGTCGGTCATGAAGCAATTAGGAGGCATGTTTTCAAACTCCTATATATACAACTGCATTTATCTAAAGCATAATGCCTCTATTTTTTTCAATGTAGTATCATAGTCATAATGCCTCTATTGTTTTCAATGTAGTATCATAGTTTTGATTGTTGGGCAAGCCAAATAAGTGAGATACAAAGGAATAATTGTATTTATTTAAAGCATAATGCCTCTGTTCTTCTGTGTATGATTGTGATCTTATACTTTCATGCTGCTGTTGTGGTTGAGCTTTGCTATGGTTGTTCGAAAGCTGTGGTTGAGCTTTGCTATGGTTGTTCGGAAGAATTGATTCATGTTGTTGCTATGGTTGAGCGTGTCATTTTTCAATAACATAGATTAATTTGCTTGCATTTTTTCATTTGATCATCCTACAAAAAATAGTAAGGAGTAGTAAGGTCTTCTTTTTGTATTGGAGAATGCCCTCCTTTCCTGTTTTGGGGGCGAAGTGGGTCGTCCAACTTTTTGTCCTTTTTTTGTTGTGGGGGCCAACTTCCATTCCTCCTTGGAATCGATGCCACATGGCATTACCACAATAAACCTCACACAAAAATGGAGACCCAACTTTCATTTGTTATACAAAGATTGCAATGGTCTCAATGTGTTTGGGAATGTATAGACCCCCACGATCATGCATAAGTAGAGGTAACTATATTATATCTTCCTAAGGCTCTACATAGGGGTAATTAGAAGATTAGCTAACTTCATAATTCACTAGAAGCGTGTGCCCGGCAATGCCGCATTGGTTAATGAGCTTTGAAATGGGTAGAAGAATAGAGGGAGGGATGCCTATGTAGGTGATAGAGTGGGTAGCTATAGTGGAGTGTAGATGGAATGAGAGTATTAAGGGGTGTATTAGTCAGTGATTTAAATACAGTAGCAACAATTATTTATTTAACAAACTGACTTTATTGGATAGTCGACTCGAATGTAATAAATCTGCTATGAAATATTGGATGATTCGCATTTGTAGGCATGTGAAAGTTGTAGAAGATGTGGGCAACATCTTATGTATGTTTTGCATGTGTGTTGCGCTGGATGTTACATGCTTCACACTCACCCCGGTTTTTGGTCCACTGTTGAAAACATCAGTTTTGGTAGGTCTACATGTCCTGTTTTCAAAGAATCCTACATGTGGATTTGTGAAGGTATGGTTTTGTTCGATAATGGTGTTCTTTTTTCAGTGGACTAAAACATCCACTGTTGTTTTGTAGTTTCTTCTATTGTGACATGTCATTTTATAATACAATCCACTGTAGGAAAGAGTACTTGAATTTCTACATGTCTAATAATTCTATTGTCACATGTCTTTATCTTATATTATAAAATTATACCGTATGTCCGTTGTGAATGGTGCCCTAGATCGGACGGTTGAGGATTTGATTGATCAACAGTGAAGATCAAGCGTGCATGTTTTCAACCAAATTTTCATCTTGATCGTTGCTTCAATATGATTTGCTCAATCCGACAGTCAAAGGGTGAAAGGGAAAAGGGAAAGGGGAGGGAAAGGGAAGGGAATGGGCCGTAGGAAAAGGTAAAGGAAAAAGAAAGGGGGAAGGGGGAGAGAAAAAAGGACACTGAGAAAGGGGAAAAGGAAAAGGGTAGGAAAAGGTAGAAAAAGGAAGGGAAAGGGAAATGAAAAAGAGAGGGGAAAGGGGAAAAGGGAAGGAAAAAATGGCATGGGAAAAAGAGGAAGAGAAAAGGAGGAAAATAGAAGAGGAAAAAAGGAAGAGAGAAAGGAGGGAGGAAAGGAGAAAAGGGAAAGGAAAAAGAACGCAGGAGGGAGGAAAGGGAAGAAAAAAGGCTACGAGGAAAAGGGAAGAGGGAAAGGGTTGGCAAAGGAAAGGAAGAAAGGGCATTGTAAAAAGGGAAAGAGAAATAAAGGGAAGGGGAAAAAGGACATAAGAAAAACGAAAGGGAAAGAGAAAAGAAAAACGGAAGCGGAAGAGAGGAAAATGGAAGGGAAAAAAGGCACGAGAAAAAGCAGAAGAGAGAAAGGTTCGGGAGAGGAGGAAAAGGGAAGGGAAAAGGGCCATTGGTAAAAAGGAAAGGAAAAGGGGAAGGGGGAAAGGGAAGCGAAGGGGATGGGATGGGAGAAAAGAAAAATAGAAAAAGGGAATGTGAAAAAGGGAGGGGAAAAAAGGGAAGGAGGAGATAGAAAAAGGGAAAAGCGAGGAGGGGAAAATGGAAAAAGGAAAACGTGAAAAAAAAAGGAAAAAAGCAAATGGGAAAAGGTAAAAGGGAAAAAAAGGGGGTTAAAATGGAAAAATAGAAAGAGAGGGGGACGAAAAGGGAGAGCAAAGTAGAAAAAGAAAAAAGAGTAAAGGAAAAAAGGGAAAAGAGGGCGCCCAGGAGGGAGGGGGAAGGGAGTGAGGAAAGGGGGAAAGAGGAGTGAAAAAGAGCATGGGAAAATAGAGAGAAAAGGGGCATGGAAAAAAAGGGAAGAGGGAAAGGGTGAGGAAAGAGGAAACAGGAAGGAAAAATGGACATGGAAAAAGGGAAAAGACAAAGGGAGGGGGAAAGGGAAGAGGAAAAGGGAAGACGGAAGGGCTGGCAAAAGAAGGAAAAGGGAAGGGAAAAATGGGAAAAAGAAAAGGTGGGGAAAAGGAAAGGGAAAAGGGAAAAGGAAAGGGGAAAGAAAAACTTCGAAAAAAGGGCACGAGGAAAAGGGGAAGAGGGAAATGGGGAAAGGGAAGGGGGAAAGGGAGAAAGGGCAAACATAAATTGGAGAAAAGGGAAGGAAAAAATAGAGAAGGAGAAATGGGGAAGCGAAAAATGGAAAAGGGAAATGAGGGAAATGGAATAGTGGAAAAATAAAAAAGTAAATTACAAAACGTAAAAAGGGGCAAGGGGAAAATAGAAAAAAGGAAAAGTAGAGAAAAGACAAACGAAAAAGGGAAAAGGTAAGGGGAAGTGGGAAATATGGTCGAATGCTCTTGATTATTAAATTTTAAAAATGTGAATCCATTTAACAATTGCTTCAGTATATCATTTACAGTTCCTAGCTATGCCCAGCAACGCTGGGCACCTTAACTAGTAGATGTAGGAAAGAATATTTGATTCTCTACATGTCCTATACTTCCATTCACATGTCTTTATAGTAGTAGGACAGAGTACTTTATTTGCTAAGGCATTGTAGGAAAGAATACATGAATTACGACATGTGTAATACTTCTATTGTCACATGTCTTTATAGAAGTCGGAAAGAATACTTGATTCTCTACATGTCATATGCTTCCATGTCACATGTCTTTATAGTAGTAGGACAGAGTACTTTATTTGCTAAGGCATTGTAGTACATGTCCTATCCTTCCATATCACGGGTCTTTATAGTGGTAGGACTATTTGCTACATGTGATGCACGTGCACGATCACATGTTCTTATACTAGTATTCCATGTAACACAAGTTACTTCAACTACTTCAATTACTTAACACCTATTTTTGCAAGGTGGCTCTAACATGCCACCTAGGCTCAAACATGCCAAGGTGGCTCCAACATGCCACCTAGGCTCCAACATGACAAAATGGCTCAAACATGCCACCTAGGCTCCAACGTGCTCAAACATGCCACGCAGCTCCAACATGCCACCTATGCTCCAACTTGCCAAGGTGGCTCAAATATGCCAATGGGCTCCAACATGCCACCTAGGCTCCAACATTCCTAGGTGGCTCAAACATGCCACATAGGCTCAAACATGCCATGCAGGGCTCACTTAGGGCTCCAACATGCCAAGGTGGCTCCAACATGCCACCTAGGCTCAAACATGCCAAGGTGGCTCAAACATGCCACCTAGGCTCCAACATGCCACCCAGCTCAAACATGCCGTGGCTCAAACATGCCAAGGTGGGCTCAAACATGCCACCTAGGCTCCAACATGCCAAGGTGGCTCAAACATGCCACGTGGACTCCATAATGCCACGTGGGCTCCAACATGCCAAGGTGGCTCCAACATGCCATCACGAGGCTCCAACATGCCAAGGTGGCTCGGGCATGCCACCTAGTCTCAAGCATGCCACCTAGGCACCCCAAGTGGTGACATGGCATGCAAAGTAAGCAAGGTCAAGTTTTGACTAGGCCAAAAACCAAAGATGTCCATCTTTGGTCTTTTCGATGGGTGATGTTGGCAAATTTTAGGTGACATGGCTAGCCATGATGGTGACATGGACCTTGGATGTCTTTGCAAACACCGCGGCACACCTCAGCGGCGGCCCCCTTTCTTGTGAAGGGGAGTCTCCGAAAGGTATATATGCTGGTGCATTTTCTCTTGCGTTATCAGGCGTCATCTTTGCACATCCCGCCAAGATTTCACCTTTTTTGAGACCCGGATTTTTATCGTACTTTTCTTTGTGTTTATGCTCGGGAAATTCATAATTAATGCATGGGGCGGGGAAAAATCCTGGTTTTCAACCAGCTGGCTTGCCAAGTGGCCCCGAGTATAGGAAAATCCCGGTATTTCCGGATGAGTTTTAGACCCTCGATTTTTATTGGGATGGCCGCCGTTGGCCCCGACAAAGGTTTAGACCACGTTTTTCGATTTTGGGGCTTGGAGGAGGCCCCGGATTGGCGATCCGACCTCGCCGCGTCGTCTGGAATGGCGAAATTACCCTAGGGGACAAGTTCCACGGCGAGTTTTCCCAAGGGATCAATCACTTACCCCTCACTAGGAGGTATTCAACATCCACCTCCATGCCAATTGACTACAAGTGTGTAGTAAACGACCTACTTTGGCGTTTCTTGGAGAGGGGTGGTCTTCGCCTACCCAAAACTTGGTCCCCTAGGTAATGGGGATGTTCCGGTCCATTGGCGGAGCCGTTCTCGATTCGGGAGTGGGGGTCCCGATCCTCGGCCCCGGCTTGGACTAGCCTGCGAGAACAAGATACTTAGGGGTTCACCCCGAGGCCTGTTAGAAGATTGAAGTGAGAATAGCAAAGACTAGGACTGCTAGGTGGTATACATGTGACCACGGAGAAGCAAAGCTAGCTCCACTACCTAGTAGGGCGTTTCAGGCCCGGTGGTCTCCCAAAGGGGTTGGCTCGGGCTTCGTCTCATGCCTCTGCTTGTGCTTCTATTGCCGGTGCATTTTCTCTTGCGTGTGCAGCGTCATGCTGCACATCCTGCCAAGATTTCACCTTTTTTCGAGACCCGAATTTTTATCTGTGCTTTTCTTTGTGTTTATGCTCCGGAAATTCATAATTAATGCATGGGGCAGGGAAAAATCCTGGTTTTCAGCCAGCTGGCTTGTCAAGTGGCCCCGAGAGTATAGGAAAATCCCCGGTATTTCCGGATGAGTTTTAGACCCTCGATTTTTGATTGGGATGGCCACCGTTGGCCTTGACAGGGTTTAGACCACGTTTTCGATTTTGGGGCATGGAGGAGGCCCCGGATTGGCGATCCGACCTCGCCGCGTCGTCCGGAACGGCGAAATTACCCTAGGGGACAAGTTCCACGGCGAGTTTTCCCAGGGGATCAATCATTTACCCCTCACTAGGAGGTATTCAGCATCCACCTCCATGCCAATTGACTACAAGTGTGTAGTAAACGACCTACTTTGGCGTTTCTTGAAGAGGGTGGTCTTACGCCCCCGAAACTTGGTCCCCTAGGTAATGGGGATGTTCCGGTCCATTGGCGGAGCCGGTTCCCGATTCGGGAGTGGGGTCCAACTGTCCTCAGCCCCCAGCTTGGACTAGCCTGCGAGAACAAGATACTTGGGGTTCACCCTGAGGCCCTGGTAGAAGATTGAAGTGACAATAGGAGCACTAGGACTGCTAGGTGGTATACATGTGACCACGGAGAAGAAAAGCTAGCTCCACTGCTTTCGGTGGGCGTTCTGGGCCCGGTGGCCTCGAAAGGGGTTGGCTCGAAGCTTCGTCTCATGCCTCTGCTTGTTCTTCTATTGTCGGTGCATTTTTTCTTGCGTGTGCAGCGTCATGTTGCATATCCCGCCAAGATTTCACCTTTTTTTCTACCCGGATTTTTATCCATGTTTTTGTGTTTATGCTCGGGAAATTCATAATTAATGCATGGGGCGGGGAAAAATCCTGATTTTCAGCCAGCTGGCTTGCCAAGTGGCCGCGAGCGTACAGGAAAATCCCCGGTATTTTCGAGCGAGCTTTAGACCCTCGATTTTTTATTGGGATGGCCACAGTTGGCCTGGCGGGGTTTAGACCACGTTTTGATTTTGGGGCATGGAGGAGGCCCCGGATTGGCGATCCGACCTCTCCACATCATCTGAAGCGAAATTACCCTAGAGGACAAGTTCCACTACCGGTTTTCCTGAGGATCAATCACTTACCCCCCACTAGGAGGTATTCAGCATCCACCTCCATGCCAATTGACTACAAGTGTGTAGTAAACGACCTACTTTGGCGTTTCTTGGAGAAGGGGTGGTCTTCTGCCCACGAAACTTGGTCTCCTAGGTAATGGGGATGTTTCGGGTCCATTGGCGAGCCGGTTCGGTTCCGAGTGGGGTCCAAAGTCCTCGGCCCCGGCTTGGACTAGCCTCGAGAACAAGATACTTGGGGTCACCCTGAGGCCCTGGTAGAAGATCGAAGTGAGAATAGCAGCACTAGGACTGCTAGGTGGTATACATGTGACCACGGAGAAGCAAAGCTAGCTCCACTGCCCAGTAGGACGTTACCAACCCGGTGGCCTCCGGAAGGGGGTTGGCTCGGAAGCTCGTCTCATGCCTCTGCTTGTGCTTCTATTGCCCGCATTTTTCTCTTGCGTGTGTGTCATGGCGTCATGCGCACATCCCATAAAGATTTCACCTTTTTCGAGACCCGGATTTTTATCATTGCTTTTCTTTGTGTTTATGATCCGGAAATTCATGAT
Source organism: Isoetes taiwanensis (assembly GCA_021234155.1). NCBI lineage: Eukaryota > Viridiplantae > Streptophyta > Lycopodiopsida > Isoetales > Isoetaceae > Isoetes > Isoetes taiwanensis. Next base: position 117,144 of record JAJEKV010000150.1, on the reverse strand, counting down.
TAATGCATGGGGCGGGAAAAATCATGGTTTTCAGCCAGCTGGCTTGCCAAGTGGCCCCGTCTGAGGAAAATCCCGGTATTTCGGGTGAGCTTTAGACCCTCGATTTTTGATTGGGATGGCCACCGTTGGCCACGGCGTTTTAGACCACGTTTTTATTTTGGGGCATGGAGGAGGCCCCGTTGGCGATCCGACCTCTCCATGTCATCCGAACGCCGAAATTACCCTAGGGGACAAGTTCCACGGCCCTCTTGATCGAGGGAGCATCCCGAGATGTAAATCCTACCAAACCCTAGGGTTTGGTAGGGTTTACATCTCGAGCATCAAGACGGAGACTAACACATCCGAAACTTTGCATGGAGTTCTCTGTGTATGCTCTGGGGACCATGCCCGGAGATGGGGTCAAATCCCCCTGCGCAGCATGCTTTTCCATAGACTCCCCTTCACTGGAAAGGAGCTTGTGAAGGGGAGTCTCCGAAAGGTATGTTGCACCGGGAAATTTGGCTCTGTCTCCCAGCGCCATGAGGGTAATCCAAAGACGTGTATTTCCACGCCGATCCTCAGGCCCTCACGGGTCATCGGAGCATCCCCAGAATGTAAACCCTATCAAACCCTAGGGTTTGCTAGGGTTTACATCTCGAGCGTCAAGACGGAGACTCACACATCCGAAACTTTGCATGGAGTTCTCTCAGATATGCTCGGGGACCATGCCCTGAGATGGGGTCGAATCCCCACTTTGGCATTTTTCAGCACTCCCCTTCACCGGAAAGGGCTTGTGAAGGAAGTCTCCAAAAGGTATCTTTGCACCGAAATTTGGCTCTCGCCCCGGTGCCATGAGGGTAATCCAGCACGGGTATTCCACGTCAGATCCTGGGCCCTCTGGGTCATCGGAGCATCCCCAGAATGTAAACCCTATCAAACCCTAGGGTTTGCTAGGGTTTACATCTCGAGCGTCAAGACGGAGACTCACACATCCGAAACTTTGCATGGAGTTCTCTGTGTATGCTCTGGGGACCATGCCCGGAGATGGGGTCGAATCCCCCTGCGCAGCATGCTTTTCCAGACTCCCCTTCACTGGAAAGGGGCTTGTGAGTTCTCCAAGATCCTTCTATTCTATCCCTTGCCAAACTCCTCTACAAAAATTTCAAAGGTTATCATATTTCTTGCATAAAGTCCTAGTCACGTCACCACCATCTAGCCATGTCACCCAAAATTTGCCAACATCACCCAATGAAAAGACCAAAGATGGACATCTTTTCATTTTTGGCCTAGTCAAAACTTGGCCTTGCTTACTTGACATGCCATGTCACCACTTGGAGTGCCTAGGTGGCATGCTTGAGCCTAGGTGGCATGTTGGAGCCACCTTGGCATGTTGGAGCCTAGGTGGCATGTTGGAGCCTAGGTGGCATGCTAGAGCTCACGAGGCATATTGGAGCCTAGTTGGCATGTTGGAGCCTACGTGGCATGTTGAAGCCCAGGTGGCATGTTGGAGCCTAGGTGGCATATTTGAGCCACCTTGGCATGCTTGAGCCTAGGTGGCATGTTGGAGCTAACTTGGCATGTTGGAGCTCACGTGGCATGTTGCAGCCCAGGTGGCATGTTATAGCCTAGGTGGCGGACCCGAGAGGCGGACATCACAAAGGTTACCGAGAGGCGGGGCTTTCCTACCAGTGCTCCTCTGGGAGGGCAAATGCCAATGCCTCCCTTCCCGGAACCCGGTTTCCCTATCCGACCGTTGAATTCTCTATTCAGGTAACTTGCTTCGAGCAGGCTCAAAAAAATTCAAGATCTGTCCGGGAGAATCCCTCCGCAAAGTGTCCTGCAGTCGACCGTGTAGAAACCCAAGTGTTTTGTCGTTCGGGCAGTACAAAGGCTCTGGAATGGAGATTTGACTTAGCCATGTCGTCCTCAAACAAATGAAATTACCCTAGGGACTCCTCTTTTGCAGCAAAAAGAAACACGAACCCTCTACATGGCGATGTCCGCACCCTCCGCTAAGGCCAATTCACTACTTAACGTGTTGGACATGAGCTACTTTGGCGCCCGGAGGCGGGGGTGGTCTTACGCCCCACCTAAACTTGGTCTCCGTGGTAATGTCGATGTTTCGAGTCCGTTGGAAGAGTCGATCACGCCCGGGGTGGGAGAGTTGCCCGTCCGCCCTGTGGCCAAGGACCCTCGAGAGGGACCTTTGGGACCTAACTTCTTCCGAAGGTTTTAGGGCTCGCCTTTCTTCAAGGCCAACGCCCTCCCACTACCTCATGACATTGTGCAAGATCCTGGTCCAATCTGGCTGGGGTATGGCCTCCAAAATGTAAACCCTGTGTGTTGCTAGGTTATTGTAGGGTTTACGTTATGGAGGTCGAGTTTTATTCAGTTGCACTTGAGACATGGTCGAGAAGCTGCAGTTGAAAACAAGAAGCAATAGAAACTGACGAAATGGGGTTTGGATTTACCGAGGCAGGCTTTCCTACCAGTGCTCCTCTGGGAGGGCAAATGCCAATGCCTCCCTTCCCGGAACCCAATTTCCCTATCCGACCGTTGAATTCTCCATTCAAGTAACTTGCTTCGAGCAGGCTCAAGAAAATTCAAGATCTGTCCGGGAGAACATATCCCTCATAAAGTGTCCTGTAGTGGTCGTGTAGAAACCCAAGTGTTTTGTCGTTCGGGCAAAGATACAAAGGCTCCGGAATGGAGATTTGACTTCGCCATGTCGTCCGAAACAGCGAAATTACCCTAGGGACCAAGTTACACGGTCATTTTTTGCAGCAAAAGATACACGAACCCTCTACATGGCAGTATTCTGCACCCTCCGCTAAGGCCAATTCACTACGAACATGTTGGACATGAGCTACTTTGGCGCTTCCGGGAGCAGGGGTGGTCTTCTGCCCACGAAACTTGGTCTCTAGGGTAATGTCGATGTTTCGAGACCGTTGGAAGAGTCGATCCACAGATTCCCGGTGGGAGAGTTGCCCGTCCATGGCCAAGGACCCTCCAGAGAGGACCTTTGGGATGAACTTCTTCTGGAAGGTTTTAGGGCTCCGTCTTCTGGCGTCAACGCCCTCCCACTACCTCATGACATTTTGCAAGATCCTGGTCCAATCTGGCTAGGGTATGGCCTCCAAAACGTATGCGTTACTAGGTTATTGTAGTCGAGTTTTATTCAGTTGCACTTGAGACATGGTCGAGAAGCTGCAGTTGAAAACAAGAAGCAATAGAAACTGACGAAATGGGGTTTGGATTTACCGAGGCAGGCTTTCCTACCAGTGCTCCTCCTGGCTTTCCTACCATTGCTCCTATTGGCAAATGCCAATGCCTCCCTTCCCGAAACCCGGTTTCCCTATCCGACCGTTGAATTCTCCATGCAAGTAACTTGCTTCGAAAGGGCTCAAGAAAATTCAAGATCCGTCCGGGAGAACATATCCCTCCGCAAAGTGTCCTGCAGTCGACCGTGTAGAAATCCAAGTGTTTTGTCGTTCGGGCAGTACAAAGGCTCAAACATGCCACGCGGGCTCCAACATGCCACCTATGCTCCAACATGCCAAGGTGGCTCAAACATGCCACGTAGGCTCCAACATGCCAAGGTGGCTCAAACATGCCACGTGGTCTCCAACATGCCTCCTAGGCTCCAACATGCCAAGTTGGCTCAAACATGCCACCTAGGCTCCAAACGTGCTCAAACACTGCCAAGGTGGCTCAAACATGCCACGTGGGCTCCAACATGCCACATAGGCTCCAACATGCCATGTTGGCTCCAACATGCCAAGGTGGCTCAAACATGCCACCTAGGCTCAAACATGCCAAGGTAGCTCCCACATGCCAAGGTGGATCCAACGTGCCATCTAGGCTCGAACATGCGAGGTGGCTCAAACATGCCAAGGTGGGCTCAAACATGCCACCTAGCCTCCAACATGCCACCTAGGCTCAAACATGCCACGTGGACTCCAACATGCCAAGGTGGCTCCAACATGCCACCTAGGCTACAAAATGCCAAGTTGGCTCCAACATGCCAACTAGGCTCCAACATGCTCAAACATGCCACGCGGGCTCCAACATGCCACCTATGCTCCAACTTGCCAAGGTGGCTCAAATATGCCACATGGGCTCCAACATGCCACCTAGGCTCCAACATTCCTAGGTTGCTCAAACATGCCACCTAGGCTCAAACATGCCATGCAGGCTCACTTAGGCTCCAACATGCCAAGGTGGCTCCAACATGCCACCTAGGCTCAAACATGCCAAGGTGGCTCAAACATGCCACCTAGGCTCCAACATGCCACCTAGGCTCAAACATATAATGCCACGTGGGCTCCAACATGCCAAGGTGGCACAAACATGCCACCTAGGCTCAAACATGCCAAGGTGGCTCAAACATGCCACGCAGGCTCCAACATGCCATCTAGGCTCCAACATGCCAAGGTGGCTCAGGCATGATTTGGACATGATGACTAGGCATGTTTGAGCCACCTTGGCATGTTGGAGCTTAGGTAGCATGTTGGAGCCCACATGGCATGTTTGAGCCACCTTGGCATTTTTGAGCCACCTTGGCATGTTGGAGCCTAGGTGGCATGTTGGAGCCACCTTGGCATGTTTGAGCCACCTTGGCATGTTTGAGCCTAGGTGGCATGTTGGTGCCTAGGTGGCATCACCTTGGCATGTTGGAGCCTAGGTGGCATGTTGGAGCCCGCATGGGATGTTTGAGCCACCTTGGCATGTTTGAGCCGAGTGGCATGTTTGAGCCCACATGGCATGTTAGGGCCTAGGTGGTATGTTTGAGCCACCTTGGCATGTTTGAGCCTAGTGGCATGTTTGAGCCACCTTGGCATGTTGGAGCCTAGGTGGCATGTTGGGAGCCCACTTGGCGTGTTTGAGCCACCTTGGCATGTTGTTGCCTAGGTGGCATGTTGGAGGCACGTTTGAGCCACCTTGACATGTTTGAGCCACCTTGGCATGTTTGAGCCTAAGTGGCATGTTGGTGCCTAGGTGCCTCAAGCATGCCAAGGTGGCTCAAACATGTCACCACTGGGGTTTTTGTTTGGCATTCTTGGCAATGGTTCTAAAAAAGAAAGATGGCTTGCCATTTGTAGGGACTGGATAAGTGCAGGTGCCTACGTTTGCATGCCAAAACTCCAGCCCCCTGCTCCAATGTTGAAACTTTGCTCCTAGTGCAGATGCGATTAGGGAGGCGACGCTTGATTGTGGAAAACTAAGAGGCGCGGATTCCTGAGGGTGTGCCTGGACTGGATAGTGTTAAAACCAAAGCTCGAACTGATTGAGACAGGGTGCAACTTGATATTGGAAAACCCTATTTTTTGCAGGATATGAAACATGACAAGTAATCTTTGAGCCTCAGTTTACTGTGCAGAAGGATTCGGCTATAAGGAAGGATTCAGCCTTAGTTTATGGATGCCAACACTGGGGGAAGATTAGGGACCAGAGTTCTTCTGCTTAAAACACTGGCGGAGCTGTGGCGGCACCACTTGGCTTCCAATAACCCTGGTTTCTTAAACATAACTTACAGTATACTAACCAGGAATTCCCACCTACCGCAGGGTTACGATGTTTCAACGTGCACTAATAATGAAGCATAATATAAGAAATCCTTCGTATTAATTTTGATGGAAATTTTAGAGCAACAAATAATCACTCTCGCACATTTCTCATGTCAAAAATTTTAATTATCGCTCAACACAAAAAAAATTTGCAAACAAAACCACGGACAAAATCACAAATAAATATATACAGGAATATTCGTGATAATTTAGATTGCATCCAACGGCTAATATTTTGCCTCACCAACGGCTTAGATTGCGATCCGCGTCCTGCAATCCTATTGGCTGCCGAAACGGCCTTTGTAGCTTTGTGTTTCTGAGATTGGCGATGGCAGGTCTTCATTCTTGGCGCCTAGAGTTTTGGCGTCTAGCTTAGATGGGATGGCACTCGAGCTTCAATCTTGGCGCCTAGAGCTTGCACCTAATATGGTTGTAACCATTATTCTGTTCAAATCGGGATTGGGCTAGTCGCCATAGCTGATTATGGGCTCGGTTGTTCGTTTGTGGGTTTATTTGGTCCTTACCAGCATAACCTCCCAGCAGGCATAATCGTTTGATCTGATATTTGGATTTGGAACCAGGGTAAAAATTATGAGCACCCCTTATTTTTTAAGTTATTAACCATGGGCGATTTTTTAGTATAATTTTACTATTATTAATTAATACTTGGGCGATTTTTTTTTAATGATAATTTTATGTTTATTTTGATGGGCTATTTAATTTTCATAATAATTTATTTTCTTCTATTTTCCTACTCCAATAGGCAAATATAATGTATTGATATAACCATTTAAAATAACAAATTGTCGTTTCTCACACCATTTAAATAATGTTAATTGTCATTACCAAAACTTAATTTATATTCATACCAAATGCAACATACAATTTACTTCCGTTGTAATTGCCAAAAATTGGCATTACATGGAGCATCACCCTCCATGTCATCACTCGCCATGTCTTCCACATCAACTATTTTCTCTGATGATGTACTAATTGTTGTTGTGCCTTCTGGATAAACATTTGATACACTTCTACATTTGATAAGCAGAGGAGAACGTGACCGAGTTCATTCAAAAAAACAACCCAATTAGAATTGAAAGCTGCAAGTGGCTGAATCAGTTTCTCTCGAGAGTTTAATCATGAGTCTATGTTATCAAATAAGTAATATGCAAGGTCTTACTAACCGGATGTTTTTTTGAAGATGTTGCATGCAGAGAGAGCCTGATGTTGCGTAGTTTCTTCTCCTATGACTCTGTTTTCTTTGTCTATGCAAGCCTGCACATTGCATAATATAAGTCTCAGAGCATCTGCAAGCAATTTGAAATGTGCTACACCTTGATCAGCTAAAGAACTTTAAGCTAAACTTTGAATTCTTATGTCAATATATATTAATTAACAGAAACATAGTGATGCTCAATCATCTTGTGTCTTATTATTCAGAAGGAAGTCCAGGTAGAAATGGAACAGGCAGGAAATCTTGCAATGAATTTCATTATGGTCATGGATCAAGCTGCAACAAAACTTGAGCTTCAGACTTGCAAACTAGAGTCTTCAAAAAGGAAGATGGATATGGTCGTGGAGAATTTGTCCAGGAAAGTTAAACTCCATGAAGAGAAAGAAGGTGCCTTAAGAGCTAAGGTATGGGCTTGGCGGAAGCATGTTTACTGATGCTATGCACGGAAGTTTCTTATTAGAAAATAAGCTAAAAAAGATTCAATTTCTGATGCAGGAAGAGAAGATCACTGCAGCTCAGGTTGAAGCAAACGTCAGATAAAGAACTTTAAGCTAAACTATTCTAAGCTAAACTATTCATAACTTACAGAGCAGAACATCCAGAGCCTACAACAATCCGGATTCAAAGCTTGGAGGCTTAACAGATTAACATTCAAGAAAAATAGAAGCACTGCTGCTTGGGTTTTTAAGGGAAGCCCACAAAGAGCCTCCAAAATGATTCAGACATCATGAACGGTGCTACAACAAGTTCGGTACTCTTCTGCTACGAAAAATTTGCTTCCAGATCTCTATTTCCTGCAACAAAATCAGCCCACATTCAGGAGACTAAACTCAGGTATCGATTCCCTGCAACAAATTCGGCCATCTTCAGAAGACCTAACTCAGATGCCACGAAAATACCTGATTCGAACCCTAAATTGAAATGCCCTAAATCGAATTTGGATAATGGTGATAACAGGGTAGGTTATCACCCATGAATCTAAGTAATTTTGGGCTATTCCCTTTTAACTTATATGTTCAAAAAATCAAACATGGGCTAATCCCCTTTTACAATGCTCGTAAAAGAATCATGACTTGGGCGATTTCCCCTTTTCACATGATAAAAAAGAATTTTATATGGGCGATTGTATCTCTAAAAAATGCGAAATTGATCCTACTAATCTATCAAATCTTAATTAAAAAATTTAAAATAAAATAGCCCGTTTGCGATTAATCGTCCTTAATTTTTACCCTGTTTGGAACTGGGGTTTGATCTGTGGGTATGGATCTGCGAGCCTGCAAATACGTTGGATCCAAGCTTAATTGTGTCCGGTATGGCAGGGAATCGTCTTGCCTAATAGCAGCATCGGAATCGTCTTGTGCCTAATAGTAGCATCGGCTTTTGACAAAGGAGCAGCAACAGAGCTATGACGGAGGAGCAGCAACAGAGCAGTAGCAGAGGTATGGCATTATCTATTTTTTCTTATGTTTTGATCTCTAGCTTGCATTACTAACTCGGATTTTCGGGCGCTTTAGGAAATGGTATCTCAAAGCAGCAAAGGATTTGGATAGGGTTCTTCGCACCTGGAAGCTCGATTCTGTAAATCAAAGCTTAAGAGATAGAACAGTAAGATCTCGGCTAGTTTTTGTCTTTAGAGTAATTGACCTTGTGTTAGATTTGAGGTTGTTCTTTAAATGATAGGTGACTCTGTTTGCAGGTGCTGTCTTATTTTGGGAATCAGGGCTTGCAACTTACCTCATGAAGGATTGAATCTATGTCTACAGGGACGATAGTAAATGTGACACCTGCTAGATGCTGCGAAATGAAACTAAAGGGACAAGCTATTAGACCAGCTTCAAAAAACCCGTTCCAAAATCTGTTGAAGTAAACAGAGCAGGTAAATCGTTGTTCTCTAAACAACAGGCATGCAGATGAAGCTTAACATCAGTGTAGATTCTAAAACAGGTAAAAATCATTGAACTTGTTTCATTTTTTGTATGATCTAGGCATTTTTGAACATGATTATTTTTTCCTTATGCAGATCCTGAAGTAGTCTTGAAAGTAATGGATCCAAAGACCCGTTTCTTATCAAAATTAGGCAAAAGTGGAACATCATTCCATCTAAAGCATTGTAATGCATTTTCTGCTTTCAAAATTATGAATTCTATGAATTTCAATGGTTTCAGTGGCATCTAAATTATTTGTATCTAATGGTTGATACCTCCATTACCTTATTAATTAGTGATAGAATCTTACAATCTAATATTATTATGCCATGTGGGTTTGTTTGGGTTCGATTCCCAAAAGGCTTCTTTATTTTGAAATAAACAAAATCAATAAAGGATCCATAGATATATTGACTTTTAAATTGTGGTATATACTAATTTTTTTTTCAATTGTGCACCACGTGTCTACATTTCATTAGTTAAAATAGTGCTTTGTTATTTAAAAAAGTATGCCATGTGTTAATATTTCATTGGTTAAAAATCACATTTAAAAAGTAATAATGTGTCGAAAAAATGTTTTTATTTTTAACAAATTATGACACGTGCCAATATTGTATTATATTGTATTCGTTATATTTTTTAAAGTATGCCACATGTCGATATTTCATTGGCCTAAAGACACATTGGAAACATCTTTTTTTTTTTCTATGTGTACTAATAGTGCTTTTTACATGTCTTTATTTTAGAAAAACAATAGATAGTAGCATTAAAAACAATAGCTAGATTTAAGTAACAGGTGGTACTTGGTTAAACGACATGTAATTATTTTTAACAAACCATCTTACTTTGACGTTGTAATTTAAGTTTATACGTGTAGTAATATCTACACCAACGCCTGTTATTTTGATGAACAACAACGTATGGCTCGTGAAAAAAACCACAGTCAAGAAAAAACCACACGTTGACAAAAATTTGCAAAAAACAACAGTGAAAAAAAGGACACGTTGACCAAAAAAAAAGGGTGCCAAAAAAACCAAAGTAGAAATTTTCTGCCAAAAACCACTGTCTCTTTGTGCAAATCCGGATAAACGGGCCACGTGGACTTTTGGGGCCATTTCGGTGTTGTTTTTGGCATAAAACAACACTTCCGTACAAGTAAAAAACAACTGTGGACCAAAAATTGGGGTCAGTGTGCTTGGATTTATGGCGGATGATGGTCTTGGAAAAGCTAGGATATACACAATGGAATCAAAGTCACAGTCAACTCGAATGTAATAAATGTGTGGACGGTTCGCATTTCTAGGCATGAAAGTTGTAGAAGATGTGGGCAGCATCTTATGTATGTTTTGCATGTGTGTTGCACTGGATTATCTTGTTTTCTAGATTTATGGTGGATGATGTTCTTGGAAAAGCTAATCAAAGTTGTAGATTGATTGATAAGAACTATAGATAAAGTTCAACAAATGTCATAGAAGCTATCAAGCAATAGTAAACATGTGTACATGGCATAAACATGTGGGAGTATATTAATTATGAAATTATTTAGGGGCATGCATTCAAGCATAGAGGAGTGCATTCATGCATAACCAATTCCAATGGCTACATTCATGCGTAGAGAGGAGTGCATTCATGCATAACCAATTCCAATGGCTACAATATGACCAACTACATGATATATCAATTGTTGAATTTGAAGAACCAAGAATAGTACAAATGTTTGTTTATTTTTTCTAAATTCCTATTGTGGACTTCACAAAATTGAACATTAGAGCAATCGAGAATGGCAACAAAGAAATACTTTGAATTGGTTGAATTGTGAATTCCAAGTGGATTCTTCACGAAAAATGGAACAAAACATGCCTACATATAGCATTTTGAACTGAGCAGGAAACAACGATTTAGTTCCATACATGTTTTAGACATGGTTCAAGCATCCAATATATTGTATCATGCTGCATCAAAAATGATTTATTATGACATAACAGCACGCCATGACTACTTTTCAGCACTCCACAATTAGAATCAAATGATAACATTTCATACACTACAACATTTACATTTGCACCAGACATACTTCAACAGGTGCTGCCTATAGATGCCACAGTGGGTGAAGGTAGTGCATCAAATGAGCTAGTGCAACAACCAATTTCTATTGTGCAGCCAGTTCAACCATTGCAGTAAATATTAATACAGCAAATGCAGCAGTCTGCGCAAATTCAAGCTCCGCCCAGCCCATCCAACATCCATAGGGACCTTCACAATAATCCGAGAGAATCAATTGAAAGGGATAATTAGAGTGGTTTATTGCCACATAAAACCAGCTCAATAAGCTCTGCTTAAACCTGGACTTAGATTTGTTAGAACTACGGAGAGCAAGTATTCATATTCATGATCTCTAAAAATAAGTCGGCTTTGAGATTACATGCTCCTTAAACCTCCATTAAGAATTGTTACACTATACAGAGCAAGTATTATATTCATGGTCTACGAAATAAGTCAGTTTTAAGATTATATGGTCCTTGAGTCCATAAAGTTACATCGGCGGTCTTGGTTAAAAAGGTTATGGGGTCTAGAATAACAATCTTGATATTGGGATCATCATCCGAGTCTTGAAGATTATATAAGAGTTAGACATTAAATAAAGTCATCAGCATTTCGAGAACATTACAAATAAGATGAGGAGCCTAAAGCATACTTGCTGATTGCTAATACTCATATTGTTATTGTAATGCAGCAATTTAGGATGCCCAAATGGAGAAAAGTGCCACCGTGATTTTATGCCAAGTTAAACCGATCACATATACAACTGGAATTGTGCCACCATCTGCAGTTAAAATTACTCTTATTGCAAATACAAAACAAGGCTCTGTAATCAATTGGCACACCTGAAGAATGCAAACTTGGTGACAGATGCAATTTTGCACATGGGAAAAGCTTGCGCCCATCAAATCAGCCTTTAAGCAACCATTTAACAGGCAAGTCTGCCTCAAAAACCCATGCAGATGGAGCTACACTTTGCGCAAGCAATCCTATATCAACATCAATATACTATGAAAAGCCTATACCCCAGGAGCGCCTGCAACAGCAACATTTGGGAAGGTTTGCATTCATAAAATGAGAATAGAGCTGCATAGGCAGGGACCATCATAGGCAAAGCATGATTCTGGATCAAAATACTTGCCATATGTACAGATTCTAACCTCACACAATGAACACCTTTTGCCTTCTCAGAATAAAAATAAAACTGAAATTTCTATCTCCCATATTGGCCAATATCACCATGAAGAATTCAATGCTTAGAAAAATTCCATCATTACTTACCATATATTCGTTTTGAGTTTCATAGAACCAAGCTATAGTATTCCATCAGCAATCACGGGTATCGCATCAAAGACAGTGTAATACTTTATCATGTCTGACCTGCAACACAATGTTCGGCTCTTATATCCTCATGCAATCTCAATGCAATCTCAATGACAATCTTTGCAAACATCAATCTTACCATGATTGTCTCTTGCATTAGGCACTGGTCGAAGTGTATTGTTGAAGATGGCACAATCTCTATTGCTTATCCACATAGCCAATACTCCGGAATGAAACATAATCTACAGAATAAATGGCGCATAGTTCATCTTTACCATGTATCCCTGCATCTACCATGATAAGTTAATGGTCATAATGATCTATTATAATTATAAGGGAGATTAAAAACAGAGAGCAAAACAAATAATTCCATCATTACATGAATGCACATTACCCCATTATGGTTGTCAGGCATATTAATTTCTCATTCAATCTTAATGACAATCGTTGTACACATCAAGCTTACCATGATTGTCTCTTGCATTTGGTACTGGGCAAAATGTATCGTTGAAGACGACGCAATCTCTATTGCTTATCCACATAACCAATACTCCAGAATGGAACATAATCTACAGAATAAATGGCATAAGGAATAGAAGCTATTTGTAAGGAATAGAGAAATGACCGGAATTGTGTTAATGGTATTCCTCCTTGCTTGCCTCAGTACCCGTGGCTGCAGAAACCAGAACATGAAATTCTTAGGAAAACCCGAAGTTGCAGAAAGAACTATGAGTAAGGAACTGAAGAATGCCTTATCATCTGCTAGAAAAAAAGAACAACCTTGAAGATAATACCTAATCGATGAATATCTAGCACAATAACAATGACAGTGACGGTAATAGAATCTATAACGTAAAACTAACAAATGCACAACGTTTTGACTGTTGCTCCATTTCGACCTATCGAAAGCATAAGCATGTATCGCTTCATGTCCAAAAGCTTCCTCTCCGTAAGCATATATCTTTACGTGATTAGAAGAATACATAATTTCAAAAGAGTATAGCTATGCCTTTCTAAACAGAGTGCTTCTCATCCGAAGATGCATTTCGATGCCCGCCAAAAGAGGCTTAATAGAGTTCAACGATGTTGGAGGTAGCCTTGCTCCACGATAGAGTTCTGTAGGGCGCACATACCCTGCTATGGCAGAAACTCCGGTAATAGTAATTTACGGGAAGGGAACGGCGTTCCCGTGGCACGGAACCCAACATGCTCCCAAAATAAAAAAGAAGATGCACGTAAAAGCGCCCATTTATGAACTTGTGATACAGATTGTAACCACATGCTTTGTTATTAGAACTGCTTGTGGAATCCCGTTTTCAATGGATATTGATTTTATAAAATTTAACATACCTTGTTACAAGTCATGTAAACGTTCTATGATCTCATACCGGAAACTCTAGGGGTCATCGAACCAAGATAAACTAAATATTGTGATCTAGAATGGGAGACCAAAATTAGTTCTTTGTACTAAATATTGTGAATGGGAGACCAAATTCGCTTCTTTGTTGGTACTGAAGCAATTGGGAGGCATGTTTTCAAACTCCTATATACAACTATCTAAAGCATAATGCCTCTATTTTTTCCAGTGTAGTATCATAGTTTTGATTGTTGGGCAAGCCAAATAAGTGAGATACAAAGGAATAATTGTATTTATTTAAAGCATAATGCCTCTGTTCTTCTGTGTATGATTGTGATCTTATACTTTCATGCTGCTGCTGTGGTTGAGCTTTGCTATGGTTGTTCGGAAGCTGTGGTTGAGCTTTGCTATGGTTGTTCAGAAGAATTGAGTCATGCTGTTGCTATGGTTGAGCGTGTCATTTTTCAATAACATAGTGGTGGATAGTGGGTAGCCGCACACATGCGAACTACCCATAAAAAATAAAGGGAAAATCCAATTATATCATTTGGACCCCAACAAAATACAATGCTAATAGAGATTGGGCTAGTGTACCTGCCGAAAGCTTATCACCGGGATTAAAAAACCCCGCCCTTTCGGGTTTTCGAGGAAAAACCCTAGTGATAAGCCTTCGGCAAGGGGCTTGGACAAACGTAAGGCATAAAAATCGCTCCCCAAAACCCACGAATGGAAAAGTCGAAACAAATGCCGCTCGCTAACCTGTACCTGCATATCACCAACAAAACAACAAGACAAAACAAACCTCCCAGTGGAGGGGGCTGATTCTGCCGCGTGCCACGATAAAAATACAATAACAAAAAGAAGGGGGAGGGTGGGTTCAAAGAGAATAAGGTATCCTGAGAGAGAGAGAGGAAGAAGCGCCGATGAGAAGTCGGGCGTAAACGCCTAAAATAGCGAACTCCCAACCGTAACGCGAGCATGCGCCCGCATGATGCATGCAAAACATGCATGCTCGTGCCATTCTAGAATGGCGATCCGATGTCTCGGATCGATGGGATTCTAGAATGGGACTCGCATGAAACCAACAAACCGCCCGAATACCAAAGGACTTCCTTAACAAACTAGGATCGAGGACGAAGGTCACAGGATGAAGGCTAAAGGCCGAGAAAGGACAACATGAAAGAAATGCCAAATTGGCCAAACCAGCAGAAGAAGCCCCTCCCCGCCTCGAAACAATTCAAAGAGAATAAGGTATCACGAGAGAGAAGAGGAAGCGCCGATGAGAAGTCGAAGCAGAAACGCGCCTAAAATAGCGAACTCCCAACCAGAACGAGCATGCGCCGCCCGCATGCATGCAAAACATGCATGCTCGTCCCATTCTAGAATGGCGATCCGATGTCTCGGATCGATGGGATTAATTTGCTTGCATTTTTTCATTTGATCATTCTACAAAAAATAGTAAGGAGTAGTAACGTCTTCTTTTTGTATTGGGGAATGCCCTCCTTTCCGGTTTGGAAGGAGGGGGAAGCGGGTGGGGAGGTCGTCCAACTTTTTGTCCTTTTTGTTGTGGAGGCCAACTTCCATTCCTCCTTGGAATCGATGCCACATGGCATTACCACAATAAACCTCACACAGGAGACCCAACTTTCATTTGTTATACAAAGATTGCAATGGTCTCAATGTGTCGGATAGACCCCCATGATCATGCATAAGTAGAGGTAACTATATTATATCTTCCTAAGGCTCTACATAGGGGGTAATTCTGAAGATTAGCTAACTTCATAATTCATGTGTTTTACTCACTCGTCAACACTAATGATGATTGTACAAATGCAATTCATGTTGCATTCTGCATATTGACATCTAGAATGGACATGGGGTCGCAATGACCTGCTACCATAGCACAACTGATGATACATCCACCAGTCCCTGCTTTTTAGGTCGCTTGGGTGAGATCTCTCATGCCGAAAAGTGTTCCATACCTCTTATGCATAACTCGATGTGTTGCACATCATAAAGCTGATAAATATAATCGGGTCAAGCTCCATTGCTCAAAGTTTTATTGCTGCATGTTACTTTCTACCTACATCATCGCCTTTTTTTGACGAATATAATGTGGATCACGATGACCGATCTGATGATTGCGCAGTCTAAATACTTGAGAGATGTCATTCTTCTTGGTGATTTTAATGCTCAAAGTGTTGCAATGCAAGCTACTCATCTTACCTATGAGAATGTTCATGAGCTTTATGGATGCCAACCAACGGCACAATTTTTCCACTTCATTGCTAACTCGCTCAATTATGTAAAGTCCTTGAGCTGGTATTGCAATGCTTTAAAGCAATGTTCAAACTATATGTTTAGGCATTACTTGCAGATAGAAGGAATAGGGAGTGATACTAGTGTTGCTTAGTAAATCATTGCCCAAGTATACAATATGCACATCCCAATAGTCTTATGGCGGCCCAGTCATACAACTGTACATAATAGGAGAGTAGGAAATGTGACATTGCTCCTAGATTTACAATTGTTTAGACCAAACAGAATATGAGGAACTTAATTATATGAAGTATTAGGCAATGAAATATAACAGACGATGGGAAAGAATCACAAGCATACTTGACAGCCTGCTTCAATGCCATTTAGATCCCATTCATTGTAAGATTCTTTAAGAATCCAAGAAGCAATATTGAAAATTTGCTAGGAACTTGACATCACAGACCATCACAGATATGGTGGTCGCTTATGCTAATATTCACCTTTGCTTGTGCTACAGTTCACCTTAGCTTCTGTTTACCTTCTGCTTCTATTCCCCGTACAAATGACATACAGATCCGTTGGCAAAAGACCATGACATAGACCTGTTTGGCAGGCATCTGTAGGCATGTAGGCAGGCATCAAGGTGTTACTATTCACCTTCTGCTTTTGTACGTATCTGTAGGCAGTTTCGGCAGCCTACTGTTTCTAGCATCTGCTTCTAAAATCTGTCGTTTCATCTTCTGCTTATAGCATCTGTAGGCAATTTCGGCAGCATCAGGCCGGTTTCATCTTCTGCTTCTAGCATCTGTAGGTAATTCCGGCAGCATCAGGCCGGTTTCATCTTCTGATTCTACCATCTGTAGGTAACTTCCGCAGCATCAGGCCACATGATAGAAAGATAGAAAGAAACCGACATGATCTATAGTCAAAAGAGGGAAGAAACTCGAAGACTCTACAAGCAAAATAAAACCGACACATAAAAGATAAAAGGGAAGAACCGAAAACCTAACTAGGTAAAACTTCAAACAATTTACAGAACCAGGGTTTCGTATCACCATGCCAGAGCCAGATTAGATCATTGCGCCAGTAGATCGCCGGAGCAAAAAAAAATGAGGCGGAGAAAAAAATTCGCCTCCCCTCCCGTTGAAACTAAAATCCTATTCTGGAATACAAAGTGTATTCCAGAATACATTTCCCTCTTTGTTTTAGAACCATGACCCGGTATCCCTTGCCATCTTGTATCCCCACACCAGAAACAAAAGAGATTATTTTGCAACACCCCTTACCATCTTGTATCGATGGTTCTAAGTACTCCCTATTTGGGTTGGGCTCCCATGGAAACCCTTCCAAATTTCCATAAACCCTTCCTATTTTCCGTGAAACCCTTCCTATTTTCCAAACATGGAAAATAGGAACTTCCTGGTTTTAATGGAAAATTGGAAGGGTTTCCAATTTGAAAATCGGAAGGGTTTCCTCGGAAAATGGAAAGGGTTTCCATTTTTTTTTTTTTTCAAGGCGCACGCCGCTTAACACGCACGCCGCCATTAATGGTGCACGCTCATGCACGCTCATAAATATGCCCGACACTCAAGAATTTAAATTTTAATTCAAATGGAAACCCTTCCTATTTTCCAAACCCATGGGAAAATAGGAAGGGTTTCCACAAATGGGGGAAAATAGGAAGGGTTTCCACATCTAATCAAAATTTTTTGAAAGGTGTATGCTCTTCTTGCACTTGCACTCCACCACTGCATTCTCCTTATAGATCCAGAGCGTGACACATTTGAGCGATGGGAGGAGGATGCTTCTACAAATTCATCTCTATACATAAGTGATTTTGCTTTTGAAAATATTGACAATATTGACATTTTTAACGAAGCTTCATACTACTTGATGGTGCATTGTGTCTTAAGTTTCCTCTATTCAAGATGTCCTTCAAGCAGATCCTTAAGTTCGAAGCAATTGTCAACATCAATTGAAGTACGTGTTTGTCGGGTTGGCCCCTAATGTTGCAATATGTACCCCCTAATGTTGCAATATGGTCTCCTTTAAGCATATAATCTAACCATAGAATGTAACCTATAAGGTTTATATATGTTAAGATATGCTAGGGATATAATAGAACATACCAATGTTGCAAAGGTTCGCGCAACTTGTGGTGAGGTATTGTTTAAGTTGCTATGGACTACAACTAAAATATAGATGTGATAAGATATTGTTTAGGGCGCTATAGACTACAAGTAAATCAGACATTTTATGCCCATTGAGGATACATTTTATGCCCATTGAACATTAAATAAAACTCAAATCACAAGAAACTAAGCTCAAATTGAACTTAACCCCTTGAAGAAGGCATGCTTACAAAGATAAGGCAAAGGGATACAGCCAGAAGACATGTTTACCTCTTCAAAAGAGTGAAGTTCCAACCATAGCTCTATGCATATAGTTATATACAATAAGATAACACCCATAAACTGTCATGACCACCATCTGCACAATGATATACCAACCACAGAATTGCAGCATAACTTTGGTGGTGGATTTACTAATGCAAATGAAGTTACGCCCAAACATAAGATTGGCTTATATCCATATTGTGGAGATCACCTTGATTATCTATACAAACTTGAAATAACTAGTTGAGTGCCAGATTAGAGATAATTCCTATCTCTGTATACAAGCAGTGATTGATTTGATTTCCTGTCCTTCACAAGATCGGACAACCCGAAGCTCAAATTTAAGATTGAGAAGCAGAAAAGAAACCATAGAACAATCTTATCTGCAGATCACCATAGAACAATCTTATCTGCAAAATAAAACACCTTTCTTCAGCACCAGATCTGTTATCAAAACCTGTGAATTCTCCTACCTTGGTCCTTTCAAGTAAGCACTGGACAATTCCATACTCCAGAAGATCTGTGGCTCAACCCTGCAAGCTTGCCTTTCTTCTCCTACCAAAAGGGTCAACATATTGTTCGTCTTTCTTGAACTGTAATGTAAGCAAACAGAGTCTTGTCCCAACCTTCCTTGTATGAAGCCGAAAAATAGAGCATTTTTGTCGCTCCAATTGGGGAAGATGCTTAACCGTTATAGCCAAATTCGTTATGGCGCTTATGCGGCCAAATCATATCCCATCCATTAATTGCTCTTCCAATTCTCATGTTCAGACTCGATGAATCGCTAAAAACTACCAAGACCAAGAGATTTGCCAGGCTTTTGGGTAAAATTGCGTCTGATTAGGGCTACCATGCTTGCACATCCAGAATCAGAATGAGCATGGGAAACTCTGCATCAAACAGAGAATCTCCTCGCGGATCTGGTGGCCAAATGCTCAAAACAAAACAAAATAAAAACAAAAGGAACTCAAATGCCCAAAGAGGAGCCTAGAAGAAAATCCCCAAAAGCGTTTCAACTTACAGCTCTTCTGAATGGAGGAGCCGGAGAGGAGCCTAGAAGAAAATCACCAAAAGCGTTTCAACTTGCAGCATTTCTGAATGGAGGAGCCGGATTTGGGAACCTTGATATTACACTTGTCAGTAACGGATTCGGAAAAGCTTCAAGGAACTAATTTTCAATCTGAACTTCACCTTAGTTTCGCTGTTAAGGCTGACGCTGTTGGCAGACAATTCGGACTGAAGGCAAGGCTTCCACTTCCAAAGGAAGCAACCCGGTTTCAGCAAGCAGAATGGCGTAAGGAATCTGGTGCCTGGTGCCTGGTGCCTAATTCATGATGGATAAAAGCTTTTTGCACACTCTCCACTTGATGCCCAAATAAGGGCGCCATAATGCACGCTTCAAATTCACCATGTTGTTGCAACTTCTTAAAGAGTATATTAATTAGCGTTGGATGAAACAAATGCAACAGCCTTTGCAGCAGGAGGTTGAAAGTTGGAAGTCCCAATTTGCTCTCTCCAATTGCTCATTATCACATGAATAATGCAAGCATAGGATTGATGCTCATTGTGGACCATCCCACTTAACAAACTTTTAGATGTTATAAGCCAACTCCGAGAACATAACTTTTGAAGCAGTTTACTTTTTGGCATGTAATCTGGTAGATAGGATGACGTTGGGTAATATAATATCCTTTGCTTCTCCTTTATCTATGTCAATTGCTCTAAAGCATCATTATTTAAAAGCACCTATGTGGCTTATAGAATCCATTTGCGTGCAAACCCAATGCATCCGTAAAAATAACATTCTTAAACTAGGAAAGGAAATGGTTTTAACGTCCATGGAGAAGAGCAATTCATCTAGCGCTTGATTAGTTGT
This sequence comes from Isoetes taiwanensis, assembly GCA_021234155.1. Classification (NCBI taxonomy): domain Eukaryota; kingdom Viridiplantae; phylum Streptophyta; class Lycopodiopsida; order Isoetales; family Isoetaceae; genus Isoetes; species Isoetes taiwanensis. The sequence goes on along the minus strand of JAJEKV010000150.1, from coordinate 97,188 downwards.
CTTTCAATCGGAGGAAGATGGTATCATCTACTCCATTAACTCACCATGAGATTTGAAAACGTTTCTTTCCTTTGGAGCCTTCTTCAATATGTGTTCCTCCTCCTCCTAACTAGACCTCAATTCATACACACAACTTTCATACCCTTGCCCATAGCCTAGTCAAATCAATGCTTTTACATGCATTCATATTTCTTTATGTCTTATGTTCATATCTGTTGTCGTATCTTTGTCTGTATTGTATCATCTAGGTTTATCGCCTAGTCCATTAAATCGGCCAATCTTGATCTTATCTTATCTTATCCTAATCTCACTCCAACCCTGGACTTCATATTGTGTATTGCATAATCAAATATTTCCATCTTATTTTGCTCTTTTATAGTAGATTAACGTGTTCTTGAATAGTATTATTTTCCAACCTCTCGTCTATAAGAAATGATGCAACCTAGATACTGTAACTAGTTAGTTAACCAAACTTCTCTATTTATATGAACCATATTATAATGCACACAAGGAGGTGGCAAAAGAACAAAGGTAAGTAGAGGTTACCATGCATAGGCATAAAACATACAAGAGGAAAGAGCTTACATTCATCAACTTGAACTGGGATAAGCATCCATGGTGCCATTTCAAATATGGTTGCTCAAAAAACGAAACCATAAGATACACCATATTTATGTGGTGACATACCGATTGTTGCAATGATAATGAAAAATTTTGGTAGACAAGAAAAAATTCTTTTTGATATCAATGTGAAATCATCTAGTCTAGGTATTTATCCCGGCAGAACTCGACAGGGGAAGGGCTAGATAACACCATGTTTAGGGGCATTGACGAACCGTGGGCAATGATGGAGGACGATTGGCAAATGCAAGGTTGCAATACGGCCGAGGCCATTGCCTAGTCCGTGAATCGCTTGCCCTAAATAGGGTGCTATCAACCTTAACACCTTGGCCATGGCTTGTTATCACTTGCCCCGCCACGTGTCAAAAATTAGGTGTGCTATGACCATAACACTTCTTGTTATGGCCATAACATTTATGTTTAATTTGATAACAAGCCTTGGATGGGGTGTTAAGGATATATTGTTGTTTGAGTGGCAAGTCTTTATTAGTTAGCCTAGATAATTCTCTCTCAGTGTCTCTCGTCCGGATGTTGTTTAGTTAGATTCGGATAGATATATCAAGCCGCGGACGTCCATGTTAAAGTAAGTTTAGCCGTTAACTTCGAATAGCACATAGATTTATCTTATAGACATCCACTTTAGTTTTTGAGGGTCCAAAAACCGGTGAGAACGACATGGGCTGCAATTATTGCTTTCATTTTATTGGGTTCTTTAGCTCAAGATTTCGACAAAAGGACGACTTTGTTAGGCAGCTTGCATGCATTTGTTTCAAAACTTGAAGCTAGCATTGCCAAGACAAACTAGCCAAAGAAAAGATGGAAAACGTTTATGAATGAAAATTTTGTTGTAAACTTAGAATGTTCTTTCATTTGGATGCCTATGCTTTCAAGCACTTGGACTAGCTTGAATGCCATATTCAGGTACACAATCTTACTTCAAGTATTTAATAACAAACTTTTAGTGGCTTTGGAAGAGTCTCTAGCTTTTATGGCATATGAACAGAGTCCCGACCAAAATTCTCTTTATTGTCTGGAATCAACTCATAGCTAACAAATGCACGGATCAAGGTACATCCAGAAAATCCCCTAGAGTTGTGAGCACATGAGGTTATTGACACTCCATATTAAGTAGTGTAAGCACGTCCATGTTCTTGGCAATTGTAAGGTAGTTCGCGGGGCACTGATAGAATTGGAGCGTCCTCGTTTATTATCACTTGGACTAAGTTTATATATATAATTCTTTTACATGCTGTGACACATGTTCACTCATTGCACTTCTTACCTAAGTCTTTTATGGGCATTCGTTCATTGTGCTATTGCAGTACTGTAGAAGTTCAAAACATAATGAGCTTATAGACAGACAGACAGACAAACAGTGGGATGTTCCCGGTCTCTTCTGACATAAGAAAAGTTCATTGCAAACAATTTTGTATTTAAAGATTTGCATGCAATAGCTTTGACAATTTCAAAGATTTGCGGGCAATAGCTTTGACCCTAATGGCAGGATTCAGGAAGGATCGAAAGACATTTCATTGATGGCTTGGACAAAGAGAGGATTGCTAGATAAATTGAATTTGAATGGGAGCATTGCCGTCATCACGGTATCTAAACTGCCATCAAATAGTTCTAGGAGATTTCGTTCCTCCTTGATGGAGTGAAGGCCAAAATCCATTGGTACATAATCTCAGTCCTTGTATTGTGTAGCAGCCAAAGCCAAGACGTTTGTAGATGTCAGAAAACTAAATATCCTATAGAAACTAGTAATGGTGCCCAGCGTTGCTGGGCATAATTTGGAAATATGTAAATGTTGTTAACTTGTGCATTAGTAACTTCTGCGCCTTTGGACCATTTTCGGAACTTGTAGAGTAACTTCTCAGCCTTGGATCATTTTGTGATCTTGTAGAATGCATGTGGCCATGTCTATGAGTTGTTGAGGTTGTTTATTAAATCTCTTATAGTCACTCTCTCTTGCTGCGTTTATATGAATATAGTAATGGTGCCCAGCATTGCTGGGCCATAAGGTAGCTATTGGGTTCAATGTCATAGGATTTATGCAGCATTAATGGTGTGCATTTTGGGCTTCAATTTTTGTATAGTGCTTTATATCATGGAGACCTTGATGCAATTTCAACACGGTTGATATACCTATAATTCTCTTGCCTTTACATTAGAACAAATAATATAGGTCAATTTTGTCACTCGTAGCTATTTCTTGGCAGAGGTTAAATTAGCTGTATGTTTATTAGAGAGCCATGTGAACTAAACTTGCAAGTAAATTGATGAGTTCGGTGTCGCTCATTTGGATTAGCAAGCAAATATATGTGTACATATGTCCACATAGGTTGGAGATGCTACAATTGTTACTTTATAAGTCTTTTTTATGTAATATTTTGCAATAAAGTTGCGTTATAGAAGGGTGGTTGCAAATAGATCGCACTATAGAGATGTTGAAGGACGTTCATGAAAATGGCTTCGCAATATAGAAGTGTTGATGTTCATAAAAATGGCTTCGCACTATAGAAGTGTTGATGTTCATAAAAATGGCCTGACATTATTGGGGTTGCATTAATAATGTGATAGCTTTATTGAGATGCATAAATGGATTCAAGGTTTGTCAAAGAACACCATTATTTGCCTATAGTTGCCACTATAGCAACATATGTATTGATGAAAAGTCTGAGTGCATAAGACATAAAATTTTTTAAAAGAAGAAAGAAAGGACCTTAGGATCAATTGTACATACAATAATAAGAAGGAAACAAAATTTGTAAAATATAGGAGCACATGTTGAGTTCCATAAAACAGATTATCTTCTTATCCAACACAAATTAGTTGGTTGGCGAAAAGTACATAGAAAGATCATTTTAGAAAACCATGAAGTCTCAGAATAACCGTAAAAGCCACGTTAATGATCAGAACAACTACGAAGCCATGCTAGCCATTTTCTGGAGCAACTGTTCTTTATCGGAACAGAACTCTGACCCCAGGTCTATTTTCATCATTCCTTCAAATTTATAAATCGGAGCATCTCATTTAAGCATCAAGTTATTTAATTTTAAAATGTTTGGTGCCAAGAGCTCCCCGATATTTGCAAGAGCAATGACATTAAGAAACCGGGTTTCAACATATGATGAGAATCTTCGGATCGGCCACCGGTTGCTTGTAGGCCAACCGCCAATTCAGACATATATGTTTGTTACACGTAACTTTATTCATGGGATCTAACATCTCAGAACGTCGGGCAAGATGCAAAGGCATAATTTAACAGACAAAACCACAAACCTGTTGCTCGAAAGCGATTCGTTCGAAAGGTGATCTCATTCTTTCCAAGTTCCATATCCTCTAGTCGACGTTCTAAACTTTTTGTCCTCTTTTTGCTAGCTCAAGAGCCTCCGTTAGTTTTATGCTTTGTAAAGCCTTTTCTTCATCATAACCCGACAACAATGATAATAACCCAAATGAGATGATATTATTGTCACCGTCATTTTGAAGATTCGGCAGTTAAGATGATTACTTTTGTCGCGCTTCTAATTGCTTTTGCAATGTTGTTATCTCTTTCCTAGAGGAATCCAATGCATCTTCCTTTTCATAGTGCGAATCTTTTGCTTTCGATTTTGCTTCAATGGTAATGACATAATTATTAAATTCTAAATTAGAAAGGCAATGATCTGCATTTCCATCTCCATTGTTGCATAGTTTGGACCATCAATATGAATGGATCATTTCACAAATAATGACGCTTTTTATCTTTTTCGACCAAAATAGGACATCCTAAGACTCTACCTACAGCTTGCACGAACTCGGTTCCCCAAGCAAACATGATCATCACTTCAAAATAATAAGCCCGCCATAGGGATCTGAGAACACTTGCATACCTTCTCAAGCTGATGCCCGAAAGCCTCAAAGCTGCCCACTCCTTTATGTACATAAATAAATGTCATGTGAATGTCAAAAATGAGCTTAGGATAAGTCACTCTTTTTCTCGGACAAAATGCGAAAACATAAAACAAACTAAACCAAGAAAAAAAATCAAACCTGGTAGAGCCCATGCCAATGTGTAGTTTCAATGCTTAGCCTTGAAATCCCTTCCTCTTCTTGCGACTTTAAGAGGCGATTTGCGGCGGCTTTGAGTGCTGCAAATGCTGAGCCCTGGCTTCATTTGAAGCCTCCCCATAACCTTCCCTCTTAGCTCTTCTATTTCGGATATTTCCTTTGGAGCTATAAAAGGGTAATCAAAAGGACATCACGCTATGTTTCAATCACGAGGCGGTTTTGAGGAAACAACCATAACCTATAAGTCAAAGGCATCTTTGCAAACATGCATTCTACAACATACAAAATTTAAGAAGATCCTCCAGCCTCGAACTCTTGACTGCAAAACCGATGTTTGCTACCTCAACTTTTGCCAAATAATTCCGCAATTCCATACTTTCTGCTCAACTTCAGCCCGGGTTACGCAAATTAATCATTTGAAGAATTAATATGAATTTTATGATCGTATAATAACGTGCCCCAAAACCGTGTGCATGTATTTTTAGAAATGTGCCTATAAGGAATGACACTGTTACTTAACAATCTTATTCTGCTTGGACCTTAAATTGGTATAATTGACATGAAAGAAGAAATTTTCACCTCTCGAGAGGCTTGTAAAGCGACTTCGTAGTTCTGAGAAGAGGCTTGTAAAGCGACTTCGTAGTTCTCGAGATTTTCTTCTACGCATTCCAACCCGACAAAGCTCAAAAGTATATTAGTCTCTATGGACTCTATCAAGATACCTTGCCGGCTTTAATCAAGCATTTACCTCATTTGCGTAGGCACAACATTACCCAAAAGCTCAATTGCGGGATCTCCCTCGCCTTCATCCGGTAGATGCTTTTCAACACCGTAACTTGATATGCCGGATTCTTGAGAGACAATATTTTCACCATTGTTTGAGATGGCATATTTCGTGGACGGATAGACCAAATTTGTTTTGTCTACGGTGATGGCCGCCATTGATCATCCAAATTAAAGGCGTTGCATTATTCCATTTCCTCGATTCTTCGTCGGGTCGCCAGAAAACCAAAGGAAGAAAGCGGACTTTATATGCCCAGTACTTACGATTTTCCATGTTATAAAGCCCTTGTGTCTTCTAATCTTCGACAAAAACTTTCTTCAAGGCGAGATCCAAGATTCAAAAAGACCTAACCATTGGCGCAGTTTGCTTCAAAAGAAAAGACGCAACATTCCAACCTGAATGATAATTTTTTTAGACCTAGAAAATATCTTCGAAGCCGTCTTTTCCTTTGGTGCCGCCTTAAGTGTTGATTCAGGTCAGGCCATTTCAAACAGAAAAAAAAGAACGGAGGTGAAAAAAAAAAGAGAAGCTTCACCACAACTAAAAAAGGCCCCCCTTTTTTCCCTACGGCCATTAGATCTTAGCCCGAGATTTCAGCCGTTGGATCTAGGGCTAGATACAACACCGCAAAACATTATAATATAGGATGGGCAGAGAGAAAAAAAAAAAGGGAGCAAGACAGAAGTATAAGCAAAACCGCCATCATACCTAGCAGAGCGCCCCCATACCAAGGAGAACCTGTGAAGCAGAAGCTAAACCCCAAGACCCAAGAGATGGAAGCACCCCAGGGTAACGCGTCCAGCCAGAACTCAGGTGGGTGGCTAGGATAGCCTGTGAATTCTAGATAGCGCCCCTATTAGGCCTTGGTTGTGTTGTTTCTTTGTTCTCTTTGTGTTTCAATCATAGGAACTAACCCTTGGTTGTAAAGGTAAGTTCTCTTTATATATTGGATTCTGGTTTTGCTCTGAAAGGATGGACTGTTAGCTCTTTGTCTAGTACTCTCTGAAATGGGGGAGTTACGGGGGTAGAGACCTCTGAGCCATGTATTGTAGTATGCTCCTAGATAGCTGCCCTAAAAGTCCCATTAAATGCGGCACTGTGCACAAGAGCCCACCGGGTCCTAGATGCTATGGACCCGCTTAGCACCGCACAAGGAACACAAGGTGAAGTGGGGGTGGGGTCTTGCACGAACATAAAAGGCTCCCGAGACTCCTACGATGGGGCTAGGCCCCGATAGCGAGTCACGTGAGGGGGCGGGTATGGGTCCGACACACTCCACAGGTGTAGTGGTGTGACCCGTATGGGGCACCTTGCACTTTGAGTAGATTTAGGGTGAGTAAGTCGCACGGATGGATGGGGGTCGCTGATGCGGCACGTATTCTCTAGCTCACCCATGGAACCACTGTGATTCTGGAAGGAGACGCTTCCCCGACCTGCCTCATCGGACCGGGAGTCATGAACCTGGAGTAGGCTCAAAGGGTGATACCTTGAGCCCAAGGTCTCCCAAGGCTATAGCGAAGCCATAGGCGTGAATTGACCCATCCGCAAAGTGTGCACAGGAGGGGCGGATGGAGTGGACAACCCTAGCCGATGTTCTATGCCAGCCAACGCCTTGCCACGACTCGGTCTGCTGATCTCTTGAGGCCTAACCGTCAGTCGTTCCTCACTGGAGTCTGAACCGGGGTAGAACCGGAGGGTCGGGTGCTTTCTTAGGGTTAGATGCATATTCTTTGTCGTTGGTATTTGGATGGATGCGCCACCCTTCGTGGTGGTTATTTATATGTCATCTATGCTGTGTGCTAACCCTTGTATTCACGCTTCCGCGATGTAGGAGCCCCATTGAAGGCGTGGGCCAAATGACCCCTTCGTGTCCTTCTTTCGGGCATCATATTATAGATGGCCCGGAATAGACGGAGGGCCCTGCTCATGGTGAGTTGGTCGCCATGGGAGGGGAAAGTCCCCGTATGTATACGGCCGAGGGTCGTATATATTCAGGGAGCGTCACAACTTTTCTGTCCTATGTTACACCGCTTATTTGCAAATGTTCCTCTGCGAATCAAAGTTCAACCAATCGCATGTCTTTACATCATGAACTTGGATCAACAGACTCAAACTGTTCAAATTATAGCCTCACGTTCAAAGACAACATAACCTTTCATTATCACGTTCCTACCAATATGTCACATCTGAGGATATAAACTTTATAGAGCGTATCAACAGATCTTTTGTTACCATGGCCAAGTAACTGTCCATGCATGTTTTTAATCTCTCCAAAATGATGCAAACTTGTAAAAATTCAAGCCAGTAACTAACACTCCAAGGTAACATCATCGTTCAAAGCAATTATAAAAGCATCTTCTGTTTACAATCAACCAACCACTCTGAGACAAGAAAGAGAAGACAACATATCATGCATTGATTCCAATGCTCAGAGAATTTACATCAGTGTAGAACATATGAGTTTATATGTAACCATATAATTCCACATGCTATGCTGACATGGAACATTGAACACCACACACACAGATTAACTACAGTAACTAATAAAATCTCACTACAACAAATCCTTCACTCTCACGTTCCTGGCAGGATAAATATCTAAATGGTCAAACACCGTTCCAATCTTTTCCTATGATTGCTTCCAGTCCAGCACAATGATAACAGAGAGCTAAACATAGTTTGTAAAGAGAGAAGCAGCACCTTTTCCAATTTACCAAGCTCCTCTTCATGTTTAAACTTCTGAAAAACAAAACGCAAGCATCAATAACAGCATAAACAATACAAAGTTCTACTTAAATTGATTGAAGGGGGCCGCGCGAACGCGAGCCCCCACTACCACAAATTATGACGTGCACTCTCCCCTTAGGGAGATGCTACGACAATCCACGCCCTGGTGCAATGGAGCAGATCATTCTAGGCCATTGGCCTTGTTGATCACCGATAGACCCCGCCCAGGTAAGTATGTTACAATATGCTCGGTGGTTCTATTTCTACTTCTTCCTTGTTTTCACTTATGCCTATTCCTGTGGGATATTGATCTCCCATCGTTCGTACTGCACAAATGTAGCAAGAACCTAGAGATGCTTACTGCGGCAGCATTCTTTTTTAATTCTGGACCAACGAATTTTGATCTTGGATCAGGGATCATGTTTCTCGATGGTGTACAACAAGACAATGAAGCATGTCCTTAGTTGCAGCATATAGGGATATTTATTTATTTATTTATTTATATTCAATAGCTCTCGAAGGGCCTTGAGTGGCCATGGAGCATGAAATCTTTACAGTCATATTTTCAGCAGGAAGGAACGGTGGGTATCCACCGCCTTCATGTAAAGTCCTAAATTAAAATATGGTATGGAAAATAGTGATTTAAAGTCATCTGTCTGGATTGCATACTTTGATCTAATTTCTGAATAAGCTGGGCATGTGGCAAAGACATGGTTTTCACTTTCAATGCATTGCATATCACATAATGCGCAGAGCCGTTCTTCAACCGGAATCTGGTACCGCCGTCCGGTTTCGATAGCCAGTCTGTGTGAGCTAGTGCGGTAGCGAGAAATTACTTGCTTCAAAGGTTTGGGGATATCAGAGTTTAAGTAGCTTTGGCTACAATACTCCACTCCCTGATTGATGTGATCAATATAATGGCGCAACCGGCTACCTGGTGAGGACTATAGATGTGTGCTTGCCAAATGTAGCAGCAAAGAGCGGGCTTCAGTTTTGTTATTTGGCCAATTGGCTTCTGTAACTCCCCACCTACCTGCCCAATCCATGAGATCACGGTGCCACCCTTGATGATCCGAGTTCAGCATGGCCAGGTTTTGCTGCAGAGCCTGATCAGCTCGGGTGGCCGTTACTAGAACCGGAGATGCATATGGTCATATGGATGTATTGATTAAAGCATTGCATTTAGTATGTTTAATCTATGTGCATGGTGTCGGAAGTTAAGGCCATTATCATAGTGATTATCTGACTTGCAATGTTCAACTTGTAGCATAATGAGTGTGTGGAGTGGATTGTGGTTGATATTCAGACATCCTTGTGTCCCTAAAATCCCCACTTAGTCCTTGTGGCTTATGGTGTAAGCAGATCAGCAAGAAGCTCCGGAGTGTAGCCAAGCTGCAGAGAGGCGTGGCTAATATTGGAGTTATATTATGTTGTATTGCTAGAACTAAATGAGAGTGACATTGTAAACAAATATATGTAAAAACGATGTTGTGAGAACATATGATATTTCTGCAAGTTGATATTAGAAGATCCGAAATGTTCTTGACATTATAAATAGAACCAACTTGGATATATAATTGGATAAACCCATTGAGGGAACGTTTGGATCTTATAAGAGTTGATGATGGATAAAGATTAAATTCTTTACCTTTGAATATAATATAAAAGTTATGAAATGATTTATGGGCTCAACTATATTTCTATTCCTTAAGTTTTACGCTTAAGTATATACCAATGGTCTAGATTAATGGGATCTCCAGTTACCTAAGGGATTAACTGGCCAGGCCCGTTACATAGACAGTTCAAATTTAACATAATTTTCAAATAGGAGAAGCCTTTTAAATTCTACCAAGCTCCTTTGAGCTTTAAAAAACAAAGTGAAAGAATCAACTAACAACCCAAACGATATATAGTACTAACTGAACTATTTGAAGGAGCCTGTGCGAACGCCAAAACCCACTAATACAAATTATGACGTGTACACTCCCATTAAGGATATGCTAGGACAATGCATGCCCTTGTGTAATGGAGCAGATTATCCTTTGCTATCAACATTGTTGATCAGCAATAGGCCCCGCCCAGTAAGTATGTTGCAAGTAGTTTTTGCTTATACTTCTGTCTTGCTCCCTTTTTTTTTTCTCTCTGCCCATCCTATATTATAATGTTTTGCGGTGTTGTATCTAGCCCTAGATCCAAGGCTGAAATCTCGGGCTAAGATCTAATGGCCGTAGGGAAAAAAGGGGGGCCTTTTTTAGTTGTGGTGAAGCTTCTCTTTTTTTTTTCACCTCCGTTCTTTTTTTTCCGTTTGAAATGGCCTGACCTGAATCAACACTTAAGGCGGCACCAAAGGAAAAGACGGCTTCGAAGATATTTTCTAGGTCTAAAAAAATTATCATTCAGGTTGGAATGTTGCGTCTTTTCTTTTGAAGCAATCTGCCAATGGTTAGGTCTTTTTTGAATCTTGGATCTCGCCTTGAAGAAAGTTTTTGTCGAAGATTAGAAGACACAAGGCGCTTATAACATGGAAAATCGTAAGTACAGGCATATAAAGTCTGCTTTCTTCCTTTGGTTTTCTGCTGACTGACGAAGAATCAGGAAATGGAATAATGCAACGCCTTAATTTGGATGATCAATGGCGGCCATCACCTGTAGACAAAACAAATTTGGTCTATCCGTCCACGAAATATGCCATCTCAAACAATGGTGAAAATATTGTCTCTGAAGAATCCGGCATATCAAGTTACAGTGTTGAAAAGCATCTACCAGATGAAGCTGAGGGAGATCCTGCAATTGAGCTTTTGGGTAATGTTGTGCCTTCTGCAAATGAGGTAAATGCTTGATTAAAGCCGGCAAGGTATCTTGATAGAGTCCATAGAGACTAATATACTTTTGAGCTTTGTCAGGTTGGAATGCAGAAGAAAATCTCAGAACTACGAGTCGCTTTACAAGCCTCTTCTCAGAACTACGAGTCGCTTTACAAGCCTCTGAGAGGTGAAAATTTCTTCTTTCATGTCAATTATACCAATTTAAGGTCCAAGCAGAATAAGATTGTTAAGTAACAGGTCATTCCTTATAGGCACATTTCTAAATACATGCACACAGGTTTTGGGCACGTTATTATACGATCATAAAATTCATATTAATTCTTCAAATGATTAATTTGCAGAACCCGGGCTGAAGTTGAGCAGGAAAGTATGGAATTGCGGAATTATTTGGCAAAAGTTGAGGTAGCAGCATCTGGTTTGCAGTCAAGAGTTCGGGAGCTGGAGGATCTTCTTAAATTTTGTATGTTGTAGAATGCATGTTTGCAGCATGCCTTTGACTTATAGGTTATGGTTGTTTCCTCAAAAACTGCCTGTGATTGAAACATAGCGTGATGTCCTTTTGATTACCCTTTTTATAGCTCCAAAGGAAATATCTGAAATAGAAGAGCTAAGAGGGAAGGTTGCAGAGGAGGCTTCAACAGAAGCCCAGGCTCAAGCAGCTGCAGCAGCTCAAGCTGCTGCAACTGCCCTCTTAAAGTCGCAAGAGGAAGGGATTTCAAGGCTAAGCATTGAAACTACACATTGGCATGGGCTCTACCAGGTTTGATTTTTTTCTTGGTTTAGTTTGTTTTATGTTTTCGCAGTTTGTCTGAGAAAAAGAGTGACTTATCCTAAGCTCATTTTTGACATTCACATGACATTTATTTATGTACGCAAGGAGTGGGCAGCTTGAGGCTTTCAGGCATCAGCTTGAGAAGGTATGCAAGTGTTCTCAGATCCCTATGGCAGGCTTATTATTTTGAAGTGATGATCATGTTTGCTTGGGGAACTGAGTTCAGGCAAGCTGTAGGTAGAGTCTTAGGATGTCCTATTTTGGTCGAAAAAGATAAAAAGCGTCATTATTTGTGAAATGATCCATTCATATTGATGGTCCAAACTATGCAACAATGGAGATGGAAATGCAGATCATTGCCTTTCTAATTTAGAATTTAATAATTATGTCATTACCATTCAGAAGCAAAATGCTGAGCAGCATTCGCACTATGAAAAGGAAGATGCATTGGATTCCTCTAGGAAAGAGATAACAACATTGCAAAAGCAATTAGAAGCAGCAAAAGTAATCATCTTAACCTGCCGAATCTTCAAAATGACAGTGACAATAATATCATCTCATTTGGGTTATTATCATTGTTGTCAGTTGGCGACTGAAGAAAAGGCTTTACAAAGCATAAAACTAACGGAGGCTCTTGAGCTAGCAAAAAAGAGGACAAAAAGTTTAGAACGTCGACTAGAGGATATGGAACTTGGAAAGAATGAGATCACCTTTCAGAACGAACTGCTCGAGCAACAGGTTTGTGGTTTTGTCTGTTAAATTATGCCTTTGCATCTTGCCTGACGTTACAGATGTTAGATCCCATGAATAAAGTTACCTGTGTAACAAACATATATGTACAGTAATTGGCAGTTGGCCTACAAGCAACCAGCTGGCTGATCTGAAGATTCTCATCATATGTTGAAACCAGTTTCTTAATGTCATTGCTACTGCAAATATCAGGAGGAGCTCTTGGCACCAAACATTTTAAAATTAAATAACTTGATGCTTAAATGAGATGCTCCGATTTATAAATTTGAAGGAATGATGAAAATAGACCTGGGGTCAGAGTTCTGTTCCGATAAAGAACAGTTGCTCCAGAAAATGGCTAGCATGGCTTCGTAGTTGTTAGTCATTAACGTGGCTTTACAGTTGTTACAGACTTCATGGTTTTCTAAAATGATCTTTCTATGTACTTTCTGCCAACCAACTAATTTGTGTTGGATAAGAAGATAATCTGTTTTATGGAACTCAACATGTGCTCCTATATTTTACAAATTTTGTTTCCTTCTTATTATTGTATGTACAATTGATCCTAAGGTCCTTTCTTTCTTCTTTTAAAAAATTTTATGTCTTATGCACTCAGACTTTTCATCAATACATATGTTGCTATAGTGGCAACTATAGGCAAATAATGGTGTTCTTTGACAAACCTTGAATCCATTTATGCATCTCAATAAAGCTATCACATTATTAATGCAACCCCAATAATGTCAGGCCATTTTTATGAACATCAACACTTCTATAGTGCGAAGCCATTTTTATGAACATCAACACTTCTATATTGCGAAGCCATTTTCATGAACGTCCTTCAACATCTCTATAGTGCGATCTATTTGCAACCACCCTTCTATAACGCAACTTTATTGCAAAATATTACATAAAAAAGACTTATAAAGTAACAATTGTAGCATCTCCAACCTATGTGGACATATGTACACATATATTTGCTTGCTAATCCAAATGAGCGACACCGAACTCATCAATTTACTTGCAAGTTTAGTTCACATGGCTCTCTAATAAACATACAGCTAATTTAACCTCTGCCAAGAAATAGCTACGAGTGACAAAATTGACCTATATTATTTGTTCTAATATAAAGGCAAGAGAATTATAGGTATATCAACCGTGTTGAAATTGCATCAAGGTCTCCATGATATAAAGCACTATACAAAAATTGAAGCCCAAAATGCACACCATTAATGCTGCATAAATCCTATGACATTGAACCCAATAGCTACCTTATGGCCCAGCAATGCTGGGCACCATTACTATATTCATATAAACGCAGCAAGAGAGAGTGACTATAAGAGATTTAATAAACAACCTCAACAACTCATAGACATGGCCACATGCATTCTACAAGATCACAAAATGATCCAAGGCTGAGAAGTTACTCTACAAGTTCCGAAAATGGTCCAAAGGCGCAGAAGTTACTAATGCACGAGTTAACAACATTTACATATTTCCAAATTATGCCCAGCAACGCTGGGCACCATTACTAGTTTCTATAGGATATTTAGTTTTCTGACATCTACAAACGTCTGGCTTTGGCTGCTACACAATACAAGGACTGAGATTATGTACCAATGGATTTTGGCCTTCACTCCATCAAGGAGGAACGAAATCTCCTAGAACTATTTGATGGCAGTTTAGATACCGTGATGACGGCAATGCTCCCATTCAAATTCAATTTATCTAGCAATCCTCTCTTTGTCCAAGCCATCAATGAAATGTCTTTCGATCCTTCCTGAATCCTGCCATTAGGGTCAAAGCTATTGCCCGCAAATCTTTGAAATTGTCAAAGCTATTGCATGCAAATCTTTAAATACAAAATTGTTTGCAATGAACTTTTCTTATGTCAGAAGAGACCGGGAACATCCCTGTTTGTCTGTCTGTCTGTCTATAAGCTCATTATGTTTTGAACTTCTCTACAGTACTGCAATAGCACAATGAACGAATGCCCATAAAAGACTTAGGTAAGAAGTGCAATGACTGAACATGTGTCACAGCATGTAAAAGAATTATATATATAAACTTAGTCCAAGTGATAATAAACGAGGACGCTCCAATTCTATCAGTGCCCCGCGAACTACCTTACAATTGCCAAGAACGTGGACGTGCTTACACTACTTAATATGGAGTGTCAATAACCTCATGTGCTCACAGCTCTAGGGATTTTCTGGATGTACCTTGATCCGTGCATTTGTTAGCTATGAGTTGATTCCAGACAATAAAGAGAATTTTGGTCGGGACTCTGTTCATATACCATAAAAGCTAGAGACTCTTCCAACGCCACTAAAAGTTTGTTATTAAATACTTGAAGTAAGATTGTGTACCTGAATATGGCATTCAAGCTAGTCCAAGTGCTTGAAAGCATAGGCATCCAAATGAAAGAACATTCTAAGTTTACAACAAAATTTTCATTCATAAACGTTTTCCATCTTTGCTGGCTAGTTTGTCTTGGCAATGCTAGCTTCAAGTTTTGAAACAAATGCATGCAAGCTGCCTAACAAAGTCGTCCTTTTGTCGAAATCTTGAGCTAAAGAACCCAATAAAATGAAAGCAATAATTGCAGCCATGTCGTTCTCACTGGTTTTTTGGACCCTCAAAAACTAAAGTGGATGTCTATAAGATAAATCTATGTGCTATTCCGAGTTAACAGCTCGTTTACTTAACATGGACGTCCGTGCTGATATATCTATCTGAATCTAACTAAACAACATCTGGACGAGACACACAGAGAGAATTATCTAGGCTAACTAATAAAGACTTGCCACTCAAACAACAATATATCCTTAACACCCCATCCAAGGCTTGTTATCAAATTAAACATAAATGTTATGGCCATAACAAGAAGTGTTATGGTCATAGCACACCTAATTTTTGACACGTGGCAGGGCAAGTGATAACAAGCCATGGCCAAGGTGTTAAGGTTGATAGCACCCTATTTAGGGGCAGTTACGGACTAGGCAATGGCCTCGGCCGTATTGCAACTGCATTTGCCAATACGTCCTCCATCATTGCCTGGTTCGTCAATGCCCCTAAACATGGTGTTATCTAGCCCTTCCCTGTCAGGTTCCTGCCAGGATAAATACCTAGACTAGATGATTTCACATTGATATCAAAAGAATTTTTACTGTCTACCAAAATTTACTCGTATCATTGCAACAATCAGTATGTCACCACATAAATATGGTGTATCTTATGGTTCTGTTTTTTGAGCAACCATATTTGAAATGACACCATGGATGCTTATCCCAGTTCAAGTTGATGAATGTAAGCTCTTTCCTCTTGTATGTTTTATGCCTATGCATGGTAACCTCTACTTGCCTTTGTTCTTTTGCCACCTCCTTGTGTGCATTATAATATGGTTCATATAAATAGAGAAGTTTGGTTAACTAACTAGTTACAGTATCTAGGTTGCATCATTTCTTATAGACGAGAGGTTGGAAAATAATACTATTCAAGAACACGTTAATCTACTATAAAAGAGCAAAATAAGATGGAAATATTTGATTATGCAATACACAATATGAAGTCCAGGGTTGGAGTGAGATTAGGATAAGATAAGATAAGATCAAGATTGGCCGATTTAATGGACTAGGCGATAAACCTAGATGATACAATACAGACAAAGATACGACAACAGATATGAACATAAGACATAAAGAAATATGAATGCATGTAAAAGCATTGATTTGACTAGGCTATGGGCAAGGGTATGAAAGTTGTGTGTATGAATTGAGGTCTAGTTAGGAGGAGGAGGAACACATATTGAAGAAGGCTCCAAAGGAAAGAAACGTTTTCAAATCTCATGGTGAGTTAATGGAGTAGATGATACCATCTTCCTATGATTGAAAGACAACTAATCAACTGCTAGATGAATTGCTCTTCTCCATGGACGTTAAAACCATTTCCTTTCCTAGTTTAAGAATGTTATTTTTACGGATGCATTGGGTTTGCCTGCAAATGGATTCTATAAGCCACATAGGTGCTTTTAAATAATGATGCTTTAGAGCAATTGACATAGATAAAGGAGAAGCAAAGGATATTATATTACCCAACGTCATCCTATCTACCAGATTACATGCCAAAAAGTAAACTGCTTCAAAAGTTATGTTCTCGGAGTTGGCTTATAACATCTAAAAGTTTGTTAAGTGGGATGGTCCACAATGAGCATCAATCCTATGCTTGCATTATTCATGTGATAATGAGCAATTGGAGAGAGCAAATTGGGACTTCCAACTTTCAACCTCCTGCTGCAAAGGCCGTTGCATTTGTTTCATCCAACGCTAATTAATATACTCTTTAAGAAGTTGCAACAACATGGTGAATTTGAAGCATGCATTATGGCGCCCTTATTTGGGCATCAAGTGGAGAGTGTGCAAAAAGCTTTTATCCATCATGAATTAGGCACCAGGCACCAGATTCCTTACGCCATTCTGCTTGCTGAAACCGGGTTGCTTCCTTTGGAAGTGGAAGCCTTGCCTTCAGTCCGAATTGTCTGCCAACAGCGTCAGCCTTAACAGCGAAACTAAGGTGAAGTTCAGATTGAAAATTAGTTCCTTGAAGCTTTTCCGAATCCGTTACTGACAAGTGTAATATCAAGGTTCCCAAATCCGGCTCCTCCATTCAGAAATGCTGCAAGTTGAAACGCTTTTGGTGATTTTCTTCTAGGCTCCTCTCCGGCTCCTCCATTCAGAAGAGCTGTAAGTTGAAACGCTTTTGGGGATTTTCTTCTAGGCTCCTCTTTGGGCATTTGAGTTCCTTTTGTTTTTATTTTGTTTTGTTTTGAGCATTTGGCCACCAGATCCGCGAGGAGATTCTCTGTTTGATGCAGAGTTTCCCATGCTCATTCTGATTCTGGATGTGCAAGCATGGTAGCCCTAATCAGACGCAATTTTACCCAAAAGCCTGGCAAATCTCTTGGTCTTGGTAGTTTTTAGCAATTCATCGAGTCTGAACATGAGAATTGGAAGAGCAATTAATGGATGGGATATGATTTGGCCGCATAAGCGCCATAACGAATTTGGCTATAACGGTTAAGCATCTTCCCCAATTGGAGCGACAAAAATGCTCTATTTTTCGGCTTCATACAAGGAAGGTTGGGACAAGACTCTGTTTGCTTACATTACAGTTCAAGAAAGACGAACAATATGTTGACCCTTTTGGTAGGAGAAGAAAGGCAAGCTTGCAGGGTTGAGCCACAGATCTCCTGGAGTATGGAATTGTCCAGTGCTTACTTGAAAGGACCAAGGTCGGAGAATTCACAGGTTTTGATAACAGATCTGGTGCTGAAGAAAGGTGTTTTATTTTGCAGATAAGATTGTTCTATGGTGATCTGCAGATAAGATTGTTCTATGGTTTCTTTTCTGCTTCTCAATCTTAAATTTGAGCTTCTCAGGTTGTCTGATCTTGTGAAGGACAGGAAATCAAATCAATCACTGCTTGTATACAGAGATAGGAATTATCTCTAATCTGGCACTCAACTAGTTATTTCAAGTTTGTATAGATAATCAAGGTGATCTCCACAATATGGATATAAGCCAATCTTATGTTTGGGCGTAACTTCATTTGCATTAGTAAATCCCCACCAAAGTTATGCTGCAATTCTGTGGTTGGTATATCATTGTGCAGATGGTGGTCATGACAGTTTATGGGTGTTATCTTATTGTATATAACTATATGCATAGAGCTATGGTTGGAACTTCACTCTTTTGAAGAGGTAACCATGTCTTCTGTTGTATCCCTTTGCCTTATGCTGTAAGCATGCCTTCTTCAAGGGGTTAAGTTCAATTTGAGCTTAGTTTCTTGTGATTTGAGTTTTATTTAATGTTCAATGGGCATAAAATGTATCCTCAATGGGCATAAAATGTCTGATTTACTTGTAGTCTATAGCGCCCTAAACAATATCTTATCACATCTATATTTTAGTTGTAGTCCATAGCAACTTAAACAATACCTCACCACAAGTTGCGCGAACCTTTGCAACATTGGTATGTTCTATTATATCCCTAGCATATCTTAACATATATAAACCTTATAGGTTACATTCTATGGTTAGATTATATGCTTAAAGGAGACCATATTGCAACATTAGGGGGTACATATTGCAACATTAGGGGCCAACCCGACAAACACGTACTTCAATTGATGTTGACAATTGCTTCGAACTTAAGGATCTGCTTGAAGGACATCTTGAATAGAGGAAACTTAAGACACAATGCACCATCAAGTAGTATGAAGCTTCGTTAAAAATGTCAATATTGTCAATATTTTCAAAAGCAAAATCACTTATAGTTTCATCCGAATCGTATAGAGATGAATTTGTAGAAGCATCCTCCTCCCATCGCTCAAATGTGTCACGCTCTGGATCTATAAGGAGAATGCAGTGGCGGAGTGCAAGTGCAAGAAGAGCATACACCTTTCAAAAAATTTTGATTAGATGTGGAAACCCTTCCTATTTTCCCCCATTTGTGGAAACCCTTCCTATTTTCCCATGGGTTTGGAAAATAGGAAGGGTTTCCATTTGAATTAAAATTTAAATTCTTGAGTGTCGTGCATATTTATGAGCGTGCATGAGCGTGCAGCATTAATGGCGGCGTGCGTGTTGGGCGGCGTGCGCCTTGAAAAAAAAAAAAAAATGGAAACCCTTTCCATTTTCCGAGGAAACCCTTCCGATTTTCAAATTGGAAACCCTTCCAATTCGATGGTTCTAAGTACGCCCGATTTGGGTTGGCCTCCCACGGAAACCCTTCCGGGTTTTAATGGAAACCCTTCCGGCTTTCCATGGAAACCCTTCTGGGTTTTAGTGGAAACCCTTCCGGTTTTCAATAAAACCCGGAAGGGTTTCCATGGAAACCCTTCCGGTTTTCCAGAATTTGAAAACCCGGAAGGGTTTCCACTAAAACCCGGAAGGGTTTCCATGGAAAACCGGAAGGGTTTCCATATTGGAAAGCTGGAAGGGTTTCCATTAAAACCCGGAAGGGTTTCCACAAAAATTTTTTTTTTCAAAATATTCACACACGTGAGCCTTTATGGCTCACGCCTTTCCACACGGACGCCCGACATTAAGGCGCACGTCCATCGAGCGCACGTCACTCAAAATTCAAATTTTGAGTGGAAACCCTTCCCGATTTCCTTGCATGATGGAAATTGGGTAGGGTTTCCACAGGAGGAGGAAAATAGGAAGGGTTTCCACAGGAGGAGGAAAACAGGTTAGGTTTCCACATGAGGAGGAAAATAGGTTAGGTTTCCACATGCAGTTAGAAACTCCATGGTGTAAGATTAACTAAGAATTGAGACCAGCTTTAATCTCAAAAATTGAGACCATATACCTGTTCAACTGAATAATGGTACAACGCTCACCGCATTTCTCCACGCCTTGGGAATCAAAGCACAACTAGGATGTTTGCACATCCTCGATGTCCCCAAGGACGGAGTAATCGTCATTGTTGGGCCATATTGAGTTCCAACCCAATATTACACCCTTTGTTAAAAGATATGTTTAGCATCAGTGCCACACCCTTTATAAGTGTGTTAAATGATATGCTTAACAACATGAATAGAATAGAGCACAATATTTTGTCTGGCACAAGGGTACATATAGGACAACTTCAACATAACTTGCTAAAGAAATCATCTGCTCCACAGATTGGAAAGTAACCTTTCGTAAACTCTAAAAATCAGACAAAGGTGCAAGATTAAAGAACCACTGTGTGAGTGCACTCATATTGGCAAACAAATGTCAGGCGTGCTTCAATGTGGAGCACCCTACATTGGCCAATTATCTGATTTGGATGCTAACAATTCCTTCTTGAGTAGCCTTGAACTAGTGCAAATAATATGATTACGTCTTCTTGGGTAGCCTTGAACTGGTGCAAATAATGTAATTAGGTGCATGTTTGATTAGAACATTGAACTTCAAAGGAAGACCTTGCATTTTCAACATTGAAGATCCTTATATTTTTCTATTTTCGAACTTTACTGCGCTCTTTCTGTTTTGAAACTGTAAGGCAGTGTTGGCAAATATAAAAGCAAATTAAAGGGAGCAAGTGTGGTACTCAAGCATGTTTATGGAGTTTTTGTTGACACATTTGCTTGAGCTGTTATATCATTTTATCAGATGCTTTGCAAAAGAATACAATAATCAAAGATCCATTGGCTTGTGGAGTCTATTCTCCACGGGTTATATAGGGCGGAACAAAGGAAATCTAACAATTCTATTAAACTAAACAAAAAAAAAAACTACCAGACTTATGGCATCAATCATGGATTAAAAAAATCTACCAAACTTATTGAACGTAGACAAAACATCTGCAACATCAATGAACTTATTTATGAACATCATTTACTTTAGCCTGATGCTATGGAACAGCCATGAGTTCTCCAATCTCACATAGGCTGATGCAGACGCCCCTATCAGGGCTCCAGATTTAGCCAGTTACAGATGTTGGCATAGAGGGTAAGAACTCAATCAACTTCAGTCATTTCATCCTTGAATTGGAGTGCAATTCTAGATGGGCCTATCCATATAAATATTAGAAAAGCAGCCAGGTTAGAGAAAGCAAACTAAGAGACAGTTGCAGATCATTCGTGTAAATGACAAGAAACCATTAAGCCTAGTTCAAAGAGTGCAATTCAAAATCAGATAAAGCTTTTGCTATTTTATGTGCTTACCCAATCTCATTGCTAATAGGCCTTTGCCCATGCTGGTCCAGCGCCACACCTCCCACTGCAAAACAACCATGATCAAAGTTACAATTCATGTCTAAATCAGAGTTACAATCCATTCTTCATTGTGTTTACACATCTAGGAA
This sequence comes from Isoetes taiwanensis, assembly GCA_021234155.1. Classification (NCBI taxonomy): domain Eukaryota; kingdom Viridiplantae; phylum Streptophyta; class Lycopodiopsida; order Isoetales; family Isoetaceae; genus Isoetes; species Isoetes taiwanensis. Next base: position 75,825 of record JAJEKV010000150.1, on the reverse strand, counting down.
GATAATGCTTGCTGTATATCACACAAAAAGACGCAATCCAAAGAATAATATAAGAATTAGCAAGCTTACTATGACCTCGAATTCTTTAAAACCCAGTTGGAAAGATAATATCAAACAGGGCTTGCGCACTCTCATTTGGCTTAGTAACATATGGCCAGTTCAAAATGCTAGGCAAATCGGTTAAAAGCCTGCAAGTTTGATCACCAAAGGAGCATGCAGATGAAGTATCCTTGAAGCAAAGGCCCCAGCTAAACTAAAACGAAATTACCTCTCCGACAAGACTGCAGAAATCAAAAGCACAGTGCACTCTGCATACCTGGTTCACAGATCATCAAAATAAGAAAACATGGCAAACAAAAACCATGGTGCCAAGCATGGACTCTACAAGAAGGCAGTCTTTCAGGCCGATTAAGCCAGCCATGTGGGGCTGTTTCAGGCCGCCACAGATGTCTAGCTATACACATATAACAGAAACTGTGCCCACATCCTGTTAAAAAGCCATCTTTCATGGTTTAGATACAGATTGGGCATAAAAAATCTTTGTCATGGTCAACCTTGGGTAAGACACGAGCCTCCGCTGAACAAAGGTGTGATTCAGAGGTCTCACCATCGACATTAGCACGAGGAAGCATAAAAGAAATATATGTACATTCTGCCTCCCCTTAACTTTGCCAACAAAGAATCCCACCAGAAAGGTCATCCACATGCATATGACGCCTTCTGCAAACAGCCCACAAAACGTTCCCCACCACTCCTGATGCTATTTCACCATGGCAAACTGTCTGCAATGCCCATGAGCTTTAGCCGTCACATGTTTTCATTAACCTAATTCGTCCATGCCAGATCATATTTCTCACATCAGTTTAGTCCTGATAAGATCCGGATCATTTCCCACAAGGAGCTACATGGAAAGCCCTACAACCCATACAGAAAAGAAAAAAACACAGAGCTACAAACCCAACAAGCTGGTATTAATTTGGCTGGTCAGAAGAAATTTTTGATCCGCCAAAATGCATTGAAACTTTTTTAAACTTTCTAAATCACTGAATTGAAACGCATCTTTCAATCCCCTGAATCGCCACAAACACTTTCTTGAATCCTTGCCTCAGAAACGCTTCTTGAATCCTTGCCGGTGAGGTGAAACCTTGAATCGAATCGCCAATTACAGCGGGAGAAGAGGTGAGAAGAAAAGAAATTCTTTCAAAAAAAGCCTCTTCTAAAATAGCCATGGGAATTAAATCTGGTCATTAATTAACCGCGGTGGATATCTTCACCCCAAAAATTCCACTTTCAGTGGAAAGCCTTCCGGGATAAATCAGTGAAACCCTTCCGGTTTTCATGGAAATTCGGAAGGGTTTCCATGTAGAAGCCCGGAAGGGTTTCCACTAATTTATTTAATAACCCCAATCGGGGGGAGATAGTGTGAGCGCTTCCAATTTTCCATTAAAACCAGGAAGTTCCTATTTTCCATGTTTGGAAAATAGGAAGGGTTTCACGGAAAATAGGAAGGGTTTCCATGGAAACCCTTCTTGGTTTTAATGAAAGCCCGAAGGGTTTCCATGGAAACCCTTTGGAAGGGTTTATGGAAATTTGGAAGGGTTTCCATGGGAGCCCAACCCAAATAGGGAGTACTTAGAACCATCGATACAAGATGGTAAGGGGTGTTGCAAAATAATCTGTTTTGTTTCTGGTGTGGGGATACAAGATGGCAAGGGATACCGGGTCATGGTTCTAAAACAAAGAGGGAAATGTATTCTGGAATACACTTTGTATTCCAGAATAGGATTTTAGTTTCAACGGGAGGGGAGGCGAATTTTTTCTCTCCTCCTTTTTTTTTTTGCTCCGTGATCTCTTTGGCGCAATGATCTAATCTGCTCGGCATGGTGATCTGAAACCACGGTTCGTAAATTGTTTGAAGTTTTACCTAGTTAGGTTTTCGGTTCTTCCCTTTTATCTTTTATGTGTCGGTTTTATTTTGCTTGTAGAGTCTTCGAGTTTCTTCCCTCTTTTGACTATAGATCATGTCGGTTTCTTTCTATCTTTCTATCATGTGGCCTGATGCTGCGGAAGTTACCTACAGATGGTAGAATCAGAAGATGAAACCGGCCGATCTTCTTAGAAATTACCTACGATGCTAGAAGCGAGAAAGATGAAACCGGCCTGATGCTGCCGAAATTGCCTACAGATGCTATAAGCAGAAGATGAAACGACAGATTTTAGAAGCAGATGCTAGAAACAGTAGGCTGCCGAAACTGCCTACAGATACGTACAAAAGCAGAAGGTGAATAGTAACACCTTGATGCCTGCCTACATGCCTACAGATGCCTGCCAAACAGGTCTATGTCATGGTCTTTTGCCAACGGATCTGTATGTCATTTGTACGGGGAATAGAAGCAGAAGGTAAACAGAAGCTAAGGTGAACTGTAGCACAAGCAAAGGTGAATATTAGCATAAGCGACCACCATATCTGTGATGGTCTGTGATGTCAAGTTCCTAGCAAATTTTTAATATTGCTTCTTGGATTCTTAAAGAATCTTACAATGAATGGGATCTAAATGGCATTGAAGCAGGCTGTCAAGTATGCTTGTGATTCTTTCCTTCCCATCGTCTGTTATATTTCATTGCCTAATACTTCATATAATTAAGTTCCTCATATTCTGTTTGGTCTAAACAATTGTAAATCTAGGAGCAATGTCACATTTCCTACTCTCCTATTATGTACAGTTGTATGACTGGGCCGCCATAAGACTATTGGGATGTGCATATTGTATACTTGGGCAATGATTTACTAAGCAACACTAGTATCACTCCCTATTCCTTCTATCTGCAAGTAATGCCTAAACATATAGTTTGAACATTGCTTTAAAGCATTGCAATACCAGCTCAAGGACTTTACATAATTGAGCGAGTTAGCAATGAAGTGGAAAAATTGTGCCGTTGGTTGGCATCCATAAAGCTCATGAACATTCTCATAGGTAAGATGAGTAGCTTGCATTGCAACACTTTGAGCATTAAAATCACCAAGAAGAATGACATCTCTCAAGTATTTAGACTGCGCAATCATCGACGGTCATCGCGGATCCACATTATATTCGGCCAAAAAAAGGCGATGATGTAGGTAGAAAGTAACATGCAAAGAATAAAACTTTGAGCAATGGAGCTTGACCCGATTATATTTATCAGCTTTATGATGTGCAACACATCGAGTTATGCATAAGAGGTATGGAACACTTTTCGGCATGAGAGATCTCACCCAAGCGACCTAAAAAGCAGGGACTGGTGGATGTATCATCAGTTGTGCTATGGTAGCAGGTCATTGCGACCCCATGTCCATTCTAGATGTCAATATGCAGAATGCAACATGAATTGCATTTGTACAATCATCATTAGTGTTGACGAGTGAGTAAAACACATGAATTATGAAGTTAGCTAATCTTCAGAATTACCCCCTATGTAGAGCCTTAGGAAGATATAATATAGTTACCTCTACTTATGCATGATCATGGGGGTCTATCCGACACATTGAGACCATTGCAATCTTTGTATAACAAATGAAAGTTGGGTCTCCTGTGTGAGGTTTATTGTGGTAATGCCATGTGGCATCGATTCCAAGGAGGAATGGAAGTTGGCCCCCACAACAAAAAGGACAAAAAGTTGGACGACCTCCCCACCCGCTTCCCCCTCCTTCCAAACCGGAAAGGAGGGCATTCCCCAATACAAAAAGAAGACCTTACTACTCCTTACTATTTTTTGTAGAATGATCAAATGAAAAAATGCAAGCAAATAATGTCTGCTGGTTGAAATGTCGTATGTTTCTTACATAAGATTTATAAAGGTTTTTGGAATGTATTTGTATTAAAACCGTATAAATACTGATAAAATACCTGAGTTTGGCCGAGAAAGGGTATTTTAGGGTTTAGTTTTATTTCGATGGTTCCTTTCTTGCCTTCCTATTTTGCTGGAGGAGAGCGCAGCTGGGCGATTCTAAATTTGGCGCAGAGGATAGGCATGGAGCCGATGATCTTGCTCACATATCTTCATCGGCCCTTGAAGGTAAGCGCCTGCGCCATCCCTGTTCTTCTGTTTTTTTGCTGTCTTGGTCCCTTGTTCTTGTTGCCATGTCCCTGCGTCGAGCAGCCAGAAGTGGTCGGCTTGCTAGAAGCCAGGCTGATGCTTCCTTCCCATCTGGCCCAGGCCAGGCAACCCAGTCTGTTCCACTTGTGGATTTGAATATGAATCTGGATTGGCTTGATGTTTCTGTCACGCTGGGTCTTTCTGGCCAAGATGTGCCAAGATCATTTTATGATGGCCTTGTTTTGTTCTGCAACTCTAAATGCCTGGCTGGTGCTGTGGCATTAGAAAGAGGGTCCTCAGCCGACCATCTGCATGTACAGGCCGTTTTAAGATGTCGTTTTAGAAATCCAAAGAGCGTGAATGAGGCTATTAAATCTGCTTTTAACTGGAAGCCCAAGCCCACGGGCGTAGTTTTGATCTGCAAGGCCTTAAAAAACACCAAGCTCCATTGTTTTGAGGGCATGGTCGGGTATTGTATGAAGGATATCGGCAAAGTGCATTATACTTGTCATCTGTACAATGTATCCGAGGGAATGGTTGAAAGGGGTAAAGATCTATACCTTAGATGGGGGGCAGGTGATACTAAAGGATTGTGTGTTCTTGATAACAGAAATCTGATGAATAAGGCTGCTCACTTTGTTTTTTACCATGGCGGACGGAGGCATACACCTAGTCTAACTTATACTGTATGTAAGATGTTGAGGTCTTCTAAATATACGCTCAGCAGCTCCTGGATCATCCCTTCTAATTCTGCTCATATTAATGAGCATAGAGTAAGGGCTGCTTGGCGTGTACTTCTGAATCCTTCCTCTTGTTTGCCATCAGATGTCAGGGCTATTATATTTGGGCTGCCAGTGGGGTATGTTCCAGTTGAGAGGAATGGGCCTGGCAGGCGCCGCTATTGGGATGATAGCATCCCCGGTGACGAAAGCGACGCGAGAACTTTGAGGACCTGGATGAAAGGTCTTTTGGTTCTCAGGCCAATGTACCTGATGTTGGTGCCGATTTCATCCCCATTCATACTGGAGATCATACAATGGCAGTCGGATGAGATCTGTTTGTGGGCGAGCTATGTACAGGTTTCTAATTCTTGCTTGTTTGTTTGTTTGCTTTGTAATTTTCCAGGTTGATTTCGTGTTATGGAGACGGAAGCTTCTGAAGTCCATGTAACTCCTGTGCATGTGACTCCTGTTGATGTGCATATAAGCCACAGGTTTGTGGTCTGCGGTACGTGGATGACTCTCATCCAAATCCTCTTGCTTATCCTCCTAAGAAGAAGAAGAGACATTCACCTGAGGAGTTTTTAAATTGTGTGATACTGAGGTTGGTACTGGCTCACCGCACGATAGTCGCTTCCTTGCGGATACTTAAGAGGCGGCCTTCGGCCTCTATGGGGCTATGGATCTTTGCCTTATCTGCAATCGGTTTGGGATCGCCTTGGTGTTTTGCCATCGGATATCCATGCTTTACGCTCTCACATGAGCCTTGCCAGGGCTTTACTTGACTCGGGAGATCCGCAAATTGACTTGTTGGTGAGGGATGCTATGGTTGGGCGGGCTAGAAATTGATAAACTTGTTGAACTTTGGTTGTTTTGATCGATAATGAAACATGTTGAACTAGCTGAAAATAACTTTTTATCTTGGCTGCCATTTATGGTGGCGACCACTGCTTGTTTTATGGTGCTTTGTTTTAGTGGGGGCGTGGGACCTCATCCCCTCGGCCCGATGGTCGCTTCTTTGGTGTGAGTTTGTGGGATCTCGATCCCCGCGCAGCCGCTTGACTTGCGCTTTCATGTTAACTTTTCTCGTTCTTCTTTCTTGGACAAACCGTGGTAAATGAATGACATTGACATCTTTTTGATTTTATTCAAATGTATCTTGTTCTTGACGCTACCTTTTCAAATTTAGAGGGCTTTGGCCCCTTGCATAACGTGGCTCCACTCTGTGAAGCCTCTTTATGCTTGGTTGAGTAATGGCTAGTAACTGAGGTTCAATTCCTCAGACTCCTAGTTTCTGGTTTTCCTTATATTCATTTGGTTCTCTTTTGCTTTGACACATACAGGTATTTGAGTTCAGGTTCAGGTTTAACTGGGGTTCGATTCCCCAGGTCCTCTTTAACATGTATAATACACAGGACTGTATTTCTTGCCATAATACAGCATGGTCTGATGTATATTGTGTGTATTTTAGGTGCAGGTCAAACACCCCAAGTTTGACCTGTAAAAGACTCAGAATGGACGCACAGGATTGCAGGAGAGAGCATCTTGACTTGTGCACCATTGAATTTTTTTTTAAAAACACTTAATCTAACGGTTAAGAAGCGATAATACACACTTAAGCGATAATACACACTTAAGCAAATTAATCTATGTTATTGAAAAATGACACGCTCAACCATAGCAACAGCATGACTCAATTCTTCTGAACAACCATAACAAAGCTCAACCACAGCTTCCGAACAACCATAGCAAAGCTCAACCACAGCAGCAGCATGAAAGTATAAGATCACAATCATACACAGAAGAACAGAGGCATTATGCTTTAAATAAATACAATTATTCCTTTGTATCTCACTTATTTGGCTTGCCCAACAATCAAAACTATGATACTACACTGGAAAAAATAGAGGCATTATGCTTTAGATAGTTGTATATAGGAGTTTGAAAACATGCCTCCCAATTGCTTCGTACCAACAAAGAACGAATTTCGGTCTCCCATTCACAATATTTAGTACAAAGAACGAATTTTGGTCTCCCATTCTAGATCACAATATTTAGTTTATCTTCAGTTCGATGACCCCTAGAGTTTCCGGTATGAGATCATAGAACGTTTACATGACTTGTAACAAGGTATGTTAAATTTTATAAAATCAATATCCATTGAAAACGGGATTCCACAAGCAGTTCTAATAACAAAGCATGTGGTTACAATCTGTATCACAAGTTCATAAATGGGCAGCTTTTACGTGCATCTTCTTTTTTATTTTGGGAGCATGTTGGGTTCCGTGCCACGGGAACGCCGTTCCCTTCCCGTAAATTACTATTACCGGAGTTTCTGCCATAGCAGAGTATGTGCGCCCTACAGAACTCTATCGTGGAGCAAGGCTACCTCCAACATCATTGAACTCTATTAAGCCTCTTTTTGGCCGGGCATCGAAATGCATCTTCCAGATGAGAAGCAGCTCTGTTTAGAAAGGCATAGCTATACTCTTTTCGAAATTATGTATTCTTCTAATCACAGAAAGATATATGCTTACGGAGAGGAAGCTTTTGGACAGGAAGCGATACATGCTTATGCTTTCTGACAGGTCGAAATGGAGCAACAGGTCAAAACGTTGTGCATTTGTTAGTTTTCTGTTATAGATTCTATTACCGTCACTGTCATTGTTATTGTGCTAGATATTCATCGATTAGGTATTATCTTCAAGGTTGTTCTTTTTTTCTAGCAGATGATAAGGCATTCTTCAGTTCCTTACTCATAGTTCTTTCTGCAACTTCGGGTTTTCCTAAGAATTTCATGTTCTGGTTTCTGCAGCCACGGGTTCTGAGGCAAGCAAGGAGGAATACCATTAACACAATTCCGGTCATTTCTCTATTCCTTACAAATAGCTTCTATTCCTTATGCCATTTATTCTGTAGATTATGTTCCATTCTGGAGTATTGGTTATGTGGATAAGCAATAGAGATTAAATCGTCTTCAAATATACATTTTGCCCAAGACCAAATGCAAGAGACAATCATGGTAAGCTTGATGTGTACAACGATTGTCATTAAGATTGAATGAGAAATTAATATGCCTGACAACCATAATGGGGTAATGTGCATTCATGTAATGATGGAATTATTTGTTTTGCTCTCTGTTTTTAATCTCCCTTATAATTATAATAGATCATTATGACCATTAACTTATCATGGTAGATGCAGGGGATACATGGTAAAGATGAACTATGCGCCATTTATTCTGTAGATTATGTTTCATTCCGGAGTATTGGCTATGTGGATAAGCAATAGAGATTGTGCCATCTTCAACAATACACTTCGACCAGTGCCTAATGCAAGAGACAATCATGGTAAGATTGATGTTTGCAAAGATTGTCATTGAGATTGCATTGAGATTGCATGAGGATATAAGAGCCTAACATTGTGTTGCGGTCGGACATGATAAAGTATTACACCTGCCTTTGATCGCGATACCCGTGATTGCTGATGGAATACTATAGCTTGGTTCTATGAAACTCAAAACGAATATATGGTAAGTAATGATGGAATTTTTCTAAGCATTGAATTCTTCATGGTGATATTGGCCAATATGGGAGATAGAAATTTCAGTTTTATTTTTATTCTGAGAAGGCAAAAGGTGTTCATTGTGTGAGGTTAGAATCTGTACATATGGCAAGTATTTTGATCCAGAATCATGCTTTGCCTATGATGGTCCCTGCCTATGCAGCTCTATTCTCATTTTATGAATGCAAACCTTCCCAAATGTTGCTGTTGCAGGCGCTCCTGGGGTATAGGCTTTTCATAGTATATTGATGTTGATATAGGATTGCTTGCGCAAAGTGTAGCTCCATCTACATGGGTTTTTGAGGCAGACTTGCCTGTTAAATGGTTGCTTAAAGGCTGATTTGATGGGCGCAAGCTTTTCCCATGTGCAAAATTGCATCTGTCACCAAGTTTGCATTCTTCAGGTGTGCCAATTGATTGCAGAGCCTTGTTTTGTATTTGCAATAAGAGTAATTTTAACTGCAGATGGTGGCACAATTCCAGTTGTATATGTGATCGGTTTAACTTGGCATAAAATGCAGGTGGCAGCTTTCTCCATTTGGGCATCCTAAATTGCTGCATTACAATAACAATATGAGTATTAGCAATCAGCAAGTATGCTTTAGGCTCCTCATCTTATTTGTAATGTTCTCGAAATGCTAATGACTTTATTTAATGTCTAACTCTTATATAATCTTCAAGACTCGGATGATGATCCCAATATCAAGATTGTTATTCTAGACCCCATAACCTTTTTAACCAAGACCGCCGATGTAACTTTATGGACTCAAGGACCATATAATCTTAAAACTGACTTATTTCGTAGACCATGAATATAATACTTGCTCTGTATAGTGTGACAATTCTTAATGGAGGTTTAAGGAGCATGTAATCTCAAAGCCGAATTTATTTTTAGAGATCATGAATATGAATACTTGCTCTCTCGTAGTTCTAACAAATCTAAGTCCGGTTTAAGCGAGCTTATTGAGCTGGTTTTATGTGGCAATAAACCACTCTAATTATCCCTTTCAATTGATTCTCTCGGATTATTGTGAAGGTCCCTATGGATGTTGGATGGGCTGGGCGGAGCTTGAATTTGCTTGCAGTCTTTGCATTTGTTTGTATTAATATTTTACCGCAATGGTTGAACTGGCTGCACAATAGAAATTGGTTGTTGCACTAGCTCATTTGATGCACTACCTTCACCCACTGTGGCATCTATAGGCAGCACCTGTTGAAGTATGTCTGGTGCAAATGTAAATGTTGTAGTGTATGAAATGTTATCATTTGATTCTAATTGTGGAGTCTTTGAAAAGTAGTCATGGCGTCTTTGTTATGTCATAATAAATCATTTTTGATGCAAAGATGATACAATATATTGGATGCTTGAACCATGTCTAAAACATGTATGGAACTAAATCGTTGTTTCCCTTTCGCCTTCAAAATGCTATATGTAGGCATGTTTTGTTCCATTTTTCGTGAAGAATCCACTTGGAATTCACAATTCAACCAATTCAAAGTATTTCTTTGTTGCCATTCTCGATTGCTCTAATGTTCAATTTTGTGAAGTCCACAATAGGAATTTAGAAAAAATAAACAAACATTTGTACTATTCTTGGTTCTTCAAATTCAACAATTCTACAATGTGAAAAACAAGATATATCATGTAGTTGGTCATATTGTAGCCATTGGAATTGGTTATGCATGAATGCACTCCTCTCTACGCATGAATGTAGCCATTGGAATTGGTTATGCATGAATGCACTCCTCTATGCTTGAATGCATGCCCCTAAATAATTTCATAATTAAGATACTCCCACATGTTTATGCCATGTACACATGTTTACTATTGCTTGATAGCTTCTATGACATTTGTTGAACTTTATCTATAGTTCTTATCAATCAATCTACAACTTTGATTAGCTTTTCCAAGAACATCATCCACCATAAATCTAGAAAACAAGATAATCCAGCGCAACACACATGCAAAACATACATAAGATGCTGCCCACATCTTCTACAACTTTCATGCCTAGAAATGCGAACCGTCCACACATTTATTACATTCGAGTTGATCAGACTTTGATTCCATTGTGTATATCCTAGCTTTTCCAAGACCATCATCCGCCATAAATCCAAGCATGTAACATCCAGCTAAAACACACATGCAAAACATACATAAGATGTTGCCCACATCTTCTACAACTTTCACATGCCTACAAATGCGAATCAGCCAATATTTCATAGCAGATTTATTACATTCGAGTCGACTATCCAATAAAGTCAGTTTGTTAAATAAATACTTGTTGCTACTGTATTTAAATCACTGACTAATACACCCCTTAATACTCTCATTCCATCTACACTCCACTATAGCTACCCATTCTATCACCTACATAGGCATCCCTCCCTCTATTCTTCTACCCATTTCAAGCGCTCACAACCAATGCCCTATTCTTGCCGCACACGCTTCTAGTGAATTATGAAGTTAGCTAATCTTCGAAATTACCCCCTATGTAGAGCCTTAGGAAGATATAATATAGTTACCTCTACTTATGCATGATCGTGGGGGTCTATACATTCCCGACACATTGAGACCATTGCAATCTTTGTATAACAAATGAAAGTTGGGTCTCCATTTTTGTGTGAGGTTTATTGTGGTAATGCCATGTGGCATCGATTCCAAGGAGGAATGGAAGTTGGCCCCCACAACAAAAAGGACAAAAAGTTGGACGACCCACCGCCCCAAAAAAAAAAACCTAAAGGAGGGCATTCTCCAATACAAAAAGAAGACCTTACTACTCCTTACTATTTTTTGTAGGATGATCAAATGAAAAAATGCAAGCAAATTAATCTATGTTATTGAAAAATGACACGCTCAACCATAGCAACAACATGAATCAATTCTTCCGAACAACCATAGCAAAGCTCAACCACAGCTTTCGAACAACCATAGCAAAGCTCAACCACAACAGCAGCATGAAAGTATAAGATCACAATCATACACAGAAGAACAGAGGCATTACTAGTAACAGTGCCCAGCATTGCTGGGCATAAGTTTAGAACGTGTAAATGATGTTCAATGATGAGATGCCTAATGGTTTGGCTTTAGAATCAATAAGAATCTAACACTTACCAAGGATCTTTCCTTTTGCTCAACATATAGCCTTTAATAGTTTAAGGGTACACGATATAAAGCATTATCTTATTGGTTTTCAATTGTTGCATAGCTTCTAGTATCATCTTATTTCACTATATCTTATTGGTTTTCAATTGTTGCATAGCTTCTAGTATCATCTTATTTCTTGTGAGCTTGTGTGACTGCGTATGGGAACTGTGCCCTTGTCCGAAGTTTGTCAATTGCTACATATGGCAAAGGATCTTTCGTTTTTTTTGGTACAATGCATAAGCTAGAAACATATTGTGTGAGAGTACTTGTAATTGTTTGTTACAAAAATTAAAGCTCAAACCATGAAAACGATCATAGACATCTTGAAAGCATATAGCACAAAACCATGAATAAGAATCAAATGCATCAAATTACATCAAACTAAAGTTGTCAACCATTGTTGAACATACGCATCCTACACTCACTTTTTACAAAGACATGCATTGAAATAACATTGAGACGCAACATGCTTGAATCAACATATGATAATCAGCTACGGTCATAAATGTTATAATCGCCTATACTTTGTGACCATATAATTGCACAAAACTTGGTTGCATAGCAAGTAAAATAGAAATTTAGTTTGCCCTCCAAATTGTAGATCAAGGTTCCATGTTTTTTCACAAGAAATCCCTCACCAAGTTTGCTTCAATAGGTTCCAACAACCTTTTCAAGATGTATAATTTTTGAACTGCTTATGATTTCCAAAGCACAAGATGATTATAGGGATACAACTGGAATGGTTTCCTTGGCAAACAAAATATTTCAGTTTTATCCATGTGCTCCTGAAACTGTCAGCGCTAGAATTGCACAATGCTAAGTGTTCATGGGATACTATTATTATCACTTCTGGAACGGAAATTGGATGCTCGTGCCTTGGATATGCCAACGACAGCTTAGTTCATGTAGCCAATGCAGTCCAGTGTCTTGCATCTGCAAATGACTCTTCTCCTCTGGATCAAAGAGATCAAACTTGTAGTTGTAACTGCATATTAAGAAAAAAACGTGAACAATAGTTACTTGCATAAGTTGTGCCTCAGCTGGTATAGTTTCTAGGGCTATAAGACCAAACATGTCCTAAAATTTATCCATATTGGATATTGAGCTTATCTATTGCACCAACTCTATACTGACTGCACATTCATCTAAAACATTTGATTTGCAGGTACAGTAACACAAACCTGGATCTATAACAGAAAACCCTCTAACAAATACGGAGGCATTATGAAGCATGAGGCGCAAATGGTCAAGATAACAATTTAGCAAACCGTCGCTACAAAATATAAATTTCCACAAAATACTTACTTGGTAATCTGCATGTTGAATCCAAAAATTATGGGGGAATTTGGTAGCCGCTGTGCCACTCCTTATCGAATTCATGTTGCCTGTGCAATTTCTTCGCCTGCTCCTTGTTCTTCTCCTTCCATCCATCTTGCCCCTTACAACATAGATCTAGAGAAGAATATGCAGTTTCCAGATGCAGAAGAAACCTTCAGAGCTCGGTTTTGGAAGCCGATGGCTTCATATTCTGTCACTGGTCAGTAAAAGGAAAAGAAGTTCCATCCAACCTCTGTGTAGTAGAAATGGTCTTCAGTGCAATAGCCGCAACCGCCATAGGTAGAGCATGGAGAGGGCAGCAACAGGTCCGTAAGTTTTGGAAAGATGAAAGAGGGCAGAAACATGTCCTGAGCTCCATAAGCTCATACCTAGCGAGCCAATGCTCCCCAATGCTCATATTCATCTCTACTTTGCTGCCGGCCTGATAAAGCACAAGAACAGATTACCAAATTTCAATTAAAAGGAAATCTCATTCTAATTGATTCAACCTAAAGAAGCTCTGCACACCAAGCAAGGGCTTCTTACGAAAACTGTTAATTAAGAAAAAATCAATCTTGCTGCAAGCCTGTCTTCTCTGTTGACGTTGTTTAACTAATGACGCCGAACGTAAGGAGCGATGCCATCCACAAACAAACCTTAAGATCACACGACACTAAAAGAACGGAGTAAGAATTGAACGGAGTACCTGATGGGCTGGATCTGACCATCCGATTGCTTAGGCATTAATACAAAAAATAGACATGCATCCTCAAGGCAACCAAGCTGAGAATATGCCACAAAGATTGCAGCCCCTGATACCACATTAAGCGAAGGCATCTGTTGAAATAGGTGAAGCCCGTCTTCAAGCTGTCTATGCTGAACATAGGCAAAAAGCATGATGTTCCAAGTCCCTTTTTTTTATCAGATCAAACATCTTGCAAGCATCATGTATTAACATTGGGCCATGCTACAGTCTTCTCTTGGGAATTTGCAGGTAGATGTTGCTCTTTGCTAAATCTTCCAACTCCCAAAATAACATCAGTATTCCGGGCTAAGCTTCTGCAACTGCAAGGGATCATTTTTGAAAAGAATTATTTAAAAATATTATGAGCCTACATTGTACATATCACGGATCCCATCGATAAAGGTGAAATTTTAATCTAGCATTACGATTTCTCTTCCAAGACCACCTAGGATCCGCTGGGCATATTACAGTTTGAAAATCCATACCAAAAGTTTTAAATGTGTAAAACAGGGAATTTGTATGAACAAAAAGATATTATAGTAGAGGGAGAACCATTTTCGTAATGAACAGCCTTACATCAATCATCTTCCTGATTATTTGAATATAGATCAAGATGTGTATTGCGAATTCGAAATTCTTTGCTGAAGCTCAAGACAAAGAGGACATACCTTGTTAATAGCAGAGGTAGAAGAGATGGTCTTGCAAAGCATTATCCTAGTGGTCACTGTATGGTCTTGCAAGGCATCAGGAACCCTGAGAAGCGGCCGAGAAAACTGTAATAACCGGAAGGCTTACACTCTCATGCATTGAATATGGCGCCATGGAGATTTGCCAGGATCTCATCAGTCGAACAGAAAACTTACTTGCATTGTCCAACCACATAACGGACCCTTCTGACCTCTGTAAACACAAAACAAACTGCCGATTTGTGCATTGATCGATTTTTGTGCCGCCCTTCTTACTGTGAAGATTCCTTGCCTTCTTTGGACGTGGCTTAGAGAAATCTTAGCCTTTTCTATAAATACCTTCGTTGCCTTTTTTGGAATTGTATATCTCCATCGTCTAATTAGGGCAATCGAATCGTGGTCGTTCAAGTTAGTTTCGTGATGTTGTATCTTAGCCCTCCGATTTAGGGCTGGATACAACACCCTATAACATTATTATATAGGAGGATGCTTTAAATAAATACAATTATTCCTTTGTATCTCACTTATTTGGCTTGCCCAACAATCAAAACTATGATACTACATTGAAAAAAATAGAGGCATTATGACTATGATACTACATTGAAAAAAATAGAGGCATTATGCTTTAGATAAATGCAGTTGTATATATAGGAGTTTGAAAACATGCCTCCTAATTGCTTCGTACCGACAAAGAACGAATTTCGGTCTCCCATTCACAATATTTAGTACACAGAACGAATTTCAGTCTCCCATTCTAGATCACAATATTTAGTTTGTCTTCAGTTCGATGACCCCCTAGAGTTTCCGGTATGAGATCATAAAACGTTTACATGACTTGTAACAAGGTATGTTAAATTTTATAAAATCAATATCCATCAGTTACAAAAGTGAAAACGGGATTCCACAAGCAATTTTAATAACAGAGCATGTGGTTACAATCCAAGTTCATAATGGGCATCTTTTACATGCATAAGATATATAAACTCTTCCATACATATATGTTTGCATAGCAATTGGCGAACATATTTATGGCAAAACATAATGTAGGCATCTTTTAAGTTGAATATTCTCTTTTATCTATGATATTTTGGGTGAGGACTTGCTAATAGATATGCATGGCACCTAAAAACAAACATGCAAAGAAAAAATCGGCCTCCGCAATTGGAGAGAGTTAAAATCCCCATGAAGGAAGCTCAGATTCGCAGACATGCAGTACTTCAGAATGAATGAAGGCGATGAAATCATGAGATAGCCACACCTATAAAGAATTATGTGGTGGGAATAGTTAGACGGATTTTGTATTGAATAAGCAGAAATATGCCTCTGCCGTAGCTACAACAAAAATTTCGAGATAGTTAACTAAGAGTCACGCCCCTTTTAATGACGTGGATTATCTTGATCCGGCGGGCATAATATAGTTATTCGTCACGCAGTCCCACTTGCTTGCAGATCGGTCTCTTCTTCATTCAAATCCACTACTCCAAGTGCTTGTCTATACTTAAAATTTATCTTTAGCTAATGGTTTAGTAAAGACATCAGCCAACATTTCATCCGTACTAATGAATTCCGTTTGAGTACTTCTTCTTGCACTTGCTCTCTAATGTAATGAAACTGCGTCGAGTATGCTTGGTCCTTGCATGATACTTGATTCTTAGTCAAGGCAATTGAGCCCCGATTATCACTTGAATATCGCGTTGG
This sequence comes from Isoetes taiwanensis, assembly GCA_021234155.1. Lineage (NCBI taxonomy): Eukaryota > Viridiplantae > Streptophyta > Lycopodiopsida > Isoetales > Isoetaceae > Isoetes > Isoetes taiwanensis. Next base: position 59,874 of record JAJEKV010000150.1, on the reverse strand, counting down.
CTTATCCACACTCTCATGATGTAATTCTTCAATGAATCTCCTTAGCCAAACCGCTTCTTTTCTTTGCATGAGTAGCGACAATATACTCGCCTCCGTGCTTGATAATGCCACAACAGCTTCTTTTTTGAACTCCGTGGAGATGGCACCGCTTCCAAGATGAAAAATATACCCGTGGTTGATCTTGAGTATCCGCATCTCCCCGCCTAATGCGCATCGAAAAAACCAGCTAGCTTTGGTGATCCCGTGCCTTCATAACATAAGCCAAAGTTGGCGCCTTCCTCTCGTGTATCTCAAGATCCTCTTCACACTCTTCCAATGTGCATCACCGGATCATCCATGAACCGAGATACTACTCCCACTTTGATAGGCAAGGTCCGGTCTTGTACACACCATGGCATAAATCAAACATCCTATAGCTTGACGATATGGAACTTTCTTCATCATTGCAACTTCAAAAGAGGGTGTCTTGGGTGAATCCTCTCTTGTAAGCTTCATACCGCTTCCATTGGTGTGCTTACCGGGTTTAGCATCCATCATGCCAAAACGGGATAACACTTCAAGAATGTAGCGGCGTTGAGACATCATGACTCGTCTTCTCCCCTCGCCTCTCGCCACTTCAATCCCTAAACAATAATGGATCTCGCCCAAGTCACTCATCTCAAATCACATTACTCAACCGCAGCTTTAGCCCCGATGAATGCTTTTGAGACAATTCTCGACAAGTATACAATCATCCACATACACGGCAACCAAAATGAAATTTCGTGCTCCTTGTTGCCGAATGTAAACATTGGTATCTGCCTCATTGCACTCAAAGCCTAAAGATATCAAATACTGATCTATGAGCTGGTACCACATGCGAGGCGACTGCTTCAGACCATAGATGGCACGATTTAATTGGCAGACTAAGTTTCCAGCTCCATCTTGCTCATATCCCTCGGGTTGAGTCATAAAAATAACTTCATCTAACTCACCGTTGAGGAATGCTGTCTTAACATCCATTTGATGGACCTCAAGATCAAATTCAGCAGCAAAATTAAGTAGAGCTCTTATGGAAACTAGCTTTACAACAGGTGAAAATGTTTCAGTGAAGTCAAGGCCTTCTACCTGAGTAAAGCCACGTGCCACCAGTTGCGCTTTGAACCGCTCAAGACTTCCATCAGCTTTGTACTTGACTTTGAACAGCCACTTGCAACTAACTGGTCTGCGTCCAATAGGAAGGGAACTAAGGTCCATGTGCCATTCTTCTGAAGTGACTCAAACTCAGCATCCATGGCCGCCTTCCATTGTCTTGCATTTGGACTCTTCATAGCAGCACCAAAGTTTGCAGGTTCATCTAAAATGGGAGGAGAACTTGCCATAAACATACTGCATCGCTTGGGTACTGCTTGTGCTGCTGCCTCTTGTGATTTAACAGTCGGTCTGCTCAATCGGCCAGATCGGGTCACCACATTGCCAACTCGCAGACCTCCCCCATATCTGTAAGTCCCCATGATAGGAGTTTGTTCTCCCACTGACTCACGAATACTCTCATCAACATGCTGCCATGTTGAAGAGGATGAAGCTACACTAGGGAGATCCACAATGCCCACAATGGTGACATCTTGCTGCACATCAAACGGACCAGCTTCAAGTTCATGCAACAAAGGAGGATCCCCATCACTATTATTGTCTTCATCAAAAATAACCACTTCGTTTCTGGAAATTCTTGGAATAACATCAGCTTGACGAAGATCCTTGTAGAACAAATGTTCTCTAAACACCACTTCCCGACTATGTGTGATTCTTCGATCTTCAATGGAATACACCTTGTAGCCTTGAATGCCCTCTGTGAACCCCAAGAAGATGCAAACTTTGGATTTGAAATCAATTTTCCTACGCACCTCATCCGGAACATGAACATATACTACACAGCCAAAAGTCTTCATGTCACTCACGGATGGTTTGATTCCAGTCCACATCTCCTCAGGTGTCTTCCCATGGATAGAGGCAAGCACCCTATTTCTGATATAGGTCGCAGCAAGTAAAGCTTCTCCCCAAAATATCTTCGGAACTCCAGCAAAAGCTATCATGGATCGGGCTGCTTCCACAAGTGTCCTGTTCATACGCTCAGCAAGGCCATTTTGTTGAGGCGTGTAGGGAGTGGTAAACTGCTGCTGAATCCCATGCTCTTGACAATAAGAATTAAAAGCATGAGATGCATATTCACCCCCTCCATCACTTCTGAGAACTTTTAGATAGCGGCCCGTCTCTACTCTCACTCTTGCATGATATATTTTAAACATGGGAAGTGCTTCGGACTTTCTTGCAATCAAATAAACTGCTACTTTTCGGGAATAATCATCAATAAAGGTAATAAAATACCTCTTATGCTGAAAGGTCTCCACTGACATTGGCCCACATATGTCACTATGCACCAAATCTAGTACTCCAGCAGCCCGCACAGTTTGCCCTTTGGGAAAGGGCCTTCTATGTTGCTTGCCAAGTACACATGCATCATACAGCTTGGACATTTCATAGCTAGATAGCTTGAGGCCATCTACTAAAGATCTCCTATGCATCTCAATAATTGCTTGATGATTGAAATGACCAAGTCTCTTATGCCACAGATCAAGCTGAACATTGTCTCCATGAGCAATCATCAAGGCCTCCGCTCCAAATGGCTGCTTCTTAATCACTTTAGCATCTAACCTGTACAAGGAGGCATGCCTTACTCCTAAGGCGATTGTCTGCTGATCTCTTGAAGTTACATGGCACCCATTTTTCTGAAACCAAACTGTATACCCTAGATCAGCCAATGCTCCAACTGATAACAACGTTTTTGTGATGCCTGGCACATATAACACTCTTCTGACTATGCGTGTAAGGCCACTGTTGAGGGCAATTTTGATGCTGCCCGTCCCAAGAATGACATGCCCAAAGTCATCTCCTAATATTACTTTCCTAGATCCATGCACTGGCTGTAAGTCTTGAAAGTAATCCTCCTTAGGGCACATATGCTGAGTGGCCCCAGAGTCAATCCATATGATCTGCTCCTCACTGTCAACCTGTTTGTCTCCAACTTGAGCCATAAAACCCTTCTCATCCTCAAGATCTGTCCGGAATGCCTTATCTTTCCCTTTCTCAATGCGTGTTGGGCATTCCCTTGCATAATGGCCAGGCTTCTTGCAATAATTACAAACTCCTTTCCTTTTACTTGCGGGTCCAGACTTCTTTGCAAACCTGCCATTTAAGGATGCTCTAGTATCTTTGGCATTTGAGCCACTGCTGCCAGCTTCCTTTCTGCCATTCTTGATACCTGTATTCTCAAAGGGCTTCCTCCAATTTGAAGGCTTCTTGTTCATGAACATGGCCACTAAGGACTGATCTCCTTCTTTCATCTGGCGCTCCTGTTCAAGCAATGATGCTATAACTTGTTCAAGGGACAAGCCTTCTACTATTTGCAAAGTTGTGACTACATGAGAATATGACTGTGGAAGACTATGATAGAGAACTGCTTTGGCATCATCATCTGTGACCTCTGCTTTGATCCCTGCTAACTGGTTTAGAAGTGATCTTAACTGGCTGATATGTTCTGCCAGACTCCCTCCTTCCTCCATGCGCAATTCAAACAACTGCCGCTTCAAAAGAACCTTTGAATGTTTGGCCTGAGCACCAAATATCTTCTCTAATGCTTCCCAAACTTCCTTGGCAGATTTTGAAAAATTCACATGATGGATATGGGCATCTCCTAAACTGAGACCAATCATTGCCATAGCCTTTCTATCCTTCACCTTCCACTTTACTAAGTCTGCTGGATCAGAAGGCTTCTTCTCCGTATCATCCACAACTCCAAACAAATCCTTCTCAATCAGGTGGAATTTAATTTTTACTTGCCAGGTATGAAAATTTCTTCCATCAAATTTTTCTATTACATATTTTCCTCCAGGAACTGTCTCCATCTTAATTCCTTAGGGTAAAGAATTTATGATGTAGCAATTGGAACAAAATACCTCTTCTCGCTTCACCGGAATGATAATCTCTGGAAGACTGATTTGCGAGCAGATTTGTGGACGATTTTGGTGTGCTGGGACTGCTCCAGTTTGCATTGTGCAATCCTCTGGTTTACCCTGGCAATTACCCTCTGGCACCCGAGGGATTTAAGAAGTTTCTTCTGCCGCAATCTTAAACTTTCCATCGATTCCCCGCTCTGATACCATAAAGAATTATGTGGTGGGAATATTTAGACGGATTTTGTATTGAATAAGCAGAAATATGCCTCTGCCGTAGCTACAACAAAAATTTCAGAGATAGTTAACTAAGAGTCACGCCCCTTTGGGCTGACGTGGATTATGCTGATCTGGCAGGCATAATATAGTTATTCGTCACAACCTATAAGCCTAGCTCAGAAATGAAAGAGCTTCGCATACACTGCCCGCAAGTGGCGATCGTATCTTCATAGTCTGCATCAGTTTCTGTGATGCCAAGTTGCTTGGCCTCAGAGGTGCTATACTCGCGCTCTAATATCTCTAGTTCAGCCGATGTTCCTGCATCATCAAGCCTGCGTTTTCTGTTTTTCATCACTTGTTTAGCATTATCTGACCGCTGTTTCGCAGAATCCAACATCTTTTCAAGCACGCTTTTTACTTTTTCGTGCTCGGCAACTTAAATTCCTGAAGCTTTAACGTTTCGGGGCTCGCCGCTTTGTCACAAGTCCCCACGAGAAGCTTATATTGGGCATAGTACCTCCCTATAAAAGGAAGCAAACTATCATGGCGTTCCCTATCCTCGTCCCTTCATTTTTTCCACAATAAGCCCTTCCAATGCTGCCCTGAGTGACAATGATGTAGGAAGTTAACTCCTCATAGCTCGTCATCCGCCACATGAATGCTTGTTGTCTCTAATAGTTTCGCTCCAAAATGCCGTAAGGCGTCTCGGATATTGTAGCCCCGCCCATAATATTTGGTTTGAATAGCGTAAAGTCCACTAGAGGGTTGTGCATCCTTGGGAGCCAAAGGTACCGTGTTAAATCCTCTCTAGCTTCTCTTGCCTTCTCAATATCAGCCGGATGTTTGTAATGCCTAATCTTCCTCTTCCCCACCTCAAGTAGCAACCGAGAAGGATAAGCATTTATCGCCAAGCGCCCCGCTCGGGAGTATCACCAATTGATACTTTGCTACCGGTCTAGTCTGCCTCTCCACCGTAAACAAGCCATACAATATTTGTATCCGTATCCACGCAAGGAGGCGATGATGGGCTGAAATTTCAGTAGCTTTCACAAACGCCACCACTTTGTCCCTCTTGACATCCCAAAGGCGGTCAAGCTGCAGCCTTGATATGTCTTTTTTCTAGCGAGTCTCCTCTCAAGATCACTCTCGAACATAGCCCCATTTTTGAGCAATTTTCTCCACATCCTCCGGATGAGATCCAATTCTATCTCTGCATTAACTCATAAAATTCGCTCTTTGTCTTTCCTCCATGGGGCGTAATCTTCGTGACCACCGGCACTCCCCACTTTTTTCAAAAAACTTTGTATTATTCTCATCCGGACCGGCAAAGAGCATAACGTTCCCCAAATGGTTCCCCATGAACTTCGATCAACCGGATGCAAAAATTTCCTGCACGCTAATCGGGATCTTTGTCGTTGTAACTTCAGAGACCCATTCCATTGCGATAAAAAGCACACCCATGACTTGGTTAGGTCCCCATTAACGAGCTGCACTACCAAATCGTAGTCCAAGTCCCATCCGCCTCTAACCCGGGATTTCCCGGATCGCCCCTACCATCATAACCACGCACTACCACATAAAAGCCGACTTGCCAATGCACGGGCGTCCGTTAACATGGACGTGCTTAAGTCTAGGTTCTTGATATGCCTTCAAGGCCACTTTAAGAAAGTCGAGAAGCATCTTCTTACGTATAGCCCTTTCCTACAAGGAACATCCATGTTGTATTTAGTGTAGAGTTGATGCCATTCCTCCTACAACAATGTGGCCGTGATCTCGTTTGGCTTGCGACGCCTCCTCATGCCAACCCGAAACTCCGAGCAAATCTAATCTCTCAAAGATCACGCAATCGTAGCCTTAGCACTCCACACAAAAAGAAAGAATAGACAAGGGACTACGAAAAGGAAACAAAAGACACAAACTATGAGGCAATAAAACAAAGGTAAGAACCTCCGGGAGGAAAAACCTCTTGTCTTACAGAGAATGTAAACAAAAAAAATCTCGATCTAACGTAACATATAGATTTATCTCTGTTTTAAGTTGAGTTTGACGGAGTAGCTTATTTGTTCCTTTAATCTGCTGCAAGAAAGGACTACAAGCAAGGGCCCTATCATTTACCTATGAACAAGATTCAACCATAATAAGAATAGATATGGGTGGTTAACCAGGTCGAAGTTTTGCGGGCATAGTATTCACACAACTGCAGACTCGACATATTCTGGACCATAAGGATCATACCAACTAATTTGGCGGGTTCATTCCTTATAAGTAAGACGAATGGAATATACAAAAAGGGAGGAAGTGAGTAAAACATATTCTATCTTCTTATATTCCCATAGGACAAAATACATGCACAAACGAACAAAAAAACAGAAACACAAATGGTATTTCCAAGGAATCCAAACACGTTCTTACCGTCACCCGGGGCTCCAACAACTGGGCCTACAACATTCGAAACAGATTTAAGTTAGAATGAGAAACAAAAAAATCAACAGCAAAAAACAGGAAAACCTGCTATGTATAAAGATGCCATAGCTATGGCCAATGCCCTTGGGAAAAGGAGTTAGAAAAAGGAGTTCTGTACCTTTTAGTTGATTGATATTAGGAGCCCAACAATCCATACTACGAGCATTTCTCACTTGTTTTATGGCCAAATGCAACTAATTTCGACAAAAGAACATGATTTCAATCGACTCGCTCTAAACTGCTCCTAATCGACTCGCTCTAAACTGCTCCTAATGACCTTAGATGACATCCCACCCTCAATATATCTCCTCACATCACTCATCAATCCTTCAATTCAATGATGATTAGTTCAAAAATTGCTCCAAATCAACTCCAAATCACCACAGTTTTGAATCTAGGTGTTATGAACATGGATAAAAGGGACAAGAATTAATAAGTTTGGTATGGTTAAGTGTTTAATAGCACCGAGGAACAACCAAAAGAGATCGAAGCAAAAGCTTTGACCTATTCACGGCAGACCCAACCGGATTGGGCAATGGTGCCATGGGTGCTAGAGGTCGATCTTGACCTTAGGAGGAAGAGCTGGCCAAATCGGCTACCGGTTTATGTCAGTAATCTTTGCCGAAACAAGGTTCGAAAGCGAGATAAAGGAATTCGATTGGAAGAGAGCTGGAGCATACATTTTGTAGAGGAAAAGCTTGGCTAGTTTGTATTATCTCCCCCCCCCCCGTGAATTATCCGACAACCGCCTGATCGGCAGACTATCCGGGCCCTCCCTTTGAAGAATCCTCCATCCTCCCCCTAAGAATCCTCCCCTTCTCCCTGCTGCATAGTGAAAAATACCTTTTTAGTGTGAGCGATGCAGATGCGGATGCAGAAACACGGGGAGGGGGGGGGTTCTTCTTGATGAAGGAGCAGATGCCACAAAATAAAATCAGATGCAGATGCAGAAGCAGGGGAGGGGGGTCGGATTCTTCCCCCTTTGTGTGCTTTTGGGAGGGCTGAATTATCCCCCCCTCTCCCGACTGAATTATCTAGAAGTTGCCCTTTAATTTGTGTGCAGGTTAAAATTATATCTACCCTTTTTTTTCATAGGACAATCTAAGTTGCCCTTCTTTATATAAAAAATCACATATATTTATATAAAAAACCAATTTTTCCTTAAAACTCCGCAGTTTATAATTTGAAAACAATGTAACTTAAAAAAATGTTCAAGAAGAAATTACTTGAACAAAGTCTTTCAAAGTCTAAAGAACTCTCTACAATTCTCCAATACACCTCTCCTTCTCATCCATTCCTTGTAGAGAGATGACCAATCTACTTCTTCAATGTTCTCTGGCCCATTTAGTGACATAAACATTAACATATTCAAGCTTTTGAAGCTCAATCTAATTCTATCCTCATCTTTGTATTGTTCAACTTTAAAAACCCCTTGCACATTTCACTGTAGATGATGGAATCACTAGATTCATTTGTCGTAATTTCTTTATCTCAGGATACAATTGACCTAGGTCCAATTCAAGTCCGCTTAAAAGCAAACCTAGTGTAAAGACTTTCCTGGACAACGACCATGCATCCTCAAGGTGAAATCCATGTATTAATTCTACATTCCTTGCATCAATCCTTCCACTAAACTTAGCAAGAAGCATTTCCATCTATTTATCACATGTTTCAGCATGCACATCATCATCATGTATGCTAATAATAATAAAATAAATTAAACATATAAAAGACATCATTGGGCCTTAAGAAAACTTTAAGGGTTTTGTAAAGGCTCGCCCTTATTTCCAAGGTTGATTATTATTTTGCCCTTTCATGGGGAAGGGTATTTTTTTAATCTCGCCCTTATTTACAATGGCTATAAATTTTTTTCCCTTCTTTTGCAGGGCAAGAGGCCTCTGTAAGGGTGGGCAGGCCATGAAAGTTGATCCATGAATGGAAGTTTTTTGATAGTTTGTCATGTTTCGTATCCTTTTTCGATTTAATTCTTTGTCTTCGTTTTTGTTTAGGGTTTCTCCCCGACTACATTTGTCGGATCCTACACTATGGCAGGGAAGGAGTTTACACATACCTTTTATTTATCTTGGCTTTTGGTTTTATTCATGTTGGAGTGATCAGGCACTCTGCTTTGTGATGCTGAGGTGAACGTTGATATTCTTTTCAAGCATTCTCATAGTCATCGTCTTGATTGCTTGGAAACCAAGAAGGAGAATGCACATACGTATTGCTTATTTGGCTTTTGGTTTTATTTATCTTGGAGTGCGCAGGCACTCTGCTTTGTGATGTTGAGGTGAAGCCTCATTGAAGAAAATGTAGCGGAGGCTTATAGCTACCAGCATAATTATGAATTCTCTTGTATTCGTATTAAACGAGGGCAGCTGAATTCAAACATCTTGGCCCAGGTTTGCTATTCTTAGATTCAAGGTGCTGGCAGCCAAATTCATCTCATAGAAGATTCAACGTGTCGGCAGCCAAATTCATCTCCAAGATGGTTGCACATGGAATTGTTGAGGAATGCCCATCGGTTGCATGTCATTAAGGATGATGGTGTGTGCTCTTGCAGATCTTCTATGTTGTTCCTGCTCTTTTATGTATGTCATAACCGGGCATCTAATTGTTACTATGTTGTGAAGATAATAGTGGGCATCAAACTCGGTTTATTCTTTTCTTCTCTTTAACATGTACTAGCTTAGATATCTATTGAATAACATGGTCTATAAGACGTCATGAACGGAACATTTTAGCAAAATCATGCTCATCTTCTTGGAGTTTTTGTGGTTTGGTAAATCATTATTGAGCTCCTAACGTAAGCAAACAATAGCAATATAAAATCGCTGGGTTGAAGTTGATCGTAAAACTACAAAGTTGATGTTGTAGTTGTGCAAACCTATTTTATGCTATTTATGTTTGTGCTTTTGTTGAGGCCCGAAGGGCCCATAATTTTTTTCCAACACATAACAACACATAACATTAATGCAAACTATTATTATATATTTTTTAATATACCATTATAATAACATTAATTAACATAAACCATTGTATCTAACCCATTTAAATTAAATTCCCCCTAAAACCCCCTTTGGTTTGGGTAGCGAGAGCCCCTAAAACCTTAAAATACATGTACAAAATTAACACCATTAAGTACATTCTCCCAAACCTTATAGTATTTTACAAATCTCAATATACCAGATTTCAAAAACACATGCATGGCATACTCCACAGGTCCCGATCGAGGAATAAACGACAAATATGTCCATCCAACAGCTCTCGATGCCCGAAGTAACCCCCCGTGTGAATATGCACCCAATCAAACAAAATTTGGGAGTGCCTTATATATGTTGATGGTTTATATCATTTGATATTGAGTGTTGTCTTTCCAAAGTTGTCGTCTCCAAATTATGGAACTGTTGCTAAATTCCTTGTAAATCTTGAGAACCTAGAGGTCCCTCTTCTTGCTACTCGTCCTCCGAGATCATCCTTCAAGGGGAAGCGTCCATCTGTTGAGATGCAGCCTACAAGAGCGAACCAGATTGGAGTGGCATTTGTTTGCACCTTCTTGCAATTTTATGAATTCATTTATTCATCATATAAAGAGTAGTTCCTAGAGTTTCGATATATATGTTATATACATTACAAGTATCTGGTATTTGATGAGTCTTGCCTTCCCTATATAGGTTTGCTCTTTTGTCCACATTGCCAAGTACCCTTCACCATTTACTATTCCCCTTCATCCAACTAGTTCTTAGATATCCTAATCACTCATGAATCGTACCAAGTAATATCCCTTGGTGCAGTACTATATCTTGTGTATGAATACACAACACAATTTTGTTGAATACTAGATACAAAGTTGGATGGCATTCTGTTATAAGTCTTTAGAAAATGTTATAGCGACTTAGTTATAATGTTGTTTCAAAATTGTTGCAACAACCCACTTAAATTGGACAAATGCTCCTCACAATTCAGTTGAAATATTAGATAAAATTTGGATACCATTTTGTTACAAGTCTTAAGAAAAGGTTGTTACATCTTAGTTATAATATTGTTCAAAAGTTGTTGCAATAACCCACTTAAATTGCGATAAAGAAGTCGGCAAAAGGATGAGATTGCCTTGGACGGGATATTTGACACTATGCACTAGACATAAATTTGACGCAACACAAGCACTTCGTGTCAAGATAGTAGCAGTCGACACAAAATTGTCATCACAAGGGTTGACACTATACCCCCCATCCTCTTGTAGTGTCATAGCTTGCTTCCCCATAAAAGGCTTTGTTAGTGATATAAACAGAATGAGGCGATTGTTATGACAAAGACCTTAGAGCGTGTATACCCTAACAGAGCGTGACAATGAGTTGTGAAGCATTTTTGGGCCACTAATTTGTTTGGGAGCTTCAGAAGAAGCAATTGCTTCAACGATCCTTTGTGTCCAAAGAATGGACTTCTCTCACACCTGCAAAAGATTATGAAAGCTATTACAAGCCAAGAGGCAGTAACCAACAAATGTCTCAGCAATATAGCACATAGTTGACATATTCATATCAGCCTCTTGGCTAGAAAGTCTTAGCTCATTCATTTACGGCAGAGTAGGACATATCGATGCATAAGAGGTATGGGACACTTTTTCAGCATGAAAGATCTCACCCAAGCGACCTAAAAAGCGTGGACCGGTGGATGTATCATCAGTCCCCCAAAAAAAAAAAAAAAAACCGGAAAGGAAGGCAAATTAATCTATGTTATTGAAAAATGACACGCCAACCATAGCAACAACATGACTCAATTCTTCCAACAACCATAGCAAAGCTCAACCACAAATTTTCGAACAACCATAGCAAAGCTCAACCACAACAAAGAAAGATGAAAGTATAAGATCACAATCATGCACAGAAGAACAGAGGCATTTTGCTTTAAATAAATACAATTATTCCTTTGTATCTCACTTATTTGGCTTGCCCAACAATCAAAACTACGATACTACATTGAAAAAAATAGAGGCATTATGACTATGATACTACATTGAAAAAAATAGAGGCATTATGCTTTAGATAAATGCAGTTGTATATATAGGAGCAATTGCTCTCCCATTCACAATATTTAGTACAAAGAACAAATTTCAGTCTCCCATTCTAGATCACAATATTTTTAGTTTGTCTTCGGTTCGATGACCCCCTAGAGTTTCCGGTATGAGATCATAAAACGTTTACATGACTTGTAACAAGGTATGTTAAATTTTATAAAATCAATATCCATCAGTTACAAAAGTGAAAACGGGATTCCACAAGCAGTTCTAATAACAGAGCATGTGGTTACAATCCAAGTTCATAATGGGCATCTTTTACGTGCATAAGATATATAAACTCTTCCATACATATATGTTTGCATAGCAATTGGCAAACATATTAATGACAAAACATAATGTAGGCATCTTTTAAGTTGAATATTCTCTTTTATCTATGATATTTTGGGTGAGGACTTGCTAACAGGAACTTAATAGATATGCATGGCACCTAAAAACAAACATGCAAAGAAAAAATCGGCCTCCGCCCCCATGAAGGAAGCTCAGATTCGCAGACATGCAGTACTTCAGAATGAATGAAGGCGATGAAATCATGAGATAGCCACACCTATCAGCCTAGCTCAGAAATGAAAGAGCTTCGCATACACTGCCTGGAAGTGGCGATCGTACCTTCATAGTCTGCATCAGTTTCTGTGATGCCAAGTTGCTTGGCCTCAGAGGTGCTATACTCGCGCTCTAATATCTCTAGTCCAGCCGATGTTCCTGCATCATCAAACCTGCGTTTTCTGTTTTTCATCAATTGTTTAGCATTATCTGACCGCTGTTTCAAGAGAATCCCACATCTTTTCTGCTGCTGCCTCTACTTTTTCAGGCTCTGGCAACTTAAATTCCTGAAGCTTTAACGTTTCTGTGGCTGCTGCTTTGTCACAAGTCCCCACAGGAAGCTCATACTGGGCATAGTACCTCCCTATAAAAGGAAGCAAACTGTCATGGCGTTCCCTATCCTGTCCCTTCAGATTTTTCCACAATAAGCCGCTGCTTTTCCAATGCTGCTCTGGAGTGACGATGATGTAGGAAGTTAACTCCTCATAGCTCGTCATCTCCCACATGAAAGCTGCTGTCTCTAATAGTTTCTGCTCCAAAATGCTGTGCGTCTCAGATATTGTAGCCTGGCCCATAATATTTGGTTTGAATAGCAGAAAGTCCACTAGAGGATTGTGCATCATTGGGAGCCAAAGGTACTGTGTTATATCCTTTCCATCTTCTCTTGCCTTCTCAATATCAGCCAGATGTTTGTAACGCCTAATCTTCCTCTTCCCCACCTCAAGTATCAACTGAGAAGGATAAGCATTTACTGCCCGCGCCCGCTCAGGAGTATCACCAATTGATACTGCTACCAGTCTAGTCTGCCTCTCCGACCAGAAACGAGCCATACAATATTCGTATCCGTATCCACGCAAGGAGGCAGTGATGGGCTGAAATTCTGTAGCTTTCACAAACGCCACCACTTCGTCCCTCTTGACATCCCAGTAGCGGTCAAAATATGCATTGGCAAGGTAGTCGGTAGCAAACTCTACAGTGTAGTCCTCATACTTCAAAGTTTCCGGATCCATTTCAAAGAGCCTGCAGGGAACAAATGACGACCCCACCTTGAACTTCTCACAGACAAACAGGGAAGCATGTTGCAGAGTCAACTTGTCAATGAGAAGCTGCAGCCTTGATGTGTCTTTTTCTTGCGAGTCTTCTCTGAAGATCACTCTCGGAACATAGCCCCATTTTTGAGCAATTTTCTCCACATCCTCTGTGCTGCGATCCAATTCTATCTGCATTAGCTCATAAAATTCGTCTTTGTCTTTACTCCATGGGGGCAGAATCTTCGTGACCACTGGCACTCCCCCCCCACTTTTTTCAAAAAACTTCATATTCTCATCTGGACTCGCAAAGAGCATAATGTTCCCAAAATGCTGCCCCATGAACTTCTGATCAATCAGATGCAGACATTTGCTGCCTAACAAACTGAGTTCATCGCATGGAAGGTTGCTGTCGCAGTAGCGTACAGAACCATTGCGATAAAAAAACACCCATGACTTGTCGTCCGCAGAAACGAGCTGCACTACCAAATCGTAGTCCAAGTCCCAGTCTGCCTCTAACCCAGGATTTCCTGTGACTGCCCCTACCATCATAACCACGTACCACATAAAAGCCGACTTGCCAATGCCTGGCGGCCCGTTAACATGGACGTGCTTAAGTCTAGGTTCTTGATATGCCTTCAAGGCCACTTTAAGAAAGTCAGAGAAGCATCTTCTTACGTATAGCCCTTTCCTACAAGGAACATCCATGTTGTATTTCGTGTAGAGTTGATGCCATTCCTTTACAACAATGTGGCCGGTGATCTCGTTTGGCTTGCGACGTCTGCATGCCAACCAGAAACTCCGGAGCAAATCTAATCTCTCAGCATCTGCAATCAGGTAGCCTTAGCACTCCACACAAAAAGAAAGAATAGACAAGGGACTACAGAAAAGGAAACAAAAGACACAAACTATGAGGCAATAAAACAGTGTAAGAACCTCCAGGAGGAAAAACCTCTTGTCTTACAGAGAATGTAAACAAAAAAAAATCTCTGATCTAACAGAACATATAGATTTATCTCTGTTTTAAGTTGAGTTTGACGGGAGTAGCTTATTTGTTCCTTTAACTGCTGCAAGAAAGGACTACAAGCAAGGGCCCTATCATTTACCTATGAACAAGATTCAGAACCATAATAAGAATAGATATGGGTGGTTAACCAGGTCAGAGTTTTGCAGGCATAGTATTCACACAACTGCAGACTCGACATATTCTGGACCATAAGGATCATACCAACTAATTTGGCGGGTTCATTCCTTATAAGTAAGACGAATGGAATATACAAAAAGGGAGGAAGTGAGGAAAACATATTCTATCTTCTTATATTCCCATAGGACAAAATACATGCACAAACGAACAAAAAAACAGAAACACAAATGGTATTTCCAAGGAATCCAAACACGTTCTTACTGTATCCCGGGGCTCCAACAACTGGGCCTACAACATTTGAAACAGATTTAAGTTAGAATGAGAAACAAAAAAATCAACAGCAAAAAACAGGAAAAAAAAAGACCATAGCTCCTGCTATGTATAAAGATGCCATAGCTATGTCCAATGCCCTTGGGAAAAAGGAGTTATAAAAAGGAGTTCTCTACCTTTTTAGTTGATTGATATTAGGAGCACAACAATCCATACTACGAGCATTTCTCACTTGTTTTATGGCCAAATGCAACTAATTTCGACAAAAGAACAACAGAATTTCAATCCAAGAAATCCAGAAATAGAACAATGCAAACATTAATATCTGAAGAAATATCTAAGACGAATGGAATATAGAAAAAGGGAGGAAGTGAGAAAAACATCTTCTATCTTCTTATATTCCCACATGGAATATAGAAAAAGGGAGGAAGTGAGAAAAAACATCTTCTATCTTCTTATATTCCCACAGGACAAAATGCATGCAAAGAAGAACAAAAAACAGAAACACAAATGGTATTTCCAAGGAATCCAAACACTTTCTTACCGGATCCGGGGGCTCCAACAACTGGGCATGCAACATTCAAAACAGATTTAAGTTAGAATGAGAAACAAAAGAATCAACAGCAAAAAAAAAGAAAACAAAAAAGACCATAGCTCCTGCTATGTATAAAGATGCCATAGCTCCTTGGGGAAAAGGAGTTAGAAAAAGGCGTTATGTACCTTTTTAGTTGATTGATATTAGGAGCCTAACAATCCATACTATGAGCATTTCCCACTTGTTTTATGGCCAGATGCAACTAATTTCGACAAAAGAACGACAGAATTCCAATCCAATCCAAGAAATGCACAGAGAACAATGCAAACATTAATATCTCAAGAAATATCTAAGACGAATGGACTATAGAAAAAGGGAGGAAGTGACAAAATGCATGCAAAGAAGAACAAAAAACAGAAACACGTTCGGCTAGAGTGTATTATCCGGCCCCCCTGTGGCCCCCCTGTCACAGGCATGGAATTATCCGGCCCCCTACAGGACAAAATACATGCAAATAAAATTACCCTACAGAGCTAGAAGCTGACTCACTGGAAGTGAGCCGTTCCCTGAGTTCCTGATTATCCTTCCAGAGTTCCCTGAGTTCCTGATTATCCTGTTGCAATTGCTGGCAAATCTGCACAAGCTGTTGCAGTTGCTGAGCATACGGCGAAAGTTCCCCCATGAGGATTGACAATACCAAAAGCTGAACGAACACAAGGTAATCCCAAAGCAATATGCTCTTATATACAATGAGGGCTAAAAGGCAAAAGCCCCTTTTAGCTCCTTTTAGTCAAATATAGTTGTCACGTGTGTATAAATAGGACATGTTGGATCAGAGGGGTCGCCCAAATAATGCCAAATATGCTAAAAAAACCGTACCCAAATACAACTCCCAAACCCCCCTGCTGGGGAACAAAAACCCAAAAGAAAAATACCTGTACAAGATGCTACTCTGCTATCGAACAGAGCTAAAGAACTGACACACATCAACATTTGGGCACCCCTAAAATTTCCACCATAGCTCGATCAACCCAAGTAATCACTTCATTAGTGAACAGTGGATGTTCTTGTCTTGTGTGGCAGCTACAACCTGCAGATGTGTTGTCTTTTGTGATGACTATATCTGGTCATCCATTAAAAATTAGAATATTCCTGTTGAGTTTCTGATGTACTCGAACCTGCGCACACTATTACCTATACCTATTCCTCTCACACTTACCTCGAACCTCACGCAAATCCCTTTACCACTACAACATTACATACTTAGCCATTTTCCACCTGCTCCTTCAAGAGGTGCGCTGCTGCCCGAAAATGAGTCTTAACTTTTGATTCTGAACCCGAAATCGGGCAGGAGCGCACCCATGCAAATTAAGGTTTCTCTAGCCAAATTTTGGCAGCACCTAGATCCACATAGGCTAATTCGACCCTTGGGAGTCGGGGGAAACTGTCAAAATTCACAAAAAATTTACCAAAACTGCTAAGAGGATTGCGCCCAAGCTGAACTTCCCAAGCTGAACCACGAGCGAGCCCCAAGACAGATCCGAGCTAATGCTGGATTCCGGTTCAAACTGTCATGAACCTACGCGAAGAACAGGGCAAATACACACAAGAAATACCAAAGAATCTTATATACAACAAAAGAATCTGATGTACAATGGCCCAAGGGCGAACAGAAGAACAAGGCAGAAAAACAGGGCAGATGCGCGAAGGCGCTCAGGAACCAATCAGGAACATGGCAAGAAACATGGCAGGCGCTAAGGAGGTTCAAGACTGGCGTTGAACCGGAATAGCGTGCCTCAAAAGAGGCTCTGCTATATATACCCATGACGACGGCCGAGATTGCGCCACACCAATAGCTGTGATGACGCCAAGTGTCACCATGCATGCCGCCCGTGTGGCGACCATATTTGGTCAGAATACGCGTATTTGGTCAGAATATGTATGGTCGTCACAGCCGCTGAGCTGCAGAATGAGAAACCATGATGGCGTGAGACGGGATATTATCCCTATTGTGTTAATCTTCTTTGTTAATATTGTGTTCTATTTTGGGATAATGATATTCTGTAATTACCGTATTGTTCGTTCTGTCTCGTTGTTAGCGTTGTCGTGTTCTTTTTCCTTCCTAATGCTAAGGACATCATTGTTTTTAAGGGGGGAGAATGTGACATTCCATGCTTGTATACGGGTATTTATACGATATTCGACATGACACGTCAATAGTTTAGCCTAGGGGTATTAATATGGGTAAGTATCTTAGCCTTTAAGTGTGTCATTAATGTGTCTAATTAATGTCCTTAGCTAAGGCATGGGATTTCCACGTGGCCAAATCCCATTGGCCAGGTGAAACCCCAATTCCATTAAAAAGGCTACTAGAAGCCTCAACGTCCCCTTTTTTTTCTGGAACCAAAGGAGTGCCATAGCCAGCGCCTTCTTGCCCAAGCGCCTGCCAGCCTATCAGCCAATCGAGCTCCCACCACTACCTGAAAAATAGGTAGAAATGACACAAATTAGTGTCATTTTTTACGTACACAAATGGCACTTTTGATGTGTGCCATTTGTGCAAATTTATGCCCTTTATCCTCTCCCCTTTTTGTGCCATTTTAGTGTGGTCAAAATATTTGTCATTTAAGTGTCGTTTAATTGACCCGTTTGTGCCATTTAAGTGACATGCATTCTGACATCTATGTGACTTGGTTATGCCATTCATGTGTGTTCTAAATGACATGCATTGTGCTATTTAAGTGCCATGCAAATGACATGCACTTGGACATGTATATGTGATGCTAGTGCCACTCAAGTGCCATTCATATGACATGTATCGTGACATGGGTGTTTGGGGCGATGTATTTTGACACCAATACGTGCTATACTATTATTTTTTATTAAAAAAGAATATACGTTATATTTCGTCATCAAAAGATAGAAATGGTTTTCCAAACCTCAACCTTTTCAAAATGAATCAAGCTTTTGGCAGGCCAAGCGCATAATGCAAATCGTCTGCTTGATCCGGAGCTATAGCCCGTTTGGCAGATGCAGACACTACCATCCTTCTCTCGGACTATGGAGGGAACGATTTACATACCATGAGGATCCCGATAAACCGCCCAGGTTCTTAGTGGTCCAACCTCGTATTCATCCCAAAACTCTGCTGAAGGCTAGGTTGCTAGAGGCTCTCCGGCTTGCGGATTCCGTCAGTGGCCCAACTTATTTGCGAGACAAGGAAGAATTGCCTCCATTTGTATTAGTTCAAAGCCCCCCTCGTAATAGACAACTACACGCAGGTAAGAACAAAGTCTCTTCCTGAAAGTCTACTGGTATATGCCACTTGGTAGCTATGCAATAGAACATTTCCAATTATTGCAATCCTGGATTGAGAAAACAATGTGCCAATATAGGCGTGTTGTAAAGTTGAGCGCTGTTTTTGCAGGTGCATATTTTGGACCCGGAACTGTTGATATTATTCGCGCACATGTTGATGTGGCAATGGTTAAGGTGTTCATTCAGCTCAATTTTGTTTTCGAGTTTACTAGCTTTTAGTAAAGGAAGTTGAAATATTATCTAATTCGTGATAGTCATAGAACACATATGATTATGGACAAAACTTTAGAGGCATGATTTTGTAATTGGTTAATGTCATTTTCAAACTTTGCATGTAAATTATGCACCAAATGCTAAACATTTATCTTGTATTCTCAGGGTGGTATTGATGCTGTATTTGTCAATGCATCTCTCTCTGGTGGCCAACAAAGAAATTTGGAGGTGTTTCTGAAACTTATGCCGATTTTCTTAATTAATGTAGTTGACTGATAGTAATTTGCATGCACTTTCAACTGTCCTCCTAGTTTAGACTGTCCTCTTATATTCAATGCACGATAGGCATACATTGTTGTAAACTAAATCAGTATCTTATTGAAAAATTTGGTTAGGAGTTTTGTATGCTTATTAAACGGAAATATTTTCATGGCCTCGAGCTATGTAGTTCATGTTTTTCGTACTGGTCTCATAACAATGTTCTTAGATGCTTGCAAATGATGAGAGTAAGGTAAGATGCATTCAGAGGTCTCAAAAGTCTCCGTATTGCTTACTATACTTCTAGTAGTGTCTGAACCTGTGTGCATGGTCTGCTAGATAGGACTATGTAGATTCCTTCCTCTATATATACAATCTTATGTAATCTTTATGGTCTACTGATTTTACATGACAGTAGCGCGCATGGGGAAGGCCTGTACTTGATCGTGTAGGCCTTATCATTGAAATTTTTGGTGCACATGCGCAAACAAAAGAAGCTAAACTCCAGGTCTAGTTCTGCAGGACATGCATGCACGCTGATTAGAAAAGCATATTTTTTTATTTTCTGGTTACATTTCTAAAGATTAGTGAATCCAGGTCGAATTAGCAGCATTAGATTATAAAAAATCTCGTTTGGTACGTATGATGGGGAAAAAGGGAATGCTTGGATTTGGCACACATGGTGAAGCAGAGGTTGTGAGTGCTCGTGGGTAATGTTCTGTACTTTTGGCTCACAAAAAATTCAATTTTTTTTAATTTATTTTGGTTAATTATAGGAGAGCTAGTGGTAGTGGTGGACGGGGATTCATTGGTGGTGCTGGTGAAACAGAGATTCAACTGCAACGCCGAAGGTAATATTATAGTTGACACCCACTTTCTGAACAATTGGCATGTGCTTTATTGCTTCTTTTTGCCCAGCCAACATGAAGGAAGCCACAATATGTGTTGAAATGGTTGTTGACATAGTGAACTAGGGTCCTTAGAATAAGAAGATTCTCGTTTCTATAGCATAGCAGCTATTCCACTTTTTGGAATCATAGTTTTGTTGCTTTTGAAAATTATGTAACGTACACAATCATGATTTTACATGGAATTAATATAAATGCTGTTTATTTAATTCAGGATATCAGATCATAGAACAAGGCTTTTAGCTTTGCTTTCCGAAGTTCGGCAAACTCGTCTGTTGCAGAGATCTAATCGTCATGGAGTGCCTGTTGTTGCCGTTGTGGGGTACACAAATGCTGTACGTAGTTTCTGAAATTTCCCTTGTGAGAATGGTGCAATAGGCAGAAAGAACTGCCAATATTTGGCACACGTGGTTACATGGCCATTCTGAACTGTTTAATTTTATTTTTGCATTAATAAATAGATGATAGCGAGTTTCCATATGTTAAACACAAAGTGTACGGGAGGCTTGCTGTAGTCTTGCCGACGGTCTTTCCACTGAAAGAATGTAATCTACCAAATAAGATTAATAAACAGATTATACATTCAGGAGGTTACAGCGCAATCTATTAATATTAAAGTTTGCACGTGAGCGTAATGTTCAAAGCTAGAAAAAATGTATCGGTTATTCCCTTCATGCCCTCTAGCCTGAATTTGTATTTTCTTTTAATTGAGTCCCCTATGTTGCTTTGTAGGGAAAATCAACATTAGTAGGGCAGTTATCCAAAAGCAAAATTTACGCAGACGACAGGTTTGATATTCTACTCTTTTATTTTCCAATGTTTTGTACCAGGTTTTAATTTATATCTTAAATATGATGCTGTAGACTCTTTGCGACACTGGATCCATAGCTTCGAAGTGTTATTCTTCCATCAGGGTACAAAGCTGTTATTTAGTATGGATTTCTTCCTTTGTTCCTGTTCTAACTTGAAGTTTATAGGAGGAAAGTTCTTTTTAGTGATACAGTTGGTTTCATCTCTGATTTGCCAACCCAGGTAAGATGCTTGTCATTGGGCTTGCATTGCCCATGTTGACCTAATAAATTGGTGCCATTTTTATCTGTAGCTTGTGGAAGCATTTCATGCAACTTTGGAAGAAGTAGTGGAAGCAGACCTTATTTTGGTAAGTACAAAAAAGCAACACGTCTATACCAAAGTATTTACACAGAGAATGTTTCTGTCATTTTCTTCCTTATGATACATGGGATTGTAACTCTGCGTCATTCTTCCAGCATGTTATGGATTATAGTGCCCCAAACATGGAAGAGCAACAACTGACAGTCCTTCAAGTCCTCAAAGATATTGGAGTCCCTGAGGAGAAGCTTGGAACTCATCTAGTGGAGACGTGGAACAAGGTCATCAACTTTTATGCTACATTATTTGCTAAGTTTTGATTGCATTATTGGTCATTATTGGCTCGAGCACATTATTGGCTCGAGCACAATTTTGGCGGCTCAGGTTATTGATATACATGAAAGATGATGCTTAAGAATTGCTGAAGGTATTCATGGTGTTATATGTGCAGGTTGATCTTGTTCAGAAAACATTGAAGGATGATGGAGAAGAGGAAAACAAATGCCCTTTGTTAGGTGGACAGACAGACGATGATGAAAACGATGATTAGGACACTGTAATAAATGAAGAGACATTAGAACGGTCGTGTAGTTACAGCTTCTCCTTGGAGGAAGGGCTGGATAATCCAGTGGAAACAGATATTTGGTCGTCCTCCAGACTACATGGAAAAGTTTCTAGAGTTGCAACATCTGCTATAAAGGGTATTGGATTACATGAGCTTCTAGAAGCAATTGATAAGAAGCTTGAGAAGATCTCAATGGCAACATGATTCCTGTGTATCTTCCATGGCGTTGACGTATTCTATCTCTCAGCTCCTGTCTGGCTGAAAGCCTGAAATGCATAGAATGGCGTTGCAAAGGAAAATTCACTTGTCTACACAAATCACAAACACAATCTCAGGTCTGAGTATTATTGGCGAACATTTGAAGAAAAAGCAATGGACAAGTAAAATCCCCCTTGCAATAAGCAGCACCTGGAGGAATTGGCCTTCTCTAAATGAGGACGAAATGTAGGATTTTGAAGGTACTGAACACGATGAAGTCTGAGTTTACACGTGCTTCACTGGGAATTACAATGTGTTTCATAAGAACTGGTTTTAGACTTCCTATAATGTGCTCTTGAACTTATGATCTACTCTACATTACAAAGCGTAGAATGTTTGAGTTTGGTGCATGTCCAAATCAATTCAATGTATAATTCCAAAAGTTAGCTAACGATGCTAAAGAACTTCATGAGAAAAACTCAGGTCTAAGCCTTAGTTAAGTTATGAGCGTCATATGTACATTCAAAGAAAGTCTTTGTAAAATGCTAGTTGTATGATCTTTCAGCAAGGAGTCTCCGTAATATACAAAATGATCAAATCATCGTCTAACCCGTAAGGACAATTGTAATTGATTGCATGACCTTGTTCAATCCCAACAACTGCATTCATGCAAGGCTGTTAAAATGCAAAATGATCAAACTATCATTTTTAACAAAATGATCAAATTATCATTATCCAACTTCTAAGGACAAATGTAATTGATTGCACGGCCTTGTTCAATCCCAACAAGTGCATACATGCAAGGTTGTTCATACTTGGGCTTACCTGTATATGTGCTGATTGTGTCATTCAAGTGTCGTGTATATGTAGTGGTTGTGACATTCAAGAGGTATTGATATGACATGCATTATGACACATTTATGTGAAGTAATTGCCAATTTTAAATTATTCAAGTATCATGTATTATCATGTTATACTATTTGTATGTTGGTCGTTTTACAGATCAAACTTATAGACAATATGAAAAGAAATAATCTCGATATCATTATAAAGAAAGAGGTTTACAAACTTGCAATAGCAATACATTCAACAAAGTGTCATAAATAAAGGCTCAATAGATTTATCGAGAAATATTACTTAATAAAGATAGTTGCCCCTTCTTCCTGTGTTGATAATTTGCTTTTGATCAGCTCGGGCCTTTTTGTTGCGAGTGCTTGAGTTCTAAAGAAAGCCAGCTTAGTATTGCATCAAAATTATCCAGATGACGTAAGTAAAATGGTAAATTTACCTCTTAAGTTACATGGTTTGCAAACCTAGAACTATACCAAGAGAAATGTCTGTCAAAAAAAATTTGGCATCTTCAAATTCGATTTATTTAGATGTGACAGTGGAGTACCTTCTTGATGCTGCAAATAATGCATGTTGATAATGAACTGCCACTAGATAGCTCAATCAGGTCTTGCAATAAATCACATGTGGACAATCCTATAATGCCAAAAACTCAACAAGGAATGTTACCTATGTCAAGAAAACCAACTCCATTGGTGTCTCTGCAAGAGAGAAACCACTCGAGTTTATGCCTCCTCTTAACGCATCGCATCTGCATCTGGATAGCCCATCATACCAAGAGGATTGGCAACTGTTGCTTGTAATGCCATTTTCTAAATTTTCAATGAAATATTTATAAATTGATGGGCACAAAAATTCTGAACATTTAAATCACCTGGAATGCTATCTACTGCTGAGAATGCTTTAAAATACTTGCTTGATCTGGCTTTGCTTGAGCATTTTGCACATTATATTATGTGGAAGCAATAGTAACCATCATAAATGACTAATCAATATGTAAACAATGGTTGCAATGCACAATACTTTGCAGTGGCCCACCGAACAGTTTATTCCCCATTTTTACACCAATAAGCACAGCACATGCAACATCTTTCACGCCAGCTTTCTACATAAGAGATGGTTTACAAATCCCAATATTTAAAACAAAACTAAAAGTAAGTTTTACAAACCTGATAGACACAAAATGCATATTCTACAAAATGCATATTCTTTTGAGGTCCCTGTATCACGATGAAGATTGAAACCCCACAAAGGCCTGGAAAGATCATAGATGCTACTAAATATAAAGAACATAGAAATCAAAAATACAAATAAATCGCCCTTACCTCAAAGATTCCAACAACTCTTTAATTTGTATTTCAGTTAAGTAAAAAAAAAAGGCCTCCAACAAACACTTGATCAGACCCATCAAAGACTCTCAAATTTTGCATCGTTGAAAAACAAATCCAGTTATGTTCAATTGTTATTCACCTGTGTCATATGCAGAAAGGAAGTCAAATTACCGAGGCTTTGAACAACTGCAGCAAGATTCAAATTTTGTTTTGGCGCTGCCATGGGCTATAATCGCTTGGCCTTGTTACATGCACTCATTGGAACACCTTGTAATTTAGGAGACAAATAAACACCAACGCAACCAAGATGGCATGTAAGTTTTAAATAAGATGCGCTTCAAATATAATGCCATCTAAAGCCATTGCATTGTTAGCTTCCTCAACTGTCCTCATTTCTACAAATGCAAACTTCTTTTCATGGTTGATGTACACATTGACCACAACATCACCTGTTTATAAAGATATGCTACTAATGTTCCCCATTTCAAGCAACCGCAAAAAGATCTAAATGACATATCTTACTAATGTTCCCCATTGCAAGCAACCACAAAAAGATCTAAATGATATACCTAAACACAATATAGGCAAAATGAGATGTACTTCTTGCAATGCTACAATCCACAAACCTTCCCAAAACCAAAACTAAAGAAGCGTACCTATTTGAGATACACAAAGTACTTCGAGTTTTTTATCCTTCCAATGTCAAAGTTTCCATAATCACTAAATAATGTTCTCTCTGCTAAGCACCCCGCTTGTGCAAATGTATTTCTGTAAACTAACATAAACATCGGTCATTTTCAAAGCTAGAACAATTGACAAGCAAAAAGAAGGCGATCTAATGTTTCTAATAGTGATTTGCAGCCTGAAGGTAGCCCACCTGCTATGTGATGAAACCTTGATGCTTCATACCTATTTCAATTTTATGCATAAGCATCCACATAGGCAGCATATGAAATAAACAAGGCTTACATCCCTTCCGGCATTTTTGCAAAGCAATAGCTCTGCTATGAGTTAGGAATCCATCATTCCTACTTGAATGCACAGGAAGCAACTCAAGATTATACCTGAACCCAAAGAATCTGTATAGACATCTTCTCGGCATGTTGCACAAGCACCAAACTGGCAAGTAGCATACGAAATGCACCAAATCGGTATTTTGACAGAGCAACTGTTCAGATAAGAGTTTTTTTTTGCCATGTTAAGATAGCGCCATAGTCTCGTCTCAAAAGACAGATGTCAAAAGAATAACGTAAAGACAGATTGATCTCATACCAAACATTGTTTGAACCAAGTAGAAACTTTGCATGCATCTAAAGTTTAGGCTATTGACTACGCCGAGCGCCATAGCATCTGGGCGAGATTGAACGGCACTGCAACATTTAAAAACTAGAGGGTCTCACAATTGAGCTTCTTCAAGTCTATAGGATTTATATCAAATCAGCTGCTTTATAAAAGTAACAGGAAATACAAAGATTCTAATACAAAGGAGTTCCATCCTAATTTTTCTTCCTTTTCACATTTCTTTTCAGCTCTTCCATTGCATCAGACAATTCCAATGGTTTTCCGTCTCTCATCAGACCAGCGATTCGGTTACCAGACCAAAGACCAGCCAGAGGCTGAACATCACTTTGTACTCTCCTAGTTGATCTTCGTTCTGCAAAAGAATAATCTCGCAGCTCTTCAACATACCACTCCCTGTCGAATTCAGGGAATCATCAAAACTCCTCACATCCAGAGATTTAAAAGCTTTAGAAGGCTCCACATTTACTCCCGTCTTGAGCTGCACAAAGACGGGAAGTTTCTTTTGCTGCACTTTGTTGTGAAGAATGAATATCATATCGGGGCCTGATAAATTTTTCAACTTCAATGGCCCTGTATGAGCATATGTTGGGAACGAATCCCCGAGCATGATACTATCTATCCAAGCATCCAAATCTCCAGCAGAATTGATAGACTGCACCAATATCGGACTAATGGCTCTAGACTCAAGAAGTTGATACTTCTCCAAGTATACTTGTGCAGCGCCAACAACATCCATAACCTCAGCAGGCACCTTATCATTGAAAGCACTTCCAAGGGTGGGACAAATGTACTTTTCATAATTGATACCAACTGCTGCATCTCCCTGTGATATGTTTGTAAAATAGGGTGACACTGTACCTCTTGGCATGTGCTGCCACAAAGCATTCATCACTAACGGCTCATAGAAGACCACTTCATGGTTTTCATCAACATTCATGTCTTCTACCCCCTGAATCCATGGAATCAACGGCATGTACATTCCAGTTTCAATTCCATCATCCATCCTCTTCTTCTCGCGCAAGGTTGCTAAGCCACAATCTATAAGTGTCAAAATACGTCTTTCACTAGGGTAAATAATCTGTCCTCCACCTGACAAATAATATGTAAATACTATTTTCTCCAGCACTTGCCTAATTTCGTTGTTTGCCCAGGCTCCCACTGCACTGTCAGCTATTGAACGCACAACACCCAACTGATGACCTGTTTCTAATATCATCCTTCGCGCGAAATGCATGAACCAATCTCTCCCAGGATTCACTTCACATATGTAGCGCTCCAATGCAGTGACCAAATGCCTTCTTCTCCCTGTGTAGGTGCGAACAATGGCCTCCATGTCCACTGCAGACACATCGATGAATTTCTCCATGAAAGCTTGCAAATTGGTGTTGTCAAAGCCTGTCATCTGGTAGATATTCTGAACATTGAAAGGCTTCATGCATCCTGACAGGAATTGTTCACGCACAGTTATCATGCTTCTTCCTGTTCCAGATACAAAGAATGGACTCCTGAGCAAGCCTTGCTCATTCAAAGCCAGCACGAAAGGGTTAAGCAACGACTGCCCCTCATCAAGTTTGACCGTTGATGTGAAGCGACGAGTCATAACTTTCAATAACTCCTGAGCTTCATCTAAGACTACCAAACCATGCCTCCAATCCACCTTCTATATAAAATCCCAAATGAGAGACCCAAATGCACTGTTATAATGCGGACACTGGCTTATGTCATGAATAATGCACAGCAGGGATTGTGCAAGCTCTTTGAATATGTCCTGGACAGCAGGATATTCTAGCTGGAAGAAGGCCCAATCTCTTGGAGAAAGATCTGGCTTCAACTCTTTGAGTAGCCTCAAAATACACAGCCTTTCTAGCACCAACGCATTCACACAACAACCCACCCCAGCATCACCTTTGTCAATCAAATCAGTCTGTCCTCAATAGAGACGTACTACAGTCCTTGCCAATTCCTGCAAATCCCTAGAACCACCCCCAAATCCGTTCTGTGGACGATAACCAGTAAAAAAGAGAGAGAACCTTTCACTCGCTAACTCAATCAGCGTCCTTGTTTTCCCTGATCCACTTGGGGCTAAAACCACTGTCAATGCCTGCCTTGCCATAAATCTGGGATCCACTTCCACAAGGCCACTGCCTACACCTTCCCACAACAAGCACGGTTGACCACCAACAGAACAGATATTTCCCTGTGAAGAAGGAAACTTGACCTTGTAATCCTTCTCATCGTGTGGTAGCATTTTGAGGGAGGGGCGTTTCTTGTCACAGAAATCGTCAAGTAAAGCTAAGATTTCATCAGTTCCAAGGGGCTTTGGCACTGCAAAAAAGAGCAAAACAGCTAACTCAGGAAGACATCACTACAATAGGAATCAGCAGTTACTTACCAGGCACGCCATAAACGGCTAATCCAGATCCGACCACTGCACATTAAAGAATGAACCAAACGCCAGTGAGACAAGGAGAAGGAGGGAAAAATCAGAAAAAAACAACACAAACAACAAGGGAGGGAGAAAGAAACAAGGGGCTTTCAGAAAACTGACTAATTGGGAACACGAAGGGGCTTTCGCAAGAAGTACACAGCTCTGGGCTCCTACAGGACAAAATACATGCAAATAAAATTACCCTACATAAAAGCATGACAAATAAACTTAAGTCAGATTATTGATATGAAATCTACAGGGAGAGTGAATCCAACATGGGTTACTCCTTGGCATGTGCTACAGCAACTCTATCAAAAAGAGCCATTAAATTTTAGGTAACCTGAGAAGACCTACTACTCAGACTTATTTATTAGGGTAAGCAAAAACAATCGTTGCCAAAGATTTCGCTTTCCGATTGAAATTATACACACCTGCACTCATTTGTAGCGGTGGCGACTCTTTCCGGACATGGCAAGCAAATTCCGCGGGCAGAGGGCTCCAGTTTGCGCAGGCTTCATGGGTTGGAATTTCCATCCAACCATCCCAATGCAGGATTTCATTGACACCGTTTTCCTTAAGCCACTGCACAAAGGAAGGCCAATCTGCAATATTATTTGGGACCTGTCTGAACGCCACCTTAGAGCTGAGCATCTTTCCATCGCATTCTCGCTCGCCCGCAGGATGGACGTACACCTTTCGCGGGACGGGCGGTATTACAAGCTCCATACTGTTCTCAGTTGTTTCTAGATCAGGAATAAAAGGGGTATTGGAACAACAGTTGAGAAGCCCTGTTTTGCTATGCCTGTATTGGGCCATTTGGCAAAGCAAAGGTTAAAAACGACCAACTCTGCATAGCAGATACCAGTCGTTAAATCACTAATTGACGCACATTAGAAACTTGTCAAATTGAACAAGAAGCAAAAGAGATAGCAACATGTCTATGGACTAGGCTGTGCTTACTCCAAATCTGTTAGGATTACAAGAAATTTATCGCGGCGGCCGCCGCGAACATTTCTCTTTCCCGACTCCCCTGCATTTGGAGAAGCGAGTCAGTGCATAAGGATATTCATGGATGGCCAAGCAAACATTTCCCTATATTGACTCACTTATAAATTATGGGTAGTAATAATCAGTTTAAGAATATACAGGATTTAAACCTACAGTATTGCCTTGCCAAATATTTTTGTTCAAAATATGAAAAATTCCACTTTTGCATGGTTGACGCGGCTCGTCGGGCCCGCACCCCACATAATGGCCTACCCAGGGACATTACCCCTACCATAAAATATCTACCTCAATTGTGGAAGAAACCGTTGGCACTAGGGTCATTAAAAAGAAAAAAGTTGCACCACCATTTAACCCAAAGGTTGGCGAATATCGAGGTTGAATATTGACCACTGTTGGTGTATATGGGGTTTGGATATCGACCACAGTCTGTTACTCGGCTATGGCGATGCCGTTCTCTTGTATGATGCATCGACTATTCTAAAGCTCTATAATATGAACAGGTTGTGGCCTTTCCGCTGATTCTACTTGACCCTGCCTAGATCTGACATAATGCAATCACATAATGTGTTCACATCTAGGAGACATCAAGTTGAGTGCAACCAATGCAAGACGGAACCATAATTTTAATTCTACATATATTTATGTTATGGGTCAACAATGGTTGGATAAATTGATAAATCCCAAGGGGTGTGAGGTGGCAGTCTAAGAGTGGCTGATGAAATCCCGTGTAAAAAAATGGTTTATAGGATTACAGGATCTTTCGAATCAACAGGTCTCCCATGTTGATTCCGAAGTGTAAAGTGGCTGCCTGTTTCTCCCACACTAGCTATGCATTGCCCTCTTCTTACCAATTCCCCTTCCTCTGTATAAATTTCGCTGTTATGCGGATACAGAAATAATGCAAGAGGCCTAGTTCCGGAATCTGGGTTGCCAAGCCTCAACTCAAGCTGACTAGCTGAAGCACATTTGTTTAATTAGAATAAAGGGAAATGAGCTTGATTTCGCAACTATCTTACAGATATAAATATAAATAATGTAGCAGTGGCCCACAAAGCTTAGCTGCAAGAACGGAGTATGGTTTCATACAAATCCAAGTGAAAGGCATAGAGCAATAGCTACATGAAGTAAGAGTTTGAATGCTTCAGTAAAACAGACTGAATCAAAGCAAGCCAAACTTGAATTTGTTTTCCAGCCCAGAGATTAAAAACCCATCCCAAATTGTCTCGCAGAAGCAAAAAAAGGGTTGATGTGGGCATCTGAAATTTGAACAGGATCAATTGGGCTCAACTGCTTGAGCTATGGCTTTGTCCAGCAGGACATTCGGTAGATCCAGGCGATAGGATACCCACAAGCAGGCTCCCGGCGAATTGAAACAAAATAAGACTTGGGTGTGGTTTTTCAACCCACAGCCTCAGAAGCAAAGGAATTATGTTCAGCTTCCCAATCCGTGTTGCTGCCCTTCGCCAGATCGGTCTTGCATGCCGGAATTGCGGATTCATTATTCCCCTGTTTCGCCTTGGTTTTGTAGCTCTAGATATGGCGGAACCGTTGGGGTTTTGCAGAAAAATCCCCTGCAGGTGCTTGTTTGAGCCTTTGGAATGTGATCAGAGCTTGATAATAGATTGATCAGGGTGTATCGCACCAATTTTGGGTGAGGAAGCTGCAAGAATCTTTGCAAAAAATTGCGCCCGAATCAATTCCAAGTTTACAGGGCTAAGAAATCTCGGGAGCCACAATACATGCATGTCTTCAAGAAAGGCTCAGAAAGACCCGGTGTGGAGTTCTGACGGTAGTACTCTCCTTTTTTGTGATTTCTGGATCAATCCGGTATGCATATCCTTTATATTATAAAGTTTTAGTGTATGTCGTGCATAAAACCCTAAAACTTTTCGGCGGCCAATTTGATGAAATCAATGGCCTCGATCTTATGGTCGAGATTTGATGTGCATTTTTTTAGGGTTAGTTAAAAAGTTCCGGCGACTTCTTCTTTCCTAGCGACATCCAAGAATGGTAGAAAAATCTATCAACTCGGCGGCTCTTGGTGACCCACCGGGTCTTGGTGGCTTTTAAGCGAGAGTTGCATCCCGCTCAAATTCAACTCGACTTATTTCTTAGCTTTTGATTTTTGAACAGGATATATGATTTTATTGTTCCGACTATCCCCGTTTGAAAGCCGTTTGTTGGAGCCGAGAATAGTTAGACTTTGTTTGGGTACGAATTATTTTTCAAAATTTGCATGCAAGAAGAGTAAAAAGTCCGAGAAAGATAAAGCGGTTCGGTCGCGGGGGGCTTGGTAGATTCGGTCGGCGCGTTTGCTATGGTGCCGTATCTCGGATCTGCACTGCGCCGCTTACGGTAGGTCCGTCCATTGCGATAATGCAACTGTCATGTTTATCGAGTTTTTGCTTGACAAAGCAAAGGAAACGCCAATCAAGGAATGGGTTAGGACATCGAAGATTTATTCACATGAATCCCGAGCTTAGATATGCGAATTTAAACGAGCTTTTAGTAAGGTCAGATCTGCAAAAAATGGGGATAAACTACAGGTGGCCCATTGGCGAAACTGGAGTAGTTGCTACTACAGGTAATGCATGATGGCAGACCTCCCTTTGTTGCTTTGCGGGCAGATGCAAAAGCCACAAAATGTTGATGTAGGTAGAATTTCGATTTGCAGAAAGAACCACAGTTTTCCCTCTTTGGGTGAAAGCATGCTAGGGTGTACCATATAAATTACCTTTTAGGGAGTGCAAAACTACCCAGAAAAGTACCCAGTACTGGGTACTGGGAACTTGCACAAATGTCTCAATAAACAATAAGTTTGAGAGTTGATTGATTCATTTTAGTTTCTAATGGTATGGTTATCCTTTGATACTATAGTTTGACATGTTATTGACCTTCAATTCAATTTTTTTTTATTGATTTTAGTGGAAAGAAAACTATGAAAGTACCAGATTTAAAAGTACCCAGTGTCGGTACTTTTGAGGGTTCCAAAAGTGGTACACCGTAGCATGCTTTCACCCCTTTGAAGGATCAAAATTTGCGCACTCTGGCTCCCAGGCAGGATATGCTTTTGAATTTAGGCACTTAATCTGTCTTTGGGATTGGTAAAAGAAGGTGCTTTCGTTTTTAAGTGGCACGTTGCTTGGATAAATTCGAGTTGTAGATGGATTTGTTGATTACTCTCAGAAGGTACTTTTTGTTCTGCACCACATGTATTACCTCTATATCTGCAGTTGAAAAGCAGTCCTAGATGCCCATTGATGAGGTACGCATTTGATAAAGCAGGGGCTACACCATTCAACACTTCTTGGTTCTCTATATCCTCTATATCCTGCAAAACCCAGTAAAAGTCTATATGTACTCTGTAACTGTTACATCTGATATAATGGCAATAGATGCATGATTCAGAGATGGACTTGCAAGAAAACTCTTATATTGTACATATTTTCATCTGGTTTTAATGATATGACTAGCTGGGTTAGGGTAAAAGCATGTTAGGGTGTCCCTTAAAAAGTATTATTTAGTGGCTAAAAAAGTACCTAAAAAGGTACCCAGGACTGGGTACTGGGTACCTGTGTAATATGCCAATAAAAGGTACATTTTAAAATATTTTGGTCTTCGATAGCATTATATTTATCCTAACTTTGAATATTAACACGTCCTTGACTTTTATTTTGAACTTTTGTACTAGTTTTAATGAAAAGAAAAATGAGAAAGTATCCAGTTCTAAAGTACCTAGTGTATGTACTTTTGCAGGTTCCAAAAGTGGTACACCTTAACATGCTTTTACCCGTTAGGTTATTAGTTGTTTAATTGCGCCCGTTGTAATCTGCAGGGGCATGAGTTTCTGCATTTACAAATGATTGTAAGCTTAGGAATTAGGGAATCTTACACTCAAGCTTCATTGCTGGCAGGAAATATTGCTGTGAGTAGGAGGATGCCATGTGTATACAGGAGCACCATATTCAGCAATATTTGCATTGAAAATGGTATGTATTTTGTTTTCCTTTATTGGTTTTTATCCTATAGAGATGTATCATTGCATTGTACCCAGAAACTTCACCAGTAGATTGAAGCTTGCAAAGTTAGATTGATATATATTGCGTGTTAATGTACTTGCGCTTCATGATCAATTTGATTGCAGTTATGCAAATCTTTACGATGTACATGGAGTCTAGTGAAGCATCTTTTGTTGCAGAAAAGTCATTATGATTATGCAGGCCTTTTCAAATTTTTTATGCCAAAACTTATGGTACATTGTGTTGAAAAATTCTGTTTGCCAAATTATTTGACATGCTCAGAAAAGTAATGTTCCAATTGTGCTAGGTTGGAAATATCATTGAGAGTTGTTAAGCAAATTGATGTTTCCCTACATGTAGGAAGATGTTGCGGCTCTGAAACTATGAGAATCTCAAAAAATGTATCATACGAAGCTTCAATTGGTTGTAGATTTAGAGAACACATGTTGTCTTGGTAAACTATATATTTGCAGATTCTACATCTTAATTTAGCACTCCATGCACATTATACCATTGTATAAACTGCCAGGCATAGCGTTAAAGTAATCATTGATTATCTGCTATTGTTTTGTCAACGTTTTTGCATTGAACTTTGTAAGTGGTAGTCTTGGTTTTGTTTGGTTTTGGTAGCAATGTAAAGCAGGTTGTGCACTATTGCAATACATGATATAATTATCTCTCGCCGCAAAAACAATATGAGAATTTGGCTTTAGAAGCATTTAGCCTTTCTTCATTTTGTTTTTAATTCAATGTTGGCACCAAGCTCCAAAAAGCTTCCGGTTATCCCACAAACAATAACCAACGAATGAACCATTAATTTATGCAACCATTAGCTTTGCTAGCACATTTTTTTATTATCTTTGGGGTTGCTTCTTTTCAAGTTTGCTCTACTTTTAACACCAACCGAAATATTTAGCCTTAAGTTAAGGATAATGTACTTCTTATAATACTAGTAACAGTGCCCAGCGTTGCTGGGCATAGGTTGGAAGCCTGTAAATGTTTTGCCTGCAATGTGAAAAGTGCATAGTAATAATGATGCCTAGCATTCTTGGGCAATCTTGATGATATGCATGCATGCACCTACCATCTAAACTACACATACCTAAAACCGCAGCGAACCTAAATCATAAGCCTAGCATGGAATCTTGACCATCTTGCACTGACGAACATTTCTTAGAAAAAAATGTGAAAAATAGAGAATTCCATTCTAAGAAACTATGGAAGATGCGACATGATCATATAGGGGATAACAGTTGTATGTTGCAGCATTAATAGGTTGTGTGTCAATATTGACTTTTGATTTTTGTAGGGGCATGTGTCAATGCCTTTGCCCTAGATGCTTGTTTCCTTGGCAAGCTCTGGGACCCCATTGCTCTAGAGCAGGTCAAAATGGCCCATTACAAGGAGCACATCAACCCGTGTTAGCGGGGCCCACAATCTACCTGCGTTCCCGGCTGCCCCTGAAAAGCGCGGGCTCATTGCCTCCATTCGCCGCAGTGCCCACCATCTTCGCGCTCCGAGAGGCAGGCGGTGGATTGGGGAGCCCCGCCGGGGCGAGGCTCTGTCGATCTTTGTCAAGCGGGTGCCGTTGAGGATGAGTCTCACACTTTCGAGTTGCCCGGCGTTGGTCGGTTAGGGCGGATCACGCTCCCTTAGTGCGGTGGGCGTGCCCTTGCATTCTTGATGAACACCACCGTCGATGCGTGCCACAGGGTCATACATCCGGGGAGATCTTTGGACTCGCGAGGTCACCTTTGCCCCGCTGGCTGTCCGTGACTAGGCACTACGGGGGTGGTGCATGGCCTTATATATATTGGGATGTTTTACGCATTTTATATGATTAGCCGCGGTTTGTCGGCCGGTGATTCTTTACGCCCGTTTTTCCCTCGAAAACCCTTGAAGGGGGTTTTTAATCCGGGCAGTAATCCGCTTGCTGCGTTTTTGTATTGGGTCCCATAGACCGATTGGTCTCCGTGGACGATAAAAGTAACTTCCTTCCTTCCTTCCTTCCTAATGTAGGGCATAGGCAGTTGTCTACGTTCAATACAAAAGGAATAATTACATATATCAACCACTAAGAATGTCCTTTTTATATTTCAAATCAATTCTCCATTATTTTCTTATGTTATAGCAAATTGCCCACCTTTGATGGCACTCCATTGCATTGGCTAAGAATTGGTGGGCACTACATTGCATTAGCTAGAAATTAAAAGTGAACTTTGAATATTTTGTAACATATTCATAAACATGTTAGTCACGTCTATGTGGTTGACTACCTGTAAACATTGCATTTGGCTAAAATGGATGTTTTGTAACATGTTTATGATTATGGGGTATGATGTTTATGATTTGTCTAACATGGGTTTCTATACCTTCAACACGGGCTCAAGTTGATTGAATTCCAACATATTGTTTATAGCATCAAGCCAGAGGATTTGGATACCATCACGAAAAGGACTCTGGTATAACCGCCTAAAAGGCCATGGGACCATTGATCGTCAAACGTCAATATCTCTAAGTGAACATCATCGTCAATTCTGTTGTGTGCATAAACAATCGATTGCACAATGCAAATCCATCTATGAGAACTTTTGAAATAGTGTAGGAACAAACTCATAACCATTTTCAAGACTCAAAATAATTTAGCGACCATGTTTGAGCCAACAATGAACGAACTCAAATGTAAACCATACAAAAGATTCACATGTTTTAGACATGCAGTTCTCCTCATGTAAGACTCACTCAACCACATGTAAAAAAAAAAGAATAGACTTCAAATTATAATGAGTGAGCTCCTCCCCGAGGACATTATGATCTGCATCGGTTTTTTTATTCTACTTGAAATTATAAGCGTGGCATAGACTTTTCTGAGACTATTTGCTCACAAAGTCTAAGTGAGACTATATTCCTCAGCAAACAAAAAATCAAAACCTGCCTTGATAATTGCCCATGGAGGCCAGGTAATATGGTAGTTGAGAATCGCAATGCTTGATGTTGGGTTTCTTCAAGCTTTCTGGCATCCTTTGCGTAGATGCATCTAATGTTCTATTGAGGTTATTGTTGAGGATCTTATCTACCTGGCCGCTATATATCATGTTCACGGACCATTAGCCCTACATCAAAATGAAGCGCATTAGGCAAGAAGGCATCCAACTAAAAAAGCCATCAATCATGCGTAAAAGAATAAAAATTATAAAAACATAAGATCCTCGCAATTGACATTGCTAAACACATTTTGAGGGCAACCTTTGCTTTGGCCTTCTCCATTCTAAACAATAACGATCATTCAGCAAGACATCACAAACCGCATCCGCTTTTTTTATTCTACTAAAATTATAAAGGTGGCATAGAATTTGTGAGACTATTTGCTACCTGCTGCTATGTAGGACAGAGATGTAAAGAAATGAAGCTATTTTTTAGTCAGAATAAAGCCCGCACGCTTGGTATATCGAATAGCTCTACCATTGTCACAATGAAGGATAGTAGTAAATAGATTTTTCCATAGCTCTTTTGGACAGCTTCAGCTTTAGCCTTAGACCGACCATACATTCTCTCTCGAGCTTCATGTGATAGGATTTCCTCCAAGCAAACAAAAAGTTAACTGCACAGTGAAACCATGATGGATGGTCATTATAGGTAAATTGCACTTAGCAATGAGACATTAGTGGGCGGCTTGGTCACATCATGAAGTCAACCCCGTATTCTAATAATATAAACCGTGATTCGTAATGTAAACTACAAAAGCAAACTCATCTACATTTCATGCATAAGACATTTCAAACATAGAGTGAGGTGAAGTAACGGTTCAAGATCTTGAAGATGTTGAGCTAAAACAACCACCACCATGCAACTAAATCTTAATAATAATCACCACCTGAGCAAGCTTGTATCTCCTTTATCTTTATAAGGTTAATCACATATAAGCTTTGCCTCATGAAAGCGGTTTCTTGAGTTTTGTTCCTAGGTGCAAGTTTTCGGCTTTACTTTGCCGATTGCACTTGTGAAGCGAATCGAAAAGAATGAACTTCATAGAAAAATAAAAAAGAATGAATTCAAGAAAAGCAAGATGATCCCTAGGCCATCCGCAAATGGATATCAAGGAAATAAAAATCATGACGTAAATATATCAAGTCGATTTCATTGGGTTATGAAGCTTACATAAATGGCCTTCATCAATAAATATTGCCCTAAATATGAGTCAAGGAATCTTGCAACTGTTGCTTCTCCTGCACCAAAAGAAGCTTCAGAATCTAAGAAGCTCCTGCTTTGCATGATTCTTATAGCTTTACCTGCAAAAAAAGCACACTTCACCAAATCGAGATCACCAAATGCTCTAAAGACTTCGTCAATAAATCGCCGAACCATTTCCTATGAGAAGAAGCCGTCTTTTCTTTTGGTGCCGCCTTAAGTGTTGATTCCTGTCCACGCCTTCAAACGCCTCACGACCCCCCTTTTTTTTTTTTCCCTACCATTAGATCTTAGCCCGAGATTTCAGCCGTTGGATCTAGGGCTAGATACAACACCGCAAAACATTATAATATAGGATACCAACTCCAAATGCCCAATAAAATATTAATGTATATGGTATTTTAAGAGCCACCAAACATTTATATGCCTTTTATATGGAATATCTTTTCTACGAAAGCCTAGCAACCAAGCTTACGGGTTGCTCACCAAATTCAGATAAGAGTAAGCAAACATGGAAGACATTAAGAAGCTTCCCACCTGTTAAGGGTAAGTGAGGATGGAAGACATTAAGAAACTTTGTCAATGCATCAAAGCTCTAGGCTCAGGGAACATGTACGCAGAGGCTTCTAAGAGAGGGGCAAATTTGAAAGCAAGGTAGAGACCAATGAAAGGATAATGTACAGAGTGATGAGCGGCACCTTAGTATCATTGCTATCTTATCATTTACAAATCCTCAAAGAACGCCCGGCAATCAAAGCTATTAAATCTTATATTATAAAATTATAGCTGTGTCTTCAATAGAGCCCTAAATCGGACGGTCGAGGATTTGATTGACCAATGGTGGAGATGATGTGTCGCGGGTCTTCAACTAAAATTTCATCTTGACTATGGCTTCAATATGAAAGGGAAAGGAAAAAGGAAAAGGAAAAAAAAACGATGAAAGGGAAAAAAGGAAAAGGGGGGAAAGGGAAAAAAAAGGAAAAACGATGAAAGGGAAAAGGAAAAGGGAAAAAGAAAAAGGCAAAGAAAAGGAAAACGGATGAAGGAAAAGGAAAATGGAAAAAGCGGAAAAGGAAAACGATGAAAGGAAAAGGAAAAGGGAAAAGGAAAAATGAAAGGAAAAGGAAAAGGGAAAGGGAAAAGGAAAAAAAACGGCGAAAGGGAAAAAGAAAAGTTTGATCTACTCATGAAAATGAAAAAAAACGGTTGATTAGATGGAAAAAAGATCTTTCAAGTGATATATGGTTATGATGTATTTCAATACAAGCCATAAAACCTTAAAAAAATGGTTTTTTGCTCTTTCTTATATATTTACATCCCAAAAGATATAACCATGGGTTGTCATTAGAAAGATCTTGAAAGACGAATCCATTGCCACAAATAGTGTTCGAAGGAAAGAGATCAAAAAAGTAGAGAAAATGACAAAAGAAAAGTTAGAAAAACTGAATTAATATCACGCCACATAATAATCGAATAAAATACACCGGAGCCCTTCTCTTATTGACAATTTAAAAAGGGGTTTTTTAAGCATCCCTTTAATGGGAAAAGGAAATGAGATCTCAAAAGGAAAAAATACAAAAGGAAAACGATGAAAAAAATGGAAAAAAAAAAAAAAGAGAAAAAAAAGGGGAAGGAAAAGAGAAAACCAAGAAAAAAGGAAAAAAAAAGAGGGAAATGATGGAAAAAAGGATGAAAAGGGAAATAGACAAAAGGGGTAGGAAAAGGAATAGGAAAAGAGGAAAAAGGAAGGAGAAAAGGCACGAAAAAAAAGGAAAAGGGAAAGGGCGAAAATAGAAAAGAAAAGGGAAAAGAGCAAAAGGGAAAAGGAAAAAGAAACAAGAAAGGAGAAAGGGAAAATGGGAAAAGGGGAAGAGGATGGGGAAAGAAGGAAAAAAGGGTACATAAAAAAAAGGTTGAGAAAAGGGAATGGAAAGAGGCATATGAAAAGGAAAGGAACGAAAGGGAAAAATGTAAAGAAAGGGGAAAAGAGAAAGGAAAGGAAAAAGGAACAAAGGTAAAGCAAATGGTGGGTAAAGTACATGAAAAGGGAATGGAAAAGTTGGAAAGGAAAAAAGGGAAAAAAAGGAGAAGGGAAAGCAAAAAGCATGAGAAAAGGGGAGAGAGAAATGGGAAAAGAGATGGGGAAAAGGGGACGGGAAAGAGGAAGAGGGTGGGGGGAAAGGAAGAAAAGGGCATATGAAAAGGAAGAAAAGGAAAACGAAAAAAATGCATGAGAAACTGGAAAGAGAAAGGGAAAAGGAAAAGGAAGAGGAAGGGGAAAAAACTAAATGGAAAAAAGAGAAAAAAAATGGGAAGAGCGGGAAAGATAAAAAGGAAGGAAAAACCATAAGAAAAAAAAAAAGAAAAAAAAGGGGAAGGGGAAAGGAAGGCAAAGGGAGGGAGAAGGGGGTTAGAAAAAAAAAGGAGAAAAAAAAGAAAAGAAATTAAAGGTTCTTAATTCTATGCCCGCCAGAAGGTCGGGTACCATTACTAGTTCTTTAGGAAGCCGCCCCAAATTTGAAACAGAGGATTTCAAGCTTTACAAATCCTCAATCTATTCTAATGATCTTCCTCAGATTTTGCAAGCAAGATTTGAAGGGTCCGAGAGTCGACTTTGACAATCGCCCTCCGGGTCCGGGGTCCGATCCAAATTGCTGCCAGCGTTGTGGTTGACCCCCGTAGATCGCCCCAAAACAACGTGGCGTAAAAATATTGTAAAAGATTGCGGGCTGTAAAAATTATGCACCCAAAAAACAGTAAAATCAAAATTTAAAACTCACTTATATATGTGTAGAATAAAAATCGACTCGGCCTTCTTAGATGACATCCCACCAATATATCTCCTCACATCACTCATCAATCCTTCAATTCAATGCCGATTAGTTTAAAATTGCTCCAAATCAACTCCAAATCACCCCAGCTTTGAATCTAGGTGTTATGAACATGGATAAAAGGGACAAGAATTAATAAATTTGCTATGGTTAAGTGTTTAATAGCACCGAGGAACAACCAAAAGAGATCGGGCAAAAAGCTTTGACCTATTCACTCGGCATAATCTAACCGGATTGGGTAATGGTGCCATGGGTCGCTAGAGGTCGATCTTGACCTTTTAGGAGGAAGAGTCGGCCAAATCGTGAATAGGTTCAATACGCCAGATGTTTTATACTAATACGATGAATTGTATGATACCTACACATATTTGCCGATAAAACGAAAAATACCCGCGAAAAAATCTCCGCATCGGAAGATTTTTGGCGCACGCCGAAAACAACGGAAAGCATACGCCGAAACAAGCTGAAAACCGCAGACGCCGAAAACGCTAAAAATCGCCGACGCTTCCTTCAGATCACAGCATGCGAAGTATTTTCACAGACGCTGATATTAAGAATTCGCAGCGACGCCGAATTCAAATTTTTTTTTTTCGATTTAAATTTTGAATTTCAGACGTGAAAAAACAACGCGGAAAGCCGCAGACGCTTAAAAATTTTTTCAGACGCAGATTGGTTGGTTTCGCCAGACGCCGATTTTTTTTTTTTTTTTTTTTTTTTTTGTAAAGCACAAAGATTGCTTGCATGTAATTAGGAAAGAATTGTTTCTAATGATAATAAACATGGTCAAGGCTCATAAATAGCGGTGATATTTGTTAGTTAACAATTACTCTAATGGTCTTGTTACTTATGAGAAATAGGTAAATATACCAGCTTCCATTTTAATAAAAGGGTTCTGGACTATTGCCTTATACCCTAGCTATGTGGAGTTAAGCCCGTAGATGTAAAATATTCCCTTTAATTTTAGTTTAACCTAAAAGCCAAATATCTCCTTGGAGTTATGAACGATGGCGAGCGGATTCCCTAACTTAATGGATGTGGCTGGACTCGCCAAAAATAACTGACAGGTTCGCCTTTAAACTCCGGTAATGCATGAACCTAGTTTTCCCGCTTTTCTAGCAATGGATCGGGGACCTTATTCTAGATGACGACCTTCCCTTTTCTCAAGCAAAGAAATCACTTTAAATGATCGTGCCCCTTAACAGGAAATAGATTTTGCATGCAAGATCTTGATCTGAGTAGAAATATGGACAGCTATGGTAAACGTGGCAGGCAAAATTATGGTGGCCAGCATCAAAACAGAAGATTCCAAAACACACATAGACAAAGCTATGGGGATGCTTCACCTTATGTTCCCTCAAACACAAATATGGTCGAAAGGTGACTCGCATACCAGAGATAACCGTGTATTTATCATCAGAAAATCATGGTAAAGGAGTGATATACTTACCTTTAATAGTAACAGATCTTTGGCTAAGCAAATGGGGAGCTTAGTAGACTCTGAATTCTCCCAACTATACTTGTTATGAAGAATGTCCTTAGACAATAATGTTACGGCTGGATGTGCAACTGAGCTATATTCTAACTAGGCAGTGCAATATGATTTTGCATTTTAACTTTTTGGCATTGACATAAAGGCATGTTTATTTGTGAGTCAATCATGAGGCAGTCATCAATTAAGAGACATTGTCTGAACATAAAATGTCCATAGGACTGGGTAGGTAACTCAAGGGCAATGGTCCCCTCAGACATTATTAGCATGGCTAAAGACTATTTCATGCAAAAAATATTTTGGGAAAAGATTGATATGGAGCTTAACCCAAGGATTGATTTCAATTATTAGACAAGTTGGTGGTGCTAGAAAGCATGAGTCCTTTTCAAGTTGGTGGTGCTAGAAAGCATGAGTCCTTTTCCTTTTTTTTAAATAAAAGGAGATGTCTAGATCATTTTTGGACATGTAAATAAATGAAATGCTTATAGGCTTTTGCTAACATTATATAAAACATAAGCATGCATTTCTTCTAAATGCATGTTGGCCATGTGGAGGTCAACATGCAAGTGTTGCATGCAACTTTTCTATTGCATATTGATCTTACGAGAGTGTGCATTGGCTTTGTGAAATGTGGATTTCTATTTTACTAGCACCTTAAGGTATGTGACTTTATTGCAATGCTGATATGACATTGAAAAGTAGACGCACACTACTCTTTTAAGCTCGTCTATGGTTTGGAAATACAAATATGGCCATTGTATTGAAGGAAATACAAGTTTTTTAGGGCAAGTATCTAATGTTTAGTAGAGGACTAACGCTTAGGGCTTTTTTGGTTGCCCTAATATGCGTGCTTGTTGTGAGCTGGCTACCTCCAATGCCAGCTATGGAAATAGAAGATATGGAAATGCTCGCTCGGGAGCCGATAACCGAAAAGCCAGCTCTATATTTTCACAACAAAATATCGGCACCATTTAAAGATCTAAGAAGTAGATCCGATGGATTCAGATGAATCTATAGCATAGCGTATGAATCTTGGAAGAGGAAGTGCCCTGATTTCGCGGTAGCTTTCTCTCATGAGACCTAAGGTTTATGCGCTTTTCTCATGAGACCTAATTTGAACGGCTACCATATTAGATGTGGCGTAGCCCGATGTGCGCATCTAACTAGCTCCATATTTCCAAGTTTTCGATCTTCAACCTCAAGTGCTCGTAAACCTGTAAGTGCCGAGGTAAAAACAAAGGGACTCTATTGCATTTGGCGCGTAAGACATGAAGATCATCTCTCGCACGAAGTTGTATGACCTGCTTACTTGCGAAAAATGAGGACATGGACTCGGATGATAACCGTGTTTGCATAAGATGTTGCTTTTGGTTTTTCGTAACAGTTATAAGCAAGCAAATAAAATGAACTACTGAAGATCTGAGATCTTATGTTTACACATGAATTACATTCAGAATAATACTTCTTTCTCTGCAGACAAAATAACAGATATGTATCTTTGCAGGGTGATTACTTAGACAGGAATTACATGCCTATCTAGATCACACTAATACACTTAGATACATGCGAAATTAGGCATACTTGCAAAGGGAAGTCTATCTAGCCCTTAGAATACTACAGGGTAGATATATTAAATACATGTAGGCATGCACTTGTTGTCAGAAATGCAATTCATGCAGTGATAACATAAGCCAAGTTTGCTTATTAGATTTCATGCTGGAAAGATGTTGACTGCATGCAATGAATTATGCGAT
Source organism: Isoetes taiwanensis (assembly GCA_021234155.1). Taxonomy (NCBI): domain Eukaryota; kingdom Viridiplantae; phylum Streptophyta; class Lycopodiopsida; order Isoetales; family Isoetaceae; genus Isoetes; species Isoetes taiwanensis. Next base: position 16,837 of record JAJEKV010000150.1, on the reverse strand, counting down.
ACATAGCATCTTTGATTTCACTCTAAACATATTTTGTTTGGAAATGTACATGCAGATTGTTTATCATAATTTCTTTGTGAAATCGGAATAGACATGGAATATTTGACAAATGTTAAAATTGCTACATTACACTTCTCTCTATTATTCTTGTTGCTTTTCTAATCATAGGGCAAAAGGCACAATGGGTAATCAAAGAGCTGAAAATCCCAATGTACCTTTTTTTTTGAGTCAAGGTGGGATTTATATTCATACTAAAATTTTAAATACATATGGGGTATACCATAGATGGCATACATATAATAAAATTGCACATTCCTAATAATAGGAGTTGTGCTATGAGCCAGATCTAAGTCTGATCTATTCAAAATTCAAAATGATTATGACTAGATATAGATTAGCAAGACAGTTTCGCATAGTTTGATGTAGAGCAAGATTGATCATTGAATACTTCTCGACGATCTTGATGTTCGATCAACATACGCGGACTGATAAAATATTGAGAACCGTCGAGCTTATCCACTCAGTAATTTGTGAAGTCCAGTTAATAGGAGGACATGAGCCTCTCTTTTTTATTTATGAAACAGTTCATGAAATATGGTCGAAGATTGTTGTGTCTCCATACTTCATGGAATCTTAAGATATTTTTCTTCAATGCGATAAGCATGGATAAGCTCTGCTTCACCGGATGAAAATTTCTTCTTCTTCTATCCCCGAAGATTGGCTTCTTCACTTTCTAAGTCTTACGCCACTCCCATTCCCCCAATGCCTCCCCACTGTTGAGTCTCTTCATAGCATCCGCGGCAACACATCATCGCAAATTTTAGATTGAGAATAAAGAATTCATAAATACCACGAAATCTTGGTGTGGGCATTCCAAAATTTTTATCATAATTTTTCCTTTTCGTGGATTTATGTGCTACATCATTGAGTTAGCCAAATGCAAGAAAAGTTTGCTTTAGCCAAATGAGACCGATTTTTGTTTTCCATTGCCACTGTTCTATGTTTCCAAGTTGCCCGCAAGCCTAATGACCTTGTAGTACATTGGATTCTCATTATCACGTATTCAGAAATTCTATAAGGCCACGTTCTCCAATTGTCGCCTTGTTGATATGAGATGGTCCAATTCCAAAACTCGCTACAAATTGACACTAGAATACATGGTTAGATGTTTACGCCCCCACATCCCATTGGACACATCTTTTGAGAGACCTTTGGATCCATCTTATGTCTTTTTGAAATTTACAAAGATAGGTGGATGTAATATGATCCACCTAAATGCCTTTTACTTTGTTTGCATATGTAAATTTTCCACCCCTTTTGCAAATTTGCTAATCAAGTTCTTCTTCACAATTCCATAATAAAGTAGCCTTTGAAGGTTTATGGCTAATCGATTGCACTATAGATTGCTTTGATTGAGTAGACTTCAACCTTTAGTCAAATTGGTAGTACTTGCCCACCATCAATTTGTCCGACTTTCTCCATAAGCGCCTTTGTATATCTTTCTATCCATCTCGTGATCCTTTTGTCAACTCATATTTTTCCCAATTTTTCCAACCTTTTGTGTCATCCCAAAGGTCACCTATCTTTTCTTATTCCACCTTATTCCAATGACTACAATATTTCAAAGTGTTCCTAGGGCTAAAAATCATTGTCACTATTTAAAAACCCCGGATGCGGAAGAAATTTATATCTTTTCGATCTTGTATCCAAAATGGGAGGTTTATAACATAGTGCGATTTGTTCCGTGCCCAAACATCCTTCTCAAAATGGGAGATGTATTTGGGCAAGGGTTAAATTGGAAATAGGCAAACTTCTGTAATTGGTGTCTTATACTGTGACTACCCACAGGATAAGATTCATTGATCCAATACCTCACCAGTTTCTGAGCAGGTGATGTTGATTTATGCTGAATGGCCCTCCAAATCATCTTGGCAGCCAAAGCTTGTGCTTGCAAGACCAGATCCTTGCACCCCATTCCTCCTTCTTTCCTAGACTTGGTCAGGTCATCCCAAGCCACCTTATGTGTACCTTGCCAGATGAATTTCCTAATTGCTGCTTCTATCTTCCCATATGATGCTTTATCCCCTATAATAGCAGAGGAGAAGTACACATGAGTACTTCCAATTACAGCATTGGCTATCTGAACTCTACCAGCCAGTGATAAAGAAGAGGAGCATGATCCAAGTTTCTTTTTGATCCGAGTCACTATTGGATCCCAAAGTCCTCTGAGAGAAGAGTTTAATGCCAGGGGTATGCCTAGTATTACTGTACCAGCATCCTTGCCAAGCACCTTAATTCCTTGCATCACCTTATCTTCAGATTCCAATATAATTGCACATTTATTTCTGTTCAAACATACTCCAGATACCTTACCAAAATTTTCCATTGATAACAAAAAGTTTTGGAGACTTTCTCCATCCTTCTTCAAAAAGACAAACGTGTCATCAGCATATTGCATTATTGAAAAGGTACCTTCCCCTCCCTTTAGTTGCAAAAAGATCCCAATTTCTCCTTTATCCCGCATCTTTATTACCGGTTTTGTCAAAACTTCTATACAATCAAAAGAGGTAGGGGGGCAAGAGGGCACCCTTGCCTAACTCCTCTCCTGGAGGGAAAGTTATCAGTGGAAGATCCATTTATGATTAGGGCTGAGGCAGCTGTTGTATTGAATCCAAACACTTTTTGATAGACCTTTTCAGACAAACCTAAGTGTGCCATTGCTTTCTCCAAAAATTGCCCGGTATTATTGTATCATATGCCCTCCCCAAATCCAAATTTAGCAAAGAAACATTCTTGTTTAGACAACTTGTTCCAAAGGGAGACCTTCAACCGCCCAATGTAATTGTCCAATATATTCCTTTGAGGGAGAAAAGCAGATTGGCATGGGTTGATCACATGAATAAGACTGGACTTCAGTCTGTTAGCCAAGATCTTAGCTAACACCTTGTAGGTAGTGTTAGTCAAAGAAATAGGTCTCCAATCTCCTATGTTCATGGGTCCATTTACTTTAGGGATCAAAGTAATATGGCCGATTGATAGCAAATACAGGAAGATACCTAGCTTGCCATGCTCCCCCAATGAAAGTTATGAGGTCATCTTTCATAATTTTCCAAAACTCCATATAGAACTCGGGTTGGAAGCCATCTGGACCTGGGCTCTTATCATGTGCCATTGACTTTAAAGTTTCCTGTATCTCCTTTTCTGCAGGTGTTTTTAACATATCCTCATCTATGATTTCTGGTTCACTAGGCAGATCTTTAAAAAACTCATCAATTACTTTGCTATCCACCTCATAGTTGCTGAATAGAGCTTGGTATTCTTTATGAAAGTATTTCTGTATCTCAGATTGGGAGACCAAACATTCTCCTTGCTCATTTGTCACCTGTACAATGCCATTGTTTAAAATTCTACTTTTTGCCGTCCTGAAGAAAAAGCTAGATCCTGCATCATCCATCTCATTCAGGTATTTGCATCTGCTCCTAATTGCCAGGCTTTTTGCCTCTTCCTCTTCAATTTTCTTGACTTTTACTTCCAAGTCTGATTCTTTTTCCTGCCAGCTTTTGTTATTCTTGTCCTGGAATAACAATTTCCTTATCTCCCTCATTTCCTCATATATCTTCTGTTTTTCTTCTTTCTTCTTCCAGTTCCACTTTTTTCCCCAATCCTTTACCCATTCCTTGACTTTCCTAAGTTTGTGGATGAAGGCTTTCATTGACTGAGTGAGTGGAACTTTGGGGAGCTGATTATAAAACACTGTAAATTCCTCACATAACCTTTTATTTTGAAGCATCCCAGTGTTAAATTTGAAGGGAGTCTTTATTCCCCCTTTCTGTGGATCAGCCATATTCTCCAGGAATTGAGGATAATGGTCTGAAATAGAATTTTCAACATCACAAGAAGTAATAAGGTTATCCCAATCAGTCAGATCATTGTTGCAAAGATAAAATCTATCTAGCAAACAGTATGTTCTCTGCTCCCCTTTCCTTTTATTACTCCAAGAATATGAGTCCTGATGAGGATGGAGGAATGTATACAAAGTTGGTCATCAACTTATCCCAAGCCAGTCTTTCTCCTTTTGACATGTTTAACTGTTTGCCAAGTTTCTGGTCCCAGTTTGGTGTGTTGTTGTAATCTCCAACCAGTAGCCAATTCTTGGTTTGGTGAGCTCGGATCCAATGTACCTTTTGGCCCTTGCCCTGATACCGTTTTTACGCTAACAGGGTATTGTTTGGCTGCAGGTACGGGATTTTCTTCCCATTGTACTTTTTGCTTTGTAGGTTGGATTTGGCTAAGAATGATGGAGCAATGGAAGAGAGCACGGCCATGATACTTTCAAGATGGTTGCAAAAGGGAATGAAAATGACCAATACAATGTCAAGACATAACGGTCATGATAGCTAGTTTACTTTTTTGAATACTTCTTCTACTTTGAATATTTAGATTGAACATAAACTGATCTGATCTGATCTGATTGAAACAGCTAACATGCTGATGTTAGCTGAAACTTCTTGAAACAATATGCTTTACTAGTAATGGTGCCCAGCGTTGCTGGGCATAAGTTGAGAGCATATAAATAGTTTGGGCCGCAATGAAAAAAACGTGGCTAAAATATGCTCGCTCCGTAATTCTTATTTTTGTTATTCTTGTGTGCATATATAAAGTGAGATACTCTGTGATATTATAGGTTATTATTTTAAAAGTAATAGTGCCTAGCCTTGTTGGGGATTAGTTGCTAGCAAGTTTCCATGGGCATAGTGCAATGGGATAGCCCTTGTCATTATAACCATCACCAACAACAATTGCCTTTTCTCCTATAAGTTGATATCTAAGAATTTGAATTAGTTGTTGATGTGTGTAGGTGAATAGCAAGAAGTTCCTAAACTATTTCATGTTGTTATACCATGTACATAACTCCTGAGGTGATCCATAAAATGGGCTTTGTCCATGGCATTTTGAGTGTGATGTGAGAAGCAAACATGTTAAATTACGTGGTTTGCAAAAGCAGTTGAATGCAAAGCTAAAACATAATCTCATGGTTCCTAATCAAATATATTATTGGCACTCGTTCATATAGCAACAAAGAAACTCAAAGCAAACATTGATGGAACCCCGGATATGCCAAAATATACCGAAATATAGCCCACAATAATAGTGCCTTGTGACTCAGACTTAACTATTATGGTGTTATAGCATGAGAATTTTGTATGAACAAATGCAAAAGATAATATGAGCGGAGGCTCAAACCAATTACCCCGCAAATGGAGGCCAAAGCTCTTTATACTATATAAATGATCGTAAGACATTCTATATCTATATACATATGTGTTTGCATACCAAGCATATCTTTGACTGGCAATGGGGAAAATATCATTTTAACTGGGATCAACTACTGTAAAAGATATCACCAAGTGCTTCATATGGATAGAAGTTCATATGTTCTATGTTCTACTTGGCTAATCCAAGATTGTTGTTTGTTAGAAACGATAACATTCCATGCATGGGTCACTCGTCCAAGATTGTTGTTTATTAGAAACGATAACATTCCATGCAGATATACCTAGTTTTCCCATTTTGGTTGGCAATGAAGCAACCAACCATGAACAACCAAGACAACGAAGTTATTTGCCACACGCCATTTAAAATGGCTATAAGATAAGTCAAAGACTCCCATGTAGTTGCATTGTTATACATTGTCGCAGTAGCCATTATTTTGTTCACCATGTCAAAATGAATATTTCACTTGAAAATATTCTTTGAATCTAAGACTGAAGGATCAATAAAGGTCACAATTCCACATATCTTAGACCTGCAATAGCCATAAAAAAGACTTCAAATATGCAGATATGCAAGATACACCTTGCTTGGGAATTTTAAAATTACATTTACCTTGTTATGGCATTGTCTAGAATAATCTAGCCAGCCTATTCCCTCTCTTCTCAAAACAACTCAATTAATTGTGTCTATGGTAGGAAGATGTTAATCATTTGAGATGCACAAATAAAGACCACAAATTTGTTTTTCTTGATTTGAATAAGAAAGGCATCCATACTAAAATAATACTTGCTTCAAAAATCAAGGAACCTTCTACATAGCCTTATTGCCCATAGCCTTATTACCCCAATTCTTTTGTACGCGACCTCACCTCTTGAGACATGGCCCTTGGTGATCACCAAAGAAAGGGAGGTGACACAAAACAAAAATTAGAATCGTCAATAAATGCAGAGAACATTCGTGGAGAGAAACACGTGAGTATGAAGATGACATTGACGAACTTGAGTGTTAATCTAAATGTTCCAAAAGTCTTTTTTATAAAACAGGATATTTGGATGTTTCCTTGCATTAAGTTTTCACGTTATATCTGAAAGCCGTCTATGCTTTGAACATGGCTGTGGAAAATTCCTTTTCTAACTATAACTATAGACATGAAGAAACATTCAAACCTGATTTTTAACATGGTCGTGGAAAATTCCTTTTCTAACTATAACTATAGACATGAAGAAACATTCAAACCTGATTAGTGGGCGTATCCAGATCCTTTCCTTTTTTTTTTTTGTTTGAATCCAACAATCGTTTTCCTTTTTCTTCTTGCAGAGGGGTAAAAACACCATTTATCAATGCCATCACCATCACAAAGAACAGAGGTCTAATTCCCTAGCATGATCAATGCATGTCATAGCATACTCTAAGAAACTTGCCACCCATTTTGGAGCTGAAACCGCTAAGGTGTCGAAAGTAAGAAAACTAAAGTCGTTAAAAAGGAAGTTTGCGATGGCTAGAGAAAGAACAATTTTCCCATGGTCAGACCGATACCCGCAGCATTTTTGTATTACATTCTCGTTGCGATGCTTCAAAAATGCAAGACTAACTCAATATACCTGTTTTTTAGGATGGCTTGGCATAGCACATCCCACAATTCTTAGTGGACGTTTGATGAATTGAAGTAAAGGCATTGAAAAGTTATAGAAATCAAGAACAACAAATAGTTGCATGCCAGGATATTAGCCGACTATTCATCGTAAAAGCAATCCTCCATCAGCGACACGCGCAAACCGATAGGAAAAATGCATGATAGCTCCCTTCCCCACATTAATAAGCTAGAAATTTAAATTAAGTTCAATATTTTCGCTTACCCAACCTTGCTGCAACAAAGCCATTGTTTCTATGCATGTAGGTATAATTTTCTAAAATGCCATGAATCTTCCGAAAAATAGGAACAAAGAACTTCGATGATGACAAAGAACTTAGGAATTTTGTACTTCTTGGGTATGATTCTGCAAATTAAATGAAATCCTACTTGAAACACATAATGGATTAGAGGTAAATGGCCCTCAAGAAATAACTTAGTGTATTAGGTCTTACAATGCAGAAATATGCATCAATTGCATGCCATTATCGAACTTGGTCGCACATTTGCAGGCCATGGCTGAGATAAATAGACGCCATTCTATCCAATTAACGTAAAATCAATAGAATACCTTGCTCCAAATGGGCCATTGGTTCTATGCATGCACTTCCAATTTTGGCGCAATGGCATAAATCTTCTGCAAATAGGAACAAAGAATTGAGACTTTTGTTATTCGAGGACAAAGAGAGAGATCGCTTTAGATTGAGCAAGAAAATAGTCCGCAGGTTCTATCTCGCCCCTCTGTTTTTAACCTAGTGTTGAACCGCAAATAATCATAATAAATTTAAGCAATCAAGGTATACACGAACACTTACCATTCAAACAATCCCTGCGGATTCCCCTTGCATTCAACCTCTGATTTCAAACCCAAATGCTTGCCCACTTCTATCAGACAATATAGGGCGGAGATAGAGTGCAAAGTAGAAAGGAAATCGAATTGTTTAGAGCTCCAACAGCTTCGGCCAAGGTCCTTCTATTAGACCTTCAACCTGCCAAATGGAAAAATCGGGCAAACCCAAAATTCTCTATCCATCCTGATTCCGTATCTTTGCAAGCACTATAAATCTAAGAAATCAAAACCTCCATAAATATGTGCCTAAAAATATGATCCAAGAGGTGGTTATGAAGGAATTTATTACCTATTTTTTTGACAGAAAATCAATAGAATACCTTGCTCCAGCGAAGCCATTGGTTCTATGCATGCACTTCCAATTTTGTGCAATGGCATAAATCTTCTGCAAATAGGAACAAAGAATTCAGACTTTTTGTTATTCGAGGACAAAGAGAGAGATCGCTTTAGATTGAGCAAGAAAATAGCCCGCAGGTTCTATCTGGCCCCTCTGTTTTAACCTAGTGTTGAACTGCAAATAATCATAATAAATTTAAGCAATCAAGGTATACACAGAACACTTACCATTCCGAAACAATCCTGCAGGATTCCCCTTGCATTCAACCTCTGATTTCAAACCCAAATGCTTGCCCACTTCTATCGATTAATATAGGGCTGGAGATAGAGTGCAAAGTAGAAAGGAAATCGAATTGTTTAGAGCTCCAACAGCCTTCGCCAAGGTCCTTCTATTAGACCTTCAACCTCGCCAAATGGAAAAATCGGGCAAACCCAAAATTCTCTATCCATGCCGACCTCAGATCTTTGCAAGCACTATAAATCTAAGAAATCAAAACCTCCATAAATATGTGCCTAAAAATATGATCCAAGAGGTGGTTATGAAGGAATTTATTACCTATTTTTTGTCTTGAATACACAAATGTCGACCATATTTTGTCTAATATATGAGCCAAGCAAGCGGGAAAAATACAACGTATGAAGCATCGAAGCACTTGTTGTAAACTCGCCGCTAGAAGCCCGAAAAGTCAATCTGAAGTAAGAAAAGACCTTAAGAACTTTCTTGCCAATAATTTTTTATTGATCTTGTCGGCCCTGGTATGCGTGCCTCAAATCTACAAAATATTACAAAATGTGTCCACGCAAAAGAATCGCGCGGGGTCCGCCTTTTTGTAACCAAAGACAACAGAATACTAAGATTAGAAAACCCAAAACAAACGCCGCGATAGCTCTACCGAGCTTCGGCCTTTTTCTTTTTAGATTGATCGTGGGTCGTCCGATCAATAGCCAATGTCCGCCGCTCGATCTAGGGCGTGGTCCATCCATTACACAACATTATAATATAAGATTGCATGCGTAAGATATAACTCAATAAGTCATTCTTGATAATGATTATGGAATTATAAGAATATAGTTTATTTTGTTACATGATAACGTTGATGCAAAGATTACCAGAAAGGATGGTACCATCTAGGACTTAATGGTTCTTGTATGGCCGGATAAGACAAAGAAAGGGATTGACCAATGCTGATGTTTGTGCTAGTATAGACTAGTTCAAGCCGGCTTTTTCATGACACTTCGCGTGCATTGGTCTTACCAGTGCTGCCAAACTTTCTTGGTGTGGCTTATAGCATTTGATTTTTTGTAATCCTTGTTACTGCTGTGCTCTATTTATTTAAGTGCAAGATTTACTTTATGATCATCTCATAGTGGCACATATGAATGCAGGCGGAATTTGATAATGAAGTGAAAGCCAGAGTTCAAGATTATCATTCCTACTTGGAATATTGAACTAGCGAGCTGCAATATTGAAAGGGACTGATGTCACAATTTGTCATTTGGCACAGTGTGCCATTTGGGCAGACAAATATACATGGACTGTTGTCCAACAATGCCACTTGGCTCTATAGTTTATGCCAGTTGGCTATACATTTTTCTATTCTTGGAATTTGAGAATTATAAGATATGGACTACACGTGCCTAACAATGGTACAAAGATAGGGTGGATTATTTGGCCTACTATATTTATGTTATGCCAGTTGGATATACATATGACAGCACATTAGTTTTTGGAAAACTTGATAATCAAGGTATGTTCTAAATATATGATTCTCGTAAGCTTTAAAGTATGGGATGAGGCTTAACCCCTGCTGTGGCAGTGGGGGTTAGCTCTTCCCATGGTCACAGATTGATACTATCAAGGTGTGTTTACCCTCATTCCACGGTAGGTGGTAGGGTTTTTTTTATTAATGCAATTATGGCAATTTTGCTGGATGTGCAACTGAGCTATATTCTAACTGGGCAGTGCAATATGATTTTGCATTTTAACTTTTTGGCATTGACATAAAGGCATGTTTATTTGTGAGTCAATCATGAGGCAGTCATCAATTAAGAGACATTGTCTGGACATAAAATGTCCATAGGACTGGGTAGGTAACTCAAGGGCAATGGTCCCCTCAGACATTATTAGCATGGCTAAAGACTATTTCATGCAAAAAATATTTTGGGAAAAGATTGATATGGAGCTTAACCCAAGGATTGATTTCGATTATTAGACAAGTTGGTGGTGCTAGAAAGCATGAGTCCTTTTCAAGTTGGTGGTGCTAGAAAGCATGAGTCCTTTTCCTTTTTTTTAAATAAAAGGAGATGTCTAGATCATTTTTGGACATGTAAATAAATGAAATGCTTATAGGCTTTTGCTAACATTATATAAAAACATAAGCATGCATTTCTTCTAAATGCATGTTGGCCATGTGGAGGTCAACATGCAAGTGTTGCATGCAACTTTTCTATTGCATATTGATCTTACGAGAGTGTGCATTGGCTTTGTGAAATGTGGATTTCCTATTTTACTAGCACCTTAAGGTATGTGACTTTATTGCAATGCTGATATGACATTGAAAAGTAGACGTACACTACTCTTTAAGCTCGTCTATGGTTTGGAAATACAAATATGGCCATTGTATTGAAGGAAATACAAGAAGTTTTTTTAGGGCAAGTATCTAATGTTTATTAGAGGACTAACGTTTAGGGCTTTTTTGGGTTGCCTTAATATGCGTGCTTGTTGTGAGCGGCTACCTCTGAATGCCAGCTATGGAAATAGAAGATATGGAAATGCTCTGTTCTGGGAGCCGATAACCGAAAGCGCCAGCTCTATATTTTCACAACAAAATATCGGCACCATTTAAAGATCTAAGAAGTAGATCCGATGGATTCGGCAGATGAATCTATAGCATAGCAGATGAATCTTGGAAGAGGAAGTGCCCGGATTTCTGCAGTTTTCTCATGAGACCTAAGGTTTATGCAGTTTTCTCATGAGACCTAATTTGAACGGCTACCATATTGGATGTGGCAGAGCCCAGATGTGCAGACGAACTAGCTCCATATTTCCAAGTTTTCGTATCTTCAACCTGCAAGTGCTCAGGTAAACCTGTAAGTGCTGAGGTAAAAATCAAAGGGACTCTATTGCATTTGGCAGCAGAAGACATGAAGATCATCTCTGCACGAGTTGTATGACTGTTTACTTGCGAAAAATGAGGACATGGACTCAGATGATAACCAGGTTTGCATAAGATGTTGCTTTTGGTTTTTCGTAACAGTTATAAGCAAGCATATAAAATGAACTACTGAAGATCTGAGATCTTATGTTTACACATGAATTACATTCAGAATAATACTTCTTTCTCTGCAGACAAAATAACAGATATGTATCTTTGCAGGGTGATTACTTAGACAGGAATTACATGCCTATCTAGATCACACTAATACACTTAGATACTGGCCTCATGATTACTTGCAGTAAAGGTTTGATGTTCTCTGATAACAGATTAAGTACTTCACTAAATTCAAATGAGAGATGCGAAATTAGGCATACTTGCAAAGGGAAGTCTATCTAGCCCTTAGAATACTACAGGGTAGATATATTAAATACATGTAGGCATGCACTTGTTGTCAGAAATGCAATTCATGCAGTGATAACATAAGCCAAGTTTGCTTATTAGATTTCATGCTGGAAAGATGTTGACTGCATGCAATGAATTATGCGATACATAGCATCTTTGATTTCACTCTAAACATATTTTGTTTGGAAATGTACATGCATTGTTTATCATAATTTCTTTTGTGAAATCGGAATAGACATGGAATATTTGACAAATGTTAAAATTGCTACATTACACTTCTCTCTATTATTCTTGTTGCTTTTTCTAATCGGCGGGGGCAAAAGGCACAATGGGTAATCAATGAAGAGCTGAAAATCCCAATGTACCTTTTGGCCCTTGCCCCGATACCGCTTTTACGCCAACAGGGTATTGTTTGGTCACAGTAACGGGGATTTTCTTCCCATTGTACTTTTTTTTGCTTTGTAGGTTGGATTTGGCTAAGAATGATGGAGCAATGGAAGAGAGCACGGCCATGATACTTTCAAGATGGTTGCAAAGGGAATGAAAATGACCAATACAATGTCAAGACATAACGGTCATGATAGCTAGTTTACTTTTTTGAATACTTCTTCTACTTTGAATATTTAGATTGAACATAACAGGTGATGAAAACTGATCTGATCTGATCTGATTGAAACAGCTAACAGGCTGATGTTAGCTGAAACTTCTTGAAACAATATGCTTTATTGCATCGTGTAAGATATAATTCAATAAGTCATTCTTGATAATGATTATGGAATTATAAGAATATAGTTTATTTTGTTACATGATAACGTTGATGCAAAGATTACACCGTGAAAGGATGGTACCATCTAGGACTTAACGGTTCTTGTATGGCGAGATAAGACAGAAAAGGGATTGACCAATGCTGATGTTTGTGCTAGTATAGACTAGTTCAAGCCGGCTTTTTTTCATGACACTTCTGTGCATTGGTCTTACCAGTGCTGCCAAACTTTCTTGGTGTGGCTTATAGCATTTGATTTTTTGTAATCCTTGTTACTGCTGTGCTCTATTTATTTAAGTGCAAGATTTACTTTATGATCATCTCATAGTGGCACATATGAATGCAAAAGGAATTTGATAATGAAGTGAAAGCCGAGTTCAAGATTATCATTCCTACTTGGAATATTGAACTAGCGAGCTGCAATATTGAAAGGGACCGATGTCACAATTTGTCATTTGGCACAAGTGTGTGCCATTTGGGCATTTGGGCGGATTAAATATACATGGATCAAGTTGTCCAACAATGCCACTTGGCTCTATAGTTTATGCCAGTTGGCTATACATTTTTCTATTCTTGGAATTTGAGAATTATAAGATATGGACTACACGTGCCTAACAATGGTACAAAGATAGGGTGGATTATTGGGCCTACTATATTTATGTTATGCCGCTTGGATATACATATGACAAAGACATTAGTTTTTTTTTTGGAAAACTTGATAATCAAGGTATGTTCTAAATATATGATTCTCGTAAGCTTTTAAAGTATGGGATGAGGCTTAACCCCCTGGCCGGGGCGGTGGGGGTTAGCTCTTCCCATGGTCACATATTGATACTATCAAGGTGTGTTTACCCTCATTCCACCTGGTAGGTGGTAGGGTTTTTTTTTTATTAATGCAATTATGGCAATTTTGCCGGATGTGCAACCGAGCTATATTCTAACCGGGCAAAGGCAATATGATTTTGCATTTTAACTTTTGGCATTGACATAAAGGCATGTTTATTTGTGAGTCAATCATGAGGCGGTCATCAATTAAGAGACATTGTCCGACATAAAATGTCCATAGGACTGGGTAGGTAACTCAAGGGCAATGGTCCCCTCATTATTATTAGCATGGCTAAAGACTATTTCATGCAAAAAATATTTTGGGAAAAGATTGATATGGAGCTTAACCCAAGGATTGATTTCGATTATTAGACAAGTTGGTGGTGCTAGAAAGCATGAGTCCTTTTCAAGTTGGTGGTGCTAGAAAGCATGAGTCCTTTTCCTTTTTTTTTAAATAAAAGGAGATGTCTAGATCATTTTTGGACATGTAAATAAATGAAATGCTTATAGGCTTTTGCTAACATTATATAAAAACATAAGCATGCATTTCTTCTAAATGCATGTTGGCCATGTGGAGGTCAACATGCAAGTGTTGCATGCAACTTTTCTATTGCATATTGATCTTACGAGAGTGTGCATTGGCTTTGTGAAATGTGGATTTCCTATTTTACTAGCACCTTAAGGTATGTGACTTTATTGCAATGCTGATATGACATTGAAAAGTAGACGTACACTACTCTTTAAGCTCGTCTATGGTTTGGAAATACAAATATGGCCATTGTATTGAAGGAAATACAAGAAGTTTTTTTAGGGCAAGTATCTAATGTTTATTAGAGGACTAACGTTTAGGGCTTTTTTAAGTTGCCTTAATATGCGTGCTTGTTGTGAGCGGCTACCTCTGAATGCCAGCTATGGAAATAGAAGATATGGAAATGCTCTGTTCTGGGAGCCGATAACCGAAAGCGCCAGCTCTATATTTTCACAACAAAATATCGGCACCATTTAAAGATCTAAGAAGTAGATCTGATGGATTCGGCAGATGAATCTATAGCATAGCAGATGAATCTTGGAAGAGGAAGTGCCCGGATTTCTGCAGTTTTCTCATGAGACCTAAGGTTTATGCAGTTTTCTCATGAGACCTAATTTGAACGGCTACCATATTGGATGTGGCAGAGCCCAGATGTGCAGACGAACTAGCTCCATATTTCCAAGTTTTCGTATCTTCAACCTGCAAGTGCTCAGGTAAACCTGTAAGTGCTGAGGTAAAAATCAAAGGGACTCTATTGCATTTGGCAGCAGAAGACATGAAGATCATCTCTGCACGAGTTGTATGACTGTTTACTTGCGAAAAATGAGGACATGGACTCAGATGATAACCAGGTTTGCATAAGATGTTGCTTTTGGTTTTTCGTAACAGTTATAAGCAAGCATATAAAATGAACTACTGAAGATCTGAGATCTTATGTTTACACATGAATTACATTCAGAATAATACTTCTTTCTCTGCAGACAAAATAACAGATATGTATCTTTGCAGGGTGATTACTTAGACAGGAATTACATGCCTATCTAGATCACACTAATACACTTAGATACTGGCCTCATGATTACTTGCAGTAAAGGTTTGATGTTCTCTGATAACAGATTAAGTACTTCACTAAATTCAAATGAGAGATGCGAAATTAGGCATACTTGCAAAGGGAAGTCTATCTAGCCCTTAGAATACTACAGGGTAGATATATTAAATACATGTAGGCATGCACTTGTTGTCAGAAATGCAATTCATGCAGTGATAACATAAGCCAAGTTTGCTTATTAGATTTCATGCTGGAAAGATGTTGACTGCATGCAATGAATTATGCGATACATAGCATCTTTGATTTCACTCTAAACATATTTTGTTTGGAAATGTACATGCAGATTGTTTATCATAATTTCTTTGTGAAATCGGAATAGACATGGAATATTTGACAAATGTTAAAATTGCTACATTACACTTCTCTCTATTATTCTTGTTGCTTTTTCTAACTGGCAGGGCAAAAGGCACAATGGGTAATCAGCGAAGAGCTGAAAATCCCAATGTACCTTTTGGCCCTTGCCCTGATACCGTTTTTACGCTAACAGGGTATTGTTTGGCTGCAGGTACGGGATTTTCTTCCCATTGTACTTTTTGCTTTGTAGGTTGGATTTGGCTAAGAATGATGGAGCAATGGAAGAGAGCACGGCCATGATACTTTCAAGATGGTTGCAAAAGGGAATGAAAATGACCAATACAATGTCAAGACATAACGGTCATGATAGCTAGTTTACTTTTTTGAATACTTCTTCTACTTTGAATATTTAGATTGAACATAACAGGTGATGAAAACTGATCTGATCTGATCTGATTGAAACAGCTAACAGGCTGATGTTAGCTGAAACTTCTTGAAACAATATGCTTTATTGCATGCGTAAGATATAATTCAATAAGTCATTCTTGATAATGATTATGGAATTATAAGAATATAGTTTATTTTGTTACATGATAACGTTGATGCAGTACACCAGGAAAGGATGGTACCATCTAGGACTTAACGGTTCTTGTATGGCCAGATAAGACAGCAAAGGGATTGACCAATGCTGATGTTTGTGCTAGTATAGACTAGTTCAAGCCGGCTTTTTTTCATGACACTTCTGTGCATTGGTCTTACCAGTGCTGCCAAACTTTCTTGGTGTGGCTTATAGCATTTGATTTTTTGTAATCCTTGTTACTGCTGTGCTCTATTTATTTAAGTGCAAGATTTACTTTATGATCATCTCATAGTGGCACATATGAATGCAGGCGGAATTTGATAATGAAGTGAAAGCCAGAGTTCAAGATTATCATTCCTACTTGGAATATTGAACTAGCGAGCTGCAATATTGAAAGGGACTGATGTCACAATTTGTCATTTGGCACAGTGTGCCATTTGGGCATTTGGGCAGACAAATATACATGGACTGTTGTCCAACAATGCCACTTGGCTCTATAGTTTATGCCAGTTGGCTATACATTTTTCTATTCTTGGAATTTGAGAATTATAAGATATGGACTACACGTGCCTAACAATGGTACAAAGATAGGGTGGATTATTTGGCCTACTATATTTATGTTATGCCAGTTGGATATACATATGACAGCACATTGTAGCTCTAGTTTTTGGAAAACTTGATAATCAAGGTATGTTCTAAATATATGATTCTCGTAAGCTTTAAAGTATGGGATGAGGCTTAACCCCCTTTGGTGGCGTTGGGGGTTAGCTCTTCCCATGGTCACGATTGATACTATCAAGGTGTGTTTACCCTCATTCCACGGTAGGTGGTAGGGTTTTTTTTATTAATGCAATTATGGCAATTTTGCCGGATGTGCAACCGAGCTATATTCTAACCGGCAAAGGTAATATGATTTTGCATTTTAACTTTTTGGCATTGACATAAAGGCATGTTTATTTGTGAGTCAATCATGAGGCCATCAATTAAGAGACATTGTCTCGACATAAAATGTCCATAGGACTGGGTAGGTAACTCAAGGGCAATGGTCCCCTCGTATTACATTATTAGCATGGCTAAAGACTATTTCA
>JAJEKV010000015.1:21931487-22096104 GCA_021234155.1 Isoetes taiwanensis | reverse complement strand
GATGTTTGGCTCATAGGAGGATATGGATCATTTATTAGAGGAGCATCCAGTGGGAGTGGATTCTTGAGCTAGCCTCGAGGCTTTATGGGGGTCGATCTCAATTCTATCAGTTCCATCGACTTTTTTATGCCGGTCGGCCTTAGGGAGGAGGATTTATATTATTCTTTGGAGAATTTGGAAAGGAAGAAATAATTTTATCTTTAATTGTGACATCACTCATCCGAGTCTTGTCATTAAGCTGATAGAATATGATATCAAATAGGTTACGGGAAAAGAGGGTTAAGTATTCTTGATTTTCTCATACTCTTCTCATATTCTTACGGTTGCTTTTAGTGAATTATCTTCATCTTTGGTATGGAAACTCAAGTGGAAAAAGGATCGATCCGAGAACAAATGAACAGTGGATCAAAGTTTTGGACCCCGAAATCGAGGGTCATGAATACCCGCATTGTTGTGTGGTACATTCTTTGGATCAAAACCCGATGCTAGACGGGCCATCCTTTATCTTGCGAAGGATAACTGTGGGAGGTTCAACATGGCAAAAGCCGAGGCATGCTTTATCCGCTACGCACACTACTCCGCCATGGTCGTGTCGGTAAATCACTAATTCCAATCTCAAGTCCTATTTCTAGAATGTTGATGTTATCATAAAAAACTGTTCTTCATATCTAAATCTGGGCTTTATCTTCTACTTATATACACGATAAACAGGGGTTACACTTCCCTATAAAAAGTAATTTTGTAACCTTAACTTAACTTATACTAGTTATGGTGCCCGGCGTTGCCGGGCTTAGTGACAATTAAAAGAGGTATTTGTTTCATCCCTAGCTAGAATAGACAATGTGGCCTGGATGGGGCAAAAGTAGTCTAGAACTTTTTGAGAATCATTGACATAGAATTCAATATATATATTGTGTATTGGTATTTTGGACTTGAACTTGGTTATCTTATATTGGATCAAGTAACCTGAATATAAATAATAATATAGGATCATAGCAACTAAGGAGCATGGTAAAGCAAAATTAGACATAATAGATATCATCAAATGTGTAGGTACCTTTTCTATATATGGTATTTTTGGTCTTGCAAGCAATCATGTTAGCATAAAAATGAAGAAAGACATTCACGTTATAAAAATTCAAACATAGATAGGATATTGAGTGACTTGTATATAAGGAAACTTTGTGGCTCATTATATGTAATGACAATGTTTTCTTTGATCTTAGGTTAGGGAGAGGAGGCAATGATAAGGGCATGGCAAGCCCGTTAGAGCGAGCTAGATCCCAACCAGGCAAAATTGCCGTCTCCCACATTAAGTTTGAGGGGGGAAGGGGGGGAGGACATTATAGGTTTTAATCTAGATAATACATGGAAATTTCCTCCCCCCCTAACTTTATGCTTTTGTAACTTCATTCCTAAGAATGAACTCGTGTGTGTGTTCGTGTGTCATGTTACTAACCTTATACATTTATATTTGATACTTCCATATTCTCAAATTTTTATATTATATGGGATTTGAAAAAACGGTTATAATTGTATCCCATCTAGTGATCAAATTAGATTCCTTTTTTTTTTTATATAGTCTCTTCCTTTACAATAATTTTAATAACGCAAAATAACTCCTAGGAGCCAATTATTTGATTTGAATGCACTATTTTATGTCTCATAGATACAACTGAGTTCAACCTTCATCATTAATGAAAGAGGAAATGCCATCATCAATTGTGTATGAAAGAGATTATTTTGATTCACGAAGCGACAAAGTCTTGTTTCTTGCATCCCAAATCAATTTACCTCCTTTAGTGGATGAAATAATAATCGCAGTCTTAAGCACAAATAGCTATTGATTCGCATAGCATATTCGAGAAAAAGATCGAAACTCAAACATGTGACTGTGATTACATTAGGACTAAAAGCTCAGAATATTGCTTTATGGTTTAGTTGAACCTAGACATTCTCCCTTCAAATAAGCCTATCTCAATACCTTGTTTTACAGATTTTTAAGAGGCTCATATAATATAATTGCATTCAATTTGTTTCGGGCAACTTGCGTCTTTTTATGGCTTGATATACTGTACGATCTCACTAAAATCTTCATAAGAAAAACAATAATAGGATCCATTCTCAGTATCTCAATAACCGTTCCCAGCTCGTCTCTGCTTTGCCTGGAACACCTCTAAGCAATTAGAGGAAAAAGATGTGAACTCATTTCTTTTGTATGCTCAACTGATGGACTATGAATTTATACAATACCCATACAATACCCATACCCTTCAAATGATTTAAAGATGGCTCCATGAAGATTTTTCACAGCGCACATGATAAAGGAAATAGCTGCCTTGTGACATCTGTTATTACAGCGGGCACAAATACGCAATTGAAATTCCAGAGCTGGCGAAGGCTTATTTTCAAAACAATGTTGTACTGGTTGAACATAGATGTGCCTAAAAATTGGGCTACAAATGCCACAGAGTCATCATACTTCTATTTGTAATCTGAGGATTTACCGTAAAAAAGAAATGTATTTGCTCTCTTAGTTGATCGACCCCTTTGAAGAGTGGGAGAGGCAAACATCAAGATTATAGATCATCACGCTAACAAAGCCTATGCATTGCGCTAACAAAGCCTATGAGACGCAATGCTCTTATAAAAGCACAAAATTTTATCTGCCCTACAGATAAAGATAAAGATTCTGTTGTTGTGTAATGCAATGGCAAACCCACAATATGGAAAAAATTGATCAAAATATGAGCTTGCTGCCATACTTGCATATAGGACTTCTAGCCAATACACCATCTACATAAACAGATTTAAGTGTTCAATGCATGCTTACAACACATCAAGAGTAGAAAAGCTCATCCATGTTATAATCCCTAACCTTCTATGTTCAAACCATGGTGGCAGAGATATGCTAGGGTAGTACCTTGGTTGGCTACTAGATGCACCATGTCAGATTCAAAGACCTGCTCACATTTCTTGCAAGTAGTACAATGATACAATGGTGTAAGTACAATGCCTGAAGCATCAGAGTCCTTGAAGATCTCATCATTTCTATTGGCAAATGCAGCCACAGTTATGCTTGTTTGGTTTGGGTTCTATAAGCCAAAGATCAGCAGTCTTAAAAACGTTCCCATGCCTAAATATAAAAAAGAAAATATTAACAATGTACACTATTAAGTCATTTCTAGACAACTAATTCCAAGTGCATGCTTAAAATTTGGCCATGGCCCCAAATTCCAAGTGCAAATAGAGAAAAACTTCGATACAGGATCTATATTTCTAGGCTGAAACAATCAGTAGAAAAACCATGTCACTCTTGTGCAATCAATCTCATGAACCTGGTCCAAAACAAAATGGCAATCCTTTGGCATTCTATAAATGTTGAATTTATTTTGTTCAAGCTTACTCTGCTTGGAAGATGCATTTTCTTAGAGGCTGGCTTTTAAGTTTTTTTACAAATTACACAGAAAAAATAGTTTTACCTCAAAGATTGCCCAAAAATAGAGCCAAATATAAGTGAAAAATGGTCTTAAAGGTATAGTAACAATTCAACAAAATGAAATGCTAAATATTGCTGCACTTTGTTCCTAAATCTAGAGCCTAAATCCTAACAACAAATGAAGTAGGATTAATCACCTGGAGGCAGAAGGGCTTCAAAAATATAGTAAGAACTCTGTATTCTGCAAAATGTGCATGATGATGAAGCAACTAAAAAAACTTTGCAGAATATGTACCTATGATGGAGAAAAAAAAAACCTTTTTAAGATTCTGAGCAACATTTTTGCTCAAAGTGGACAAAACAAAAGTACCTTCAAAGAAAAGGACAATGTGATGAGGACTGACGCTACCTGCAAAACATTCGTATTGCTTAACCAATGAAGCTCTTTTAGGTAAAACATCAGTATACAAATTCTGCTTCAAAATGTTAAATTGAAGTGGTCTATGGACACATTGGACCTTCAAAGAAAAGGATAACGTGATGAGGACTGACGCTACCTGCAAAACATTTTAATCTCCACAGGATAAAATAGGTGCACCTTAAGTACTTTTAGCAATGCATCTTTATATCCCGAAACAATGCCCTTCATCTAAATTTGCCTATGGTGGCGTAATCTAGCAGATGAAAGCCATGATAGTGATCATGAAGCTAGCCTGCTCAGAGATGTACCATTAAATGTCTTTCTAACGATAAAAGCTTCTCGCAGCAAACAGATCTGAAATCATGAAACTTTGAGATTTCTTGTCAGCTCACTTGGATACTGCTTCGTGCTCCCCATAAGAAATAGTGATCCAATCATGGCTAATAGAAGTAGGTCTTTCCACATGAGCTGCCATGGCACCACTCCAGCCCAAGAAATGTGTATTGGAAGAAACGTGTATAGTTGCAGCACGTGTCTGCAAATACATCTTATTGAAGGAGACCATATCCCTTAGTTTGTCCGATGGCACCCTCTCATTCCAAAGATCTCAAAGCCCAATATTACATTCTTTCAGAAGGATTTAGCACTTCACTGCATTATATATCTCAGAGCTGAATGCAAGTTGCAAAGCAACCAACCAAGATATGTTAGGTTCGTGAGGTCACTTTTACAGCTTGATACACATCTCAGTCTAGTATGTAGAAATACCACCTACCTAATAATCACATAAATAATCCCCTTCGTTATAGCAGCCAGGAAAAGTCATGAAATTCTTTGTTAACTTCTAGATGCAGCATGACACATTCGAAGACATTCTTGTTTTTTGATGGCATATCTTCTCGCAAGCCAATCAAGTCCAGTAACTTTTTGATGCCATACCTTATGGCATACCTCTGACAATATGGCTACTCTCCTACACAAGTGTCTATTATTTCATCTTTGGTTTCAATGTCGGTCAAGCAACTGCTAATGGATGAAGCAGACAAACATTGTTAAATAAATATAGGCAATGCACATTCCATTTTTCAACTCTAGATGCAGATGGATCCTCTAAAAATATTATAGACCATAGAAATGCATGATATCAAGAGACAAAAGCACAACCAAGCAATTGCATAATGCATTGTTTGAATGACCTGCAAGTTCCTACACAATCCAAAATTCAGGATGTCAATTTCAAACACTCCCAGGCTGTTCAAGTGTCCCATCATGTGACTTTCATGGACTAACACCAAACCTAATACACGCGTGACCTGTATCATTGAAAGACATGCACATGGCTTAACACTAACACTATGCTCTCTATGTACCTGCCATTTGTTGCCATCTTTGGAACATGTATTATGACCAAACTTTTGACGTTCAAAATAATACAAATCAAGCAGCCTTTGATGTGATGACTTACGACCCATATAAGGATAAAGCACATGACACCAAATCAGTCTCATAGTGGCAAAATAGCCGAAAGCACAAAAACAAAAGCATGAGGATGCCTGATGCTTGAAATCGGTGCTTATCCTTTTGATAGATCTTTATATAAAGTGTTCAATAAGGGCTCAAGCAAACCTCTTCCAAGTTGTTATAGTAATCAAAGGCTGCTCACAAACAGAATTCAAGATGAAAGAAAACCTAAGGGACTGTTAAAAGTCCAAAGAAGCCTTCAAAAGAGTACCATGGGAAGGGAAATATAACGTTACCTTGAGGCATTTAAGCTCTTCCGAAATTACATGAATTGATCTGCAAAAGAGTAAAAGCCATGCAAGCGTGAAAAAAACCGTCAGAATGATACATCGAAACCATAGATGGAAAACAAATAAATGCGTGAATCATAATAAAAGCCACAGTATACTATAAAGAATGGATCTCGGCAATCGAGAGGACAAATCAAGGTATGGAAGTTATCTTTACCATCTCTGTTTGCAGTACTTATCCATGAGCTTCTTGAAAGAAAAAAAGAGGGGAAAGAAACTTACGGCAGAAAAACATGCCATAGAGTTCACAAATCCAAGGCCACTTCTGGCATCACCCTAAATTGCTTATCAAAGCATCCCTGAGCAGACCGGGATGCATATTGGGGATTTACCTAGCATGAGATAGAAACAATACAGCTCGCAATCTACACCAGGAGGTACATCCTAGCATGAGAAACACTATTCTATCATGACATTTTTCTGATAATTTATGTGACGTCTCCTACTCATATACGATGCATACCAGTATACAAATAGGAGTTCATCCCCCCACCGACTCCATATGCGTCTGAGGGCCCTCCACATATCACCGCGGACCATCTAGAGTCCACGATTGGGGAAGAGTGAAGGGGTCATTTTACCCTCGCCTCCCTCGGGGCCTACCTAGTCTGCGAAGCGTAAACATACCGTCCGGTAACACAACATCATATATCCACCTCGAAGGGTGGCACATCAACATCTGCATAGACAAAGATCGGCCACAATGCAAAGGAAGTTCCCTACCAAGGCTTTGGACTCCATGGGGTGACGGACTAGCTTGGTCTCCGTGAGAGTTCAGTGCAGACAATCATGACAATGGGTTGGGCTAGCATAAGAGCATGGCTAAGGGTTGTCCACACCATCATCCCCTCCCATTACACACTTTGCGGAGTAGGTTGAAAAGTGTTGGGACTGACCAGCCCACGTTGCATAGCCAAAGGGGCTATTCCTGGGTTACATCTCCCGATTCCGATGGGGCGGTAGGGAATCGCCTCCCCTCCGAGATCTACATGCTGACCCAAGGTGACTAGAGGGCCACGCCCTTATTCGACTTAACCCACCGGAAGGTGAACACCACCCCACGGGTGTCGAGCCCATGCCTTACCCACACTCGGTGGTAAGCCATTGAACCTAGTCACTCCCGATCCCCAGGCCCCCTTACACACCGTAGGGATGGGCCGAGGGTCGGAACACCGAACCTCATTCTAAGCCGGGTCACGCCCCTTCACCCACAACCGGGTGGGCTCCCTCGCGGCACGTGGCCTAATTCTAGTAATGCACTAAGAGGGACTAACTAGGAGCATCATCTACTAAGCTTTAAGTCTCTACCCCCTTCCCAATACAATGAGTTCCACGTAATCCATCCTGTCCATCATATCAACATAATAATATAATAAAGAACTAATCTATCTCATAGAGTTAGGTTCCTTAGTTAGAGTCAATCTCGATCAACTTGGCTAATAGGGGTGATTTAATAGGCTAAACCCTACCGTTCAAGGCTGGAATAAGGTTTAGGCTATTCAATCAACCAAATACGATCCCCTGTTCCTCTCCGAATTGGCGTCCATGTCGCAGTTACGCCGAGATGTGGTCGGGAAAGGAGATCGACTACCATTAGAAGCAAAGCGCCGCATCGTGGGAGTTAAATTGACTCCTCGGTAGCCTTGACCCGGAGGGTTCCGTGGGCTTAAAAAGGAATGTTAGGGTTTGATGCCTTATGTAGGCTATCGGTTAGGTTTAGGGTTTCCACGACCCTTGGTCTACCTTTAATGGGTTAAAGGTCTAAGGGTGCGCCGCATTGCTAAGGATGCGCGCACCATTGCAAGTTACCCCCCCCAGGGCGCCCTTGCTTAATTTATCGCGTCGGCATTACCGCGTCGGACGGGCCGGTAATGCTGGCGTGGCGGGCCTTGATACGGTATAATCTTGAGACCGTATATCGCATTGAACGCCACATTCTCCCCTTACCTTGAATTGATGTTGTCCGCAGATTGTGGGCTCCCCACCTTGGGATCTACTTAACACGCAATCAACCTCATGTATACGATATTATTATTACATTTATACATTAAATAGAATTACCTTAAGGTAATATTTATAGAACATTACTACTATTATGCAATCAATGGTTATCACTTATGTCCTTATAACAATAACTCCTAATGTCTAGGTTATTTATTATATATACAATTATTGCTCGAGGTGCTCTTTATTCCTTGCAACACATTACAACAAAATTGTGTTGCAAGTCTTTGGATTCGACCTCTCGGCCCTCAGGGGGCTCTATTGGCTGCCGGGTCAACACTACGTTAGTATCATTAATTTTTAGATAAAATTTTTGGTTATATGGTGACCACCCACCTATCTACATGGATGCATGGCTAATCTCTGTAGGAAGAGGGGTAAATCTTCCATTATGGCCCAGGAGGCAAAGGCTATATGCCTATATGCCACTCATGCCTACACCTTTAGTTGCCCAAATGGAGGATAGGTCCTTCAGGTATATGGGGCTGAAGGCCGATTCCTCCTATCAAAACATATATGGGGCTAGAGGTGCTTTTTCCTATCAATGCATTTCTCAATGACCTCCTTTCTCTGAGGTTAGGTCTACTTCCGAGTGGGGACAAGTAGACTTTCCAAAGCGACACCCCGCGGTCATGCCTACATTGACATTACACCACGTCCTATAGATCACCGTAGTAATCTCATCGCCGGTTACAGCGCATGCAACCCTTACCTCATAGGTTGCATCGTAGGATTATCTAACTAGGCAAAGGCTGTTAATCTACACAAATGACATGCTGGCGATTTCTTGAGATGACTTTTCTTGTCCCATTGCTCCATAAACCGTAATCTTGTTTTTCTAGATCTCTTTTAAGTACCCATGTCATGTCTTCCACCCAGCAAAGTGTTTCCACTTAACCAAGTATTGGAGGAATTGATCTCCTTGTTTTCTTGAATCTTTATCAAAAATTAGCTCTGGAACTATTTCCAATTTGCTCCTCTGTCATTTCCAACATCGTTGGGGTGTCGAGATTTCATCTGGATTGGGGTGTGCTTCTTCGGCAAACTCACGTGGAAGACTTTGTGGATCTTTAAGGGTGTCTTGGCAAGTCTAACTTTGTAGGATTGGTTACCCACTCTCTTGACTATTTTGAAGGGTCCAGCCCACCTTGGAGCAAGTTTCTTGCAATTCCCGATCTTGAGGCTTTGCTTTCATCTTGATCTTGAGCCACATTGTCGCCAACTTCAAACCGGCTGGCTGTTCGATGCTTGTCGGCGATGCTCTTTTGGCGACTCCTTGCTGCTAGGAGATATCCAGTACTTCTTCTGTGGCGCATGTCGCTCAACATTTGTTGGGAGACTTCCACTTTTGGCAGGGGGATTGTGCCAAGTGTGCGGAGTGGGGCATTGGTAGCGAAGTAGTTGATCATGAGCGGCGACATTTGGGATGATTCTGCTTGGTGCTATTGTATGCAAACTCCACCAAGTGAATAAATTCCTCCCACATACCTTGCTTGTTCGGGCGTAGTTTGAGACATGTCTTCCAAAATTCTATTGACACGCTCCGTTTGCCCATCCCGTCGTGGATGATAGGCCGTGCTCATGGATAAACCGTTCCAATCGTTGTGAAGAGATCACGCGGAAGACAGACGATGAACTTGGATCTCGATGGGAGATAATTTCCCTTGGCATGCCATGAAGTCTGAAAATCTCTTTGGTGAAGATCTTTCGCGTGTCCATAGGCGTGTCGGTGGTCACGCAAGGCACAAAATGGGCCATCTTCGACAACTTGGGCTTCCCGACCATCAAAGGCATCCTTACCTCTTCTTGTTCTTGGCAGTCTGTTATAAAATCCATCTTGGCGACCTCCCACTTAGCGTTTGGTACGGCTAATGGTTCCAAAAGCACACGGAAAGTTGTTACGCGCTTCGTTTCTTTTGCCATAAACACTACTTGATGTGGCGAGCTATACGCTTCTTCATTCTGGCCAATAGTAGGCGCTCGCACTTTGAAATATGTCTTCATGAATCCTGCATGGCGGCTATTGGGCTGTTGTGGGTGTCGTGGAGGATCAACTTTCTTACTCCGGATGATTAGGCACACACAACTTGTTCTTATGGTATAGGAGGTTACCTTCCTTTTAAAGTTTTGAAGGTTTCTCTTTCCTTGTCCGTTCTACCGCTTCCTTGGACAAGCTTGCCCATACTTCTTTGAAGTCCACATCCGTTGGCAAGGTTTCTTCTATCTTTTTTTCGAAATCGCCGAAGAGCATTGAGATTGCGTTGCGATTGCACTCACGGTTGTCGATGGATGCCTTGAAAGCGCATCTGCTACCACATTAAGCTTCGGGTTTGTAGACTATCTCAAAGTTCGTTACTCCTCGAAAAATTCCATCCACCTTCTACGCCTCAGTTGAGATGTGGTTGCGTGAATCGTCTTGGAGGCTCACGGTGATCGGTGTCAAGCGGAATTTCCTCCCTAAGAGGTAATGCCTCGGATTCTCAGCATACGACAAGCGCTAGCGGCTCTTGATCATCGTCGGGTAGCAGCGTTTAGGCGTCGTTCATTTTCCTTGAGTGCGTGCGCTATTACCGCTCTTCTTGCATGAGCCTTTGCACACAATGGCTATCTTGCTTAGATCCTTTGCCACTAACTTGTCCTTTACGGGTGCTGGCGGGGTCAAAGCGAGGCGGTCGTCAAGGCTTCCTTCAACAACTCAAATCTGCTTGGGCTTTCTTGAGCCAATGGTGCGCCCAATTTTGACTTTCTCGCCTTTGTTAAGTCCGTCGGTAAGGGCTGCTATTTTTAGCGAAGTTCTTCCACGAACTTCACGTAATACCTACTGCTAGGCCAAGAAAACTTCTGACCTCATGGGCGTTCTTTGGTGCCGCCATTGGATTCTTTACTTCAATCTTGGCGGGGGTGCGTAGATTCCTTACGCTGAAATCACATGGTAGAGGTATTCCACCTTCTCTGTTTCGCAGTGACGCCGACAACTTGGCATACAAGCCCGATGCCTCCTTAACTTCTCGAGCACCTTTCTTGCGTCTTTGAGCATGCTCTTCAATGGATTTCTTACGCACACGGAATGTAGATTGAAGAATACTATCACAAAGGCGTCCAAGTATTCTCACGAAGATGTAGTTCATGAGTCTCATGAGCGTAGGCTGGCGTTGGATAGCCCAAATGGCATTCACGATTGAATTCGTAATGCCCATATCTGATCCTAAAAGCCGTTTT
This sequence comes from Isoetes taiwanensis, assembly GCA_021234155.1. Lineage (NCBI taxonomy): Eukaryota > Viridiplantae > Streptophyta > Lycopodiopsida > Isoetales > Isoetaceae > Isoetes > Isoetes taiwanensis. The sequence goes on along the minus strand of JAJEKV010000015.1, from coordinate 22,085,210 downwards.
GTAGATGTCATCTTCTTTAATTCTGATCGGTGATAACCTGACCTTAGGTCGATCTTGGAGAAGACCTTTGCCCCTTGGAGCTGGTCCATCAAATTAAAATGACTGGGGAGTGCGTGCTTGTTCTTGATGGTGTGCTTGTTCAATTATGCGTAATCTATGCACATCCTCAAGCTTCCATCCTTCTTCTTGACAAAGAGGATGGGTGCCCCAAATGGTGAGACACTTTGGGCACGATGAAGCCTAGATCGAGCAATTCTTGTAAACTTTCTTTAGCTCAGGTGAGTTCATGTGTGTGGTCATTCTATATGGGGCCTTGCTGCGGAGGCTTGGTCCACTGGTTAGAATGCTATCTCACACTCTACTCCCTGTAAGGAGGAAGCTTCTCGATCTCATCTGGAAAGAGATGGTGGAACTCAAAGTAATCAAGTTGGCGATTGGCTTGGGCAACTTCTTTGAGCACCTGTCTTCTTTGCTTCCTTCCCATTTCGGGTTCCTCAATCTCGAGTTTGAAGATGTATGCTACCTTCTAAGCTCTTTATAGATTTGGCGGCTTCTTAGCGGACATACATTGCATGATGGGGGTAACTTCTTTACACAATGATCTCAATGGCTTTGCCGTCGGGCGTTGGGAAGGTCACCTTCCGGCTTTCCACAATCAATGATGGCCCATGCTGGTCCAAGGTACTCCATTCCAGCGATCAAGTCATTATTTGCCAATGCCCATTATATGCGCCCCATCACGGATATTAATCCACGGCAAGTCAATGTCGAAGTTGATTCTCTTCATTTTGTATGTCTTCTTGCTCAAACGCAAGATTACGGGCCTTGGTTTGGACTTTAGGGATTTCAATTTCAACATTTCAACCATCCTCGGGGATCGCGAAGTTATGGCTACTTCGAGTCTATCAAGACTATGAAGGACTTGGCCTTTGCCTTCCCTCTTTGTGGTGATTACCTTATCTTTGGGTCTCTACGCATTACGTATCTATAGCGGCCGAAGATGTGGCACTCACCCTGAATGTAATCAGCGTGCCTCCTCGCCCGTCCTGCGTCGATGGAGTGTCCCATCCGCCCAGATACGCTAGTCTTTGAGCTCATAACAAATGGGCGGTTCAGCGTTGATTTGCCTGGAAACATCTAAAAGCGAGAGAGCTGCTTCTCTATGCATTCTGCCTTTTCTCCTTGGGCATAAGCACGTAAGAAGGATCGTCTTTTACTTTCGAGTAGTTGGAACCTTCTGTTTGTCCTTGAAGGACACACCGCTTTCTTTCTTTTGTCTCCACGTTTGCTATTATATGGGGACTTGGGCGGGCTTTAGGCTGATTTGCCCTCCGTTTGTAGCTCCACTGTTGCTCTATCGATAGTGAGGCTGCCTTAGATGTGTGATATTACGCGATTCAGGATCCGCATGCCAAATTAATTGCTTTGGATTACGCTTCGGACCTTTGTTTTGGGGTCTGTTGCCCTTCTGAGTTTCACGAGTTCCTCGTTCAGTCCTTCTATGTAGCTTTCCGCTGCGTGTTTCTCGCAACAAACTTTGGCACATATAGCCTTAGTCTCATAAACTCTTGATTGTACTTACGCACCCGTTTTGTACCTAACTGCAATCACGTAAAGCTGGCGCATCATGTTAGACTTGTGTTCAGGAACATAGTGTTTTCTTAAGCTTTTGAGAACTTCTTAAATCGGCATCGTCCTGCTCAACCCATGGGCTTTGGCATAGCCCTTCCCACCATATCGCCTCCTTTCGGGTTAGGCATTAAGCCACCAATTTGTCTTTGTCCTTCATGCCATAGGCATTCGTACTCACTCATTTTATGAGTCCAGCCATGCCTCGCCTCTAAAGTAGGATCTGTTCTCGCCCAGAAGGCGTTACGCGTTCGAGCTTTCCACACATTGCCGGTGCTTTGAGTCCACCTTCTTACGGTAATCCGGGGCCTTGTCGTCGCTGCCGCCGTCTCTACGGTCGGCGCTTTTGCTCGACCTCTTTTGGGACTCGAGTCCGAGGTTGGAGCGGTTGATTGAGGAGTCTGCGTGCTGGGGACCTCCTTCTCTTCACTCCTTTTCTTGTCTTTCCCCGACTTTGGGGTGTCGTTTAATGGCCAGTGATGCTTGGGCTGCTAGTAGAACCTTTATCTGGTCGAGTGCGTTCGCATCGCAACAACTCTTCTTGGGGTGTCATGGGGCCATATCCTCGAAGAGTTCCTTTGAAGGGTTGCTGTCGGGGAGTTTCTTCATCTGTTGGGCCTCCTATTTTTGCTTTCGACCACGTTGTTCCCTTTACGCATACACAATTGGTCATGGTTTATGCGGTTAGTTTTGTTTGTTACATTTGCATTATATGTGTTGTTGGTATAGTTCGGAACAAAATATATCAACAAAACATTTAAAAATGCAAAGAAGTTATATTCATATTATATAATATGTTTACTACAAAAGACTTCCGGTATCAAGATTGCTAACTATTCTTGATGTCGCCGGTAGGATGGATTGTCCTCTAGGAACTTCTTCACTTGGGCTGTTCCCACTGAATGACCCAAGTTCCTAAGGACGTTGACTGAAGATCCACCCTGCAAAGCTCTTGCCAAGTCTTCCACTGCTGCCGAGGTATAAGCCTGCGGTCACTTTACCCGCCTTCCCCCCCTTTAAGGTATGGCGAAGTCGAAAACATCGAGTGCTACCGCTCTCTTCACCAGGATGGCATACTCGGTGTTGAGGGGTAACCGCGCATGCCGGCCAAATCCTGAGAGCGCAATTAGCATCGATACTCCTTCCTCGCCTCTGGGGGTGAATTTGCGGTGAATTACCGCTATTCTTCCATCCGTCGCCGGAGAGGTAATACCGCGAACGACACATACCGTTGCGTGGCCAAATCCTCGGCCACTCCATCCTGCTACGTATGCCCGCAAAAGTCATCTACCTCTACGTGGTGAGCTCCTCAGTCTACCTGGTTCTTTGAAGCTCTCACGAGGCCTAACTTCGCCTCTTCTCTCCCCGGGAGGCGTTAAACCAAACTTGCCGTTAAGATGTTCGATGTCGCGTGGCGGATCCCCATCTGTTCCTGTAGAGCAAGGAACTCTTCCTCCGTCGGCAGTTGGTTTGCGGCCTGGTCTGCCTCCATCATCTGCCTGATGTTGCTGTAGGCTTGGATGTCGGAGGTCGACTCTCCCGTGTAAGTGTCGGCTTCCCTTACTTGGAGTGGGAAGTCTGGAGGCTCCTCGACGATGAAGTCGCCCAGTCCATTCTTCGGAGTTGGTGCAGCAACTCTTGGTCGATACTCCCTTTCCCTCGGGGAGGTTTTGGATGTCGGCTTAGGAGCAAAATTCTTAAGCCCTCGACAATGATGGGGGCTAGGCTTGTAATGCCTAGCCTAAGGTGGCGACTCTAAGAGTTTGGCGGCTTCTTTTCAAGTCTTGCCACTCTTGTTGCTTATTGCCCGGCTCTTCATTGGGTGGCTCGGCGTAGTCTTCCTCCTCTCTTCTCATTCTGTTCTTACGAGTCCCCCTCTTCTTTTCCTTCCTGCTCCCCGTTGGGATTATGCGTAGGAGCCGTTGTTCCGCCGCTATGGCTAATGGGTCCACGCCCATGGGGGAATGGAGGTTTCTCCCACGTTGTTCTCGGCGCCATGGGTAAGAAAAATTGCCAAGGCGGTGTTGAAAAATATTTGGTCCTATTGACGATTAGGACCATTGGCTCGAAGCGCCAAGGCTGTTTGCCTTACTTGGCAATGTTTGGAACATCGCCTAAAGTCGCTTGAGGGATTGCCTAGGAACAAAGTAACCTATGCAAGGTGGGAGTTGCACTAGTGCCGGGTTCTACCCTAGCTTGGAATTCGACGAGGACTCTACCGTAAGTCGGGGTTGGCGTGCAAAGTTGCTTGGACATCTACCTCCTTCCCAAGACATGGAAAATTTGGTCGATGTCGGCCTCGACAAAGATGAGCGGCCGGGCGCCTGCATCATCTCACTTAAAAAATCGAGGTTGCCATTGGTTAAATGCGGAAGAGGGTATCAAACGGTTGCAAGAGCCCGGGGAGTTGGAAAATGGGCTAAGAAGGCAGGAGCAAACTTGTAGGGTGCTATGTGTGAAATGAGGGACCTATTTATAGAAAAGGGGAACCCTAATTTTTGGATGACTTGGAAAATTCACGGGGGTGGGCAATTCTAGTCTATCTTGAGGTCAAAATAGGAATTTGAAGACTAGTTCAAGTGTTTGAGCGTGGCTGGATTACCTAAAGATGCTATTCAACGGGTTGAAGATCATTCGGCAAGTTCCGTGAAGAAATAGTAAAGAGGTCTCATAGCTTAGCGCCTCGCTCAAAAACTAAAGTTTAGTTTCTTGACCAGCCCGAGCTGTGAGACATCAGTCCCATTTTGATCAAAACGTGTCCAATTTGGGTAAACTAAGGGTGTAAGGATGATGGGCTCATCAAGCGGTAGAATTGACCCTTTATTTGGTCAATTTGGAGCTGTTTTGGGCAAGTTTTATAAGGTCTCACGCCTTTCGCGCCGCTCAAAAACTAAAGTTTAGTTTCTTGACCAGCGCGAAATGGTGAGACATCATACCTTTCGATTACGCAAATGTCCTGTTTTACTAAAATAAAAGCTAAAACCTGCTAACTTGTCCTAATTAAGCAAGTTCAGACAATTAAAGTACTCAAAATTGTTCTATATTACAAAAATTTTTCGATTATTTACAAAATGTTCGTGGTCGCTCTCCTTGATGCGTAGTAGCAAGTTGCATATCTTGCCTCATCGGTGTCACTTTCGCTTGGCATGGGCGATTGCAAGGCTGTTGAGTCTTCAAAGTGTTGCACTATCTTACGCTTTCGCTTTTGCTTCTGTAGTGCAAGCAACATCTCATCCTGACCACGTAGTCAGATCTCGAAATCCTGCATTACTTCTCTCTAACTAGCCGAGCAAAGGGGCCGCGGGAATCGGGAGGCCGTGTTGCCGCTGAAGTGCCGAATCTCCGTAGTGCTCTTTGCTCGAAATTCACTGGTGAGCTTTCCTCGCGGGGCTTTTTCGACCTTGGGCTTTGGTGGTGGCGAAATCTTAGGGTTCGCTGCTTGGTTGGAGTGTCCTCCTTGATGGTCCCGACCGCTGTTCTCTGGTAGTACTTGTTATCGCCTCCCCTCTCCTTCATGTATCGTTGTGCTCCGCATCTTTGGATATAGTAGATCTTTCACCGGGTCCGTGGCGTAGGACTCTCAGGCAAAGTGGGGGTTGCTTCTGCCCCATTTCGGGCAGGAGGGGCTTCTTCTTTGTGTCTGCTGCTCTTGTTGGTATTTTGCTACACTCCAGCGGTAACCTTCGACAGCAGGGGTTTGGAAGAACTTGCCCCACTGTGTTGGGGTTAGGTTCTTGTCCCGAACCCTCCCCGAGGAGGTCGAGGGGATGTCGGGTGGCGTTCGGTAATGTGATCTTGGGGTTGGGCTTTTCACCATGGGGACTTCCTTGAGCTTCACAGGGGCTCCCACCCATTTCCCTTTCTTCTTCTTGAGCTCCTCGTGGCTTTACATTCCTCCTCTTCCCCTCTTCCACTCTTTTACTGTTCCCTTCTTCTCCGTTCATACTTCACAGGTGAACCTCGCGAATCTGCTTCCTCTGTCGGCTCCAAGTCCGGCTCGTTGTGCTGTTGGTCTTTTTGTTCTTCTCTCCGTGTGCACGCCTCCTCCTGGGCGTCCTGGGATCTACGTAGGCGCATCCCAGAGTGGTTCTCTGCCCTTTCACGCTCTCTAATCTCGCTCTATTTCTCATTATACCCTCCCTCGTCTCCTCGTCCATGGAGTTTGGTGAGGAGGCCGTCTTGATCCACTTCGATTGAAAACATCAATCGACTCAGATGTATCTTGATCTCTGAGATGTCTTCCTCGCTCGAAGAGCGACCCCTTTCGCGAGCCTCTCCATCGAAACATCTGGGCCGAATGATGTCGAAATACGTGGGCGCCGTGGTTTCGCTGGCGACGCTGTCCTTCGGGCGGGTCCGCTTTGGTTCGGGCCATGTTTTTGGTTTTCGATGGGATATCCGGCCCAAAAGATGCTAAGTGCGGGAGCCGGATTTCTAGGGTTTTGGGGCGTGGAAATGAGGGGGGTCTACTTCTATTTATAACTTGGTAATTTTTAGGTCAAAAATTCAAGTTGCTCTATTTAACACACGCCAAAGCACCTATTTAATTAAAATTTACACTTATTTCAGACTTTTCCTACTTATTGGTCTCACAGGTCGCGCCTCGCTCAAAAACTAAAGTTTAGTTTTTAGACCAGGCGCGAGCTGTGAGATCTCACACATCTTTAAGTAATTTAAGCAATTAAAACATGCTATTCTAATTAATTCCTATCTTAGAACTAACCTTACCACATAAGTTTTCTCAAATTCATCATGTTTGAGTGATCTTGGCTCGATAATGTCCACGACTTTGCGCCGCTCAAAAACTAAAGTTTAGTTCTTCGACCAGGCGCGAGCTGTGAGACCACCTTACTTGGCAAATTTTTGGCTCATTCTTTTTAGTCTTATTAAGTTCCAATTCGCTTAATTGTTACTAGCTTAGCATAAACTACAAAAATGAGAAAAAATTTTCCCACTTCTCGAGGCTTGAGGATCCTATCAAGTTAGTACTACTGGGAGCATGGCCAGTGCTTTGCTCTTGGTCTCCAAGAACATTGCTCGATACCATTGTGACATCCCCACTCATATACGATGCCCCATCCGTTATACAAACAGAGTTCATCCCCGCACCACCCATAATCGTCTGAGGGGCCCTCCACATATCATCAGTGACCATCTAGAGTCCACAATTGGGGAAGAGTGAAGGGGTCATTTTACCCATTTCCCCGGGGCCTACCTAGCCGCGGAGGCGTAAAACATACTTGGCCGGTAATACAATATCATATATCCAAATCCCGGGGTGGCACATCAACATCTCTGATAGACAAAGATCAAAGACAATGCAAAGGAAGTTCCTACCCAAGGCTCGGACTCGTGGGTGGACCGGATAGCTTGGGTCTCCGAGTTCAAAGGCATTTAATCATGACAATGGGTTGGGGTGGCATAAGGGCATGGCTAAGGGTTGTCCACACCATCCGCCCCTCCTGCACACTTTGCGAGTAGGTTGAAAGTGTTGGGACTAACTGTAGCCCCACGTGCATAGCCAAAGGGGCTATTCCTGGGTTACATCTCCCCGTTCCGATGGGGCAGGTAGGGAATCGCTCCCTCCCTCGAGATCTACATGTCGACCAAGGTGACTAGAGGGGCCAACGCCCTTATTCGACTTAACCCACCTGGAAGGTGAACACCACCCCACCTGTGTGAGCCCATGCCTTACCCACACTCGGTAAGCCATTAGACCTAGTCACTCTGATCCCCTGTGGGCCTTACACACCGAGGGATCGGTCGAGGGTCGAAACACGAACCTCATTCTAAGCCCGCCCGGCCCCCTTCACCCACAACCGGGTGGGCTCCCGCATTACCCTGTGCCCCATTCTAGTAATGCACTAAGATGGACTAATTAGGGAGCATCATCTACTAAGCTTTAAGTCTCTACCCCCCTTCCCAATACAATGAGTTCACAGAATCCATCCGGCCCATCATATCAACATAATAATATAATAAAGAACTAATCTATCTCATAGAGTTAGGTTCCTTAGTTAGAGTCAATCTCTAAGGATCAGCTTGGCTAATAGGGTGATTTAATAGGCTAAACCCAATCGTCTTCGAAGGCGGAATAAGGTTTAGGCTATTCAATCAACTAAATACCTGATCCCCGTTCCTCCTCCTACTAGGCATCCATGTCGCAGCTTCCGCCGAGATGTGGTCGGAAAGGAGATCGACTAGCCGCCGCCATGACAGATCGTGGGAGTTGGAATTGACTCCTCAGCCGTCTGGAGCTCGGAAGGTCCGGTGGGCTTAAAAAAGGAATGTTAGGGTTTGATGCCTTATGTAGGCTATCGCTAGGTTTAGGGTTTCCACGACCCTTGGTCTACCTTTTAATGGGTTAAAGGTCTAAGGGCGCCAAGATTGCTAAGTGTCGCACCATTGCAAGTTGCCCCCTAGGGCGCCCTTGCTTGGTATGCGTTTGCCGCATACGCCGACCGGACGACGGTAACGCTGGATACCAGCAAGCGATTATACGCCTTTGAGACCGTATATCGTGACCGAACGTCTGGTATTTATAATGAAGAACAACCTCAATTTGGCCAGAGCATCAACAATAACCACTAAACAGGAATGCAGATGCATGCACATACCTCAATGGAAAAGATAAAAACATCTTGGGGATTTACCTAGCATGAGATAGAAACAATACAGCGAGCAAGATAACATCCAAGCATGAGAAATACCCTAGCATGGCATTTTTCTGATACTGGACTTTATGATTAATGTCCTAGAAAATCTCAGAAGCAATATGCTGAAAAATGCCCTAGCATGACATTAATGTCCTAGAAAATCTCAGAAGCAATATGTTAGCAATCTACAGCAGGAGGTAACATCCTATACGCAAGCATTTTTCACCGAAACAATCTTGATGATATATGGATCGTCCTAAAATTTAAGCTCTTAATTTTAAGTGGAAAAGAAAAGCGGTGTTACCTTTTTTCTGGCACAGATGACAACTGATTGAGAATGCCAGAAGAATTGACGTGCAGAGTTTATTCTGAAGTCAAAATAGGCAAGCTTTTATCAAGCTTTTATACCGAAAATGTGAAGCTAGGCCTACATATCTCACAAATTCCTTGCCTACTGACCTCCTTTCAGAGCCGAATTCCAGTTCATCGGATAAATTGTATTGATGTATCTTCCATGCCGATTGAAAGATGAATAGCCCCAAAAATATAGATGCAGAAATAGAACACTTGACTGATTAGGGGATCACCGAAAACGCAATCTGAATGAATATCTTTGTCCACATCTATAATTTCTACACATTCTTCTCATGGTCACCATAATCCGGTCGGCATGCAGAGCTATGCCGACACCTGCAAGTAACCATTCTAATTCGGTCAAATCCAAGCCTTTAGCGGCCATTTTCGATGACAAAATATTTTCTCGATTTTAGTAAGCCGGAATTATTTTCACAGACCGGGAAAACTCCAAATCATAGTGATATCGCACAACAAAAATACCAAAAACATTTTCTGCCAGGCCGGATAATCCCAAATTAACAAAGTAGATTAATATATTCTCTATGGCCTTCAATTAAAAAAAAAGATGATACTCTTTCTTAGGTAATTGCAATTGTTTGGGGTCTGGGTTTGGGAACTCCTGCAAGACAACCCTCTGTGAGGACCCTTGGATCAAGCAGGAGAATCCAGGAGCTGTGTCACGCGGGATTTGCAAAAGGATAAAGGAAAGAGAAAACAAGAAAAACACAACAGAAACACAATAGTGTGAAGAAAACTTCTTGATATCAATCAGAATACATGAGCTCTCGCAATGGAGAGAGAAAATGATGGGAGACAAGAACAAAAACTCATCTAGCCCTCGAATGCTAGCTCTACTCATATATATAGTACAATGGCCTCGGGCCCAATATAGATAGTCTGACAGATCTCGGTGCCGACTCTTGAAGGAGGCCTGATTTGCGGGAAGGCTGGCGGTGCCTCTTGAAGTGCCTGGAATCATGCTGACGTCGATGGGCTGTCATTTGTCTATTCTCGGCTTCTTCTTTGGCTGACTCTTGGGCGTGACCTTCTGCGTGGTCTTCTGTGGGCTCTTGATGACTGACCAGGACCTGGATTTGACACCTTGTTCTTGGTCTGGTCCGAGGTGTGCACGAATAGTCCTGTACCAGGACGTACAAGACTAACATTCCCCCCCACCAAACGACACTCGAGGGGAGAAAAGGGGGAGGGCCTCGGCGGTGGAAACCCAACAACTTCAAAGTCATCTTGGCGTGTATGAGGGCGATCGCCAGAGTGGTAGTTGGCAATGAGTTCTTGGTGTGCCGTGAGAGCTTCAGGAGTGTTAAAACCAATGGCTTGATGGGCATCAATAAGAAACCCGGAGTGGACCATGTCTTCTAAGACCACGGTGGGCCTCAAAGAAGGACAAACTGGCATTCCATGAGGAGGCAAGCCGAAGGCCAAAGGCACGATGCTTTTGGCATTGGGGTTGCGATAATAGATAGCAGGGTGCTCCAAGGTAGCACCGTCCTCCCAATTAGAGATATCCGCTTAACAAAAGCGTGGATCCCATCGAAGATCAGGTGAAGATTTGGCGAGTCCAGCCGGACCAGGTCCCAGTCGGCAGTGACACCCATGACCTTAGTCCAAAAGGAAGACGCCCGGTAGATTTGGGCGAGGTGAGATATCCGGGGGCGCAGGGGAGGGGCACCCAAGGAAACATGAGAGAATGAGCAGATCCTGCGCGTGGGCAACAGAGCCCGAATTCACCGAACAAGATGCGGCATCAAGAGCACCGCACCACCGGTCCCAATCAAAAATTACGGCATAGTGTACATCGGAGGAGAAACCCAACCCGTGGCCCGTGGGTATGGTCCGACAACATAATCCGTGAGGAAGGTGTGGAAAAGTCCCGTGTTATAGCCACCCAAGATTTATATAAGTAGATTTGGGCTTAAAGCGGAAGATCCTCGCTCATGGATAAATTTTTTACGCACAGTTAGCAAAATCTTAGCTTGCCTACGCGAGGGGAGATGATGAGCCGGTTTAGGCATGTACTTGCTCTTTGAAAGTGGTGGCTTGAGCAGGGATCCTATAAATTAGCCATTGTTTTGTAACAACAAAAAGTGAGCATCGGGGTTGCCTTGAAAAGTTCGATGTGGCCCATCTAAGAACTTATCATGAACATGTTCAAAAACCCTATAAAAATCATGAAGAACATAAGCCATAGGCTTTGAACACTTTAAGATGACAAAAAAATCCGCCGCAGAAGACCATTTGAAATTTATAGAGTAAGCCTTTGTCTTCAATGGAAAGGTCGGGCCAGATCCAGAAAACTCTTATCTTATATCATTAAAATAATCCCCATCAAATACCACTTGCGGAAGAAAATATGGCGTTCAACAACAACATAATCGGATAGGACAAAAGGTGTGGAAAAGTCCCTTGGAATGAGGAGAGCAAGATTTATATTTACTTCTCATGTTGACTTTGAAAAGCGTCTTCATAGCCATTGAACAGCTTCTTTGGACTTGATGCTTCAAATCTTGGATCTTGTTGTCGGTAGGAGACGGGATTGATCACCTTAATCTTCCGGAGAAAGCTGCGGGCTGAAAGATGATGGCTCGTGAGGTGGAGTGTTGGAGCCCGAAGAGTGGCAATTTCTGTATCATCAATAATCTTCTGCTTCTGAGCTTCAGTGAGTTGAGCCTGGAGAGGCGTGACCTGATTTTGTAGCGTGGAAAGTTGGCTTTCTAGAGAAATGATGCGCTCATTGCGCCCATCGAGCTCTTTGAGCTGATTGTTGTAATTCTTGGAGAGGTCCGTGTACATTGTTTGGAGGTCAGCAAGGAGTTTATCCTTGTTCTTTATCTGATCCAACAATTCTTGAATAGTGGACCGTGCTTTTGTTGAAGACTGTCTTCAAGTGATTGAACTTTGATGGTGGCTGCTTGGAAATCCCTATGAAGTGCCTCCGTGGTCTCCATGTAACTTTGAATGCCATTCATGAAGTTTTCCTAAGATTTTTGAAGCTTGAGCATAGATGCTTGGACATCCTGTTGATATTGATATAGGGCCTGTCTGGAGGGGTGGGTGTAAAGGGCATGTTTGTCTTTGAGATTGGGATTCCTGGGAAACATTTTGAGAGTGCACATTTTCAGTGGAGGAGGAGGAGACTGGTATGACAGGTTCTTTGTGTTGAGCATGATGAGTGGAAGGAGAAGGACAAGGTCTTGAAGTCTCATCATGAAGTTCTTGTACAGGAGGAATGAGATTGGAGGGCTATTTGGTGGAGACTTGAGAGGCCGTTTCTGGTGAGTTGGTGATCCAAGACTGGGGACATGGAGACAATGAAGGATGATGGCCTGTAGGTGAGCACCCATAGCAGATTCAAGGCCCGAAGAGGGGGTTGCTCGGATGCGATCAATTTCATGAAGGAGGCGGAGGAACAAAATTTGAGGCCAATCAATAGAATGGGTAGAATGGATGGCCAAGATAGCAACATGGAAAAACTGCTTATTGATGTGGGTGTTCTTGATAGAATACCCATAGAACTTGCGCCACAGAAACTTGACAAAGGTATCATGTGGTTTGGCAATGTTCGTGAGTCTATGAGTGTTGGCCTGATAAGGAAGTTGGCCATACTGAGTGACATCCTATTCCTGTAAAGCAGCCCAAGATAAAGAAAGCTTGCGAATAGGTAACTGGAATACCTGAGAAAGAAGAACCGGAGTGAACATAATATCTGTTTGATCGACTCTTGTGGCGTAACCAGGTGTTGACCATGTGAGCAACAAATTGCCTGAGTTGGTGCGGTTGGGGAGGCGTGGGAGGTCTAGCCGCCGAGAATTCATACGGCCCGTTATGCGTTAACTCAGAACTACTTACGACTTGGACCTTCAAGGCAGCCGCGAAGGTAGGAGTGGAGAAAATAACAGACTCAAAGAGAGCCGGATCCACACAGGGCAAGAATTTGAAGAGTAGGGAATTTAGGTGAAGCAGCCATGGCAAGAAGAAGGGAAGGAGACTGAGAGCTGATTGAAAGAAGCCGGAGGGCGGAGAAGCGAGAGCGAAAATGAAGTGAGGCAAAAAGGTTTTAGGCACACGGCCCGTGGCGAAGGGGGCATGATGAGAGTGGAAAAGGAACGGGCTGATGGTGCGGATGGCAACAGATCGTAAGAAGTCGATTGAGAGGCAAAATTTTGGTTGTGTCCCAAGTAGTGAAGGAAGAACAAATGAGCGGTGGAGATGAAGCGTGAAGGAACGGTAGGATTTGGCTTTGACAGCGAAGGTACAAATAATAATGATGCATGCGGTAAAAGGAAGGAATAGTAATTAATCACGGGCAACTTCGAAGTGGGATATCATAAAAGAAGCGTCGAGAAGAGGTACCATGGCTAGATATCGCGGGGAGAAAGATTAAATTAGAAATGGCCTTGCATTGCAAACCACGTTAGCAATTGTGTGATTGGTCCACGTCCGAGCCCTTCAAAGCGGTTGGGCTATATAAAGCGGCGATGGTGGTCGCAGGCTGAGACATCAGTTTGCATCGATAGATTCCATCAACGTTAATGAGTGCACCATGCCTCGCAGTTGCCAAGAGTGGGTGACTGCCTGTATGAACGCTTTGGATCTCTGGAAGTGTAAGAACCCCGCGGCGTCGATGGATGGGCAGTGCGGCGGGATGGCTAAACATCCAGAGCCCGACTAATGATATGAAGGTGGTGATCCATCTCCTTGGGACATGTTTGCCTCTACCATGTGCTCCGCTTAACCTGCTGCTCCAAACCTTGGGATGGGGCACTTTTGCTTAGGATTTTGTAAATGGGGGCAGCCCATGGGATATATATGGGGAAATGCCCACCTTTTGTTTTTCACGACTAATATAATATAAATATGTTTTTAAGTTTGTTCCCCGAGTGGAATTTAGATTTGTTGATCGTCTAAATGAGGCGGGTAGCATCTATATAAATTGTTTTAGAAAATCCATTAACGGTGTAGAGTAATGGTGTCCCATCTAACTCGTGCAAGCTTAAAAACAGGTTGAACAACTTGAAGAATTTGATAAGGACCAAGCCATTGAAACTTCAATTTGCGGAAAATTTTTGTAGCGAGAGTCATAGAGCAAAACCAAATCCACCTTCTTTAAAATTTTAGCCTTAAGATGTTTGTCATGCAATGATTTCCATGGCTGGTGGCCATGAAGAACAGAATGTAAGCATCTCTCCTAAAGTTCATCCAAACGTTCCGGTTGATAAACCCGTTCTTTAAGAGTTTGCGGTGGATTATGCGATGTAGCCGGGAAAAGCGAAAATTGGAAGGACATATTCAAAGGGCATCCCAGGCTTCTTGACTATAAACCAACTTGAAAGGAGTGTGGCGTGCAACGAATTCTGAAACTTGTTTGTAAGCCCAAAGAAACGAGGTAATTTTTCTTGCAATCCGTGCGAGGAGGCATCACAATTTTCTTGAGAATAGTATTGAGTCTTATTTTGTACTGACCAAACCATTCCCTTGAGGATAATAAGGTGTACTTTTACGTGATGGATATCACAGATAATCAAATGATCTCCTTGATGGTATGATTGACAAAATGAACTCCACAATCACTTGACAAGTTCAGTGGAATGAAAATCACAAAACGTGATGATGTCGTCTGTAGGAACCTTAGCGTCTTGGCTGCCGGTGTTGTCACGGGAAAAGCAGGCCTCATGCATTTTGTAACATAATCGGTTGATGACCAAAATGTAGTGGAGGCAGGTGTTGCATGAGGGATCCATGGGTCCCACAAAAGTCCATTCCCCATTCTTTGAAGAGTGGTATTGGCGGCCGGCGTCCAGCGGGAGGCGTCGGGGAACTTAGACCAACCCACCGGCGGACATCACACTTCGAGGCGTGAGTGTGGGCATCCTTGAAATGGGCGAGTAGCCCTCACGAGAAGAATTTTAGCGTCGCGTTGTATCTGCGAAATGACCACCACCAAGCCGTCATGGGGCTTGTCGAGCGATGTCGGGCACCTCATGAGGGAGGAACCTGGCTGATGGGGACCATGTCTTTGCCCGCGTTTATGCAGATGGCCCGCAACCATCGTGTAGTCCGCGGACCTCCGGGCCCGGTGGCGGCGGCGTGGTGAAGCTTTACGGAGAAGGCGTGGGATCTTCGATGGAAAGAACGCCCGGTGAGGGAATCACTGGCGAAAGTTGTGAAACCAATGGGCGTGGCGATGACAAGGAATAGTTGGGCATCTGGAAGGCATGAAACACCGGTGGCGAGAATCATTAGTGTGGATGCGTGAGAGATGTCCTGCTGCCATGGGGTTACTGCCTTATGAGCGATTTGAGGGAGCAAATTCTTTTAGCGGAAAAGGAGGACCCTGACGCCCGTGGGGCGTGGCGCTGATGATCAAATAAAGAAGAGCACGATGATCAAAAGAACTTGATCTTGCTTCCCAACAAATAATGGCGTGAAGCGTTGGACCTGAAAACTAAAAGCTCAAGGCTTCCGCTCCGTGATGGCGAGTAGTTCTTAAGCTCAACGGGGATTGAGTTTTTACTGGCGGCATAGCGGTCGGTTTATCCGTGTGCTGATCCGCTTATGCACGAGAACAACACCAATGGCAAAAGCTGGGACATCGACATGAACATGAAAAACTTGTCCCATTTGGTAAATGCTGACTTCAGCCAAGGCGGACTTCCCAGGATTCAAACCCAAATGGATTCATCACCGTGAGTTTATGAATGGGATCAAGCTATAACCGCGCAAGTCCGGGGAATGAAGGTGGAATAGTAATTGACCTTACCGGGGAAGGAAGCGTGTCTCTTTAATATTGGATGGTGCTTGAGCCTTGACTACATTTGATTTTAAGCGGGGATCAGTGGTGATTCCTTCTTTACTAACCACATGATGACCCAAGGACCCCGGGAGGTGGCATAAAAGGTTTATTTCTACGGGGATTGGTGATGCCCGGACTCTCACCGCATTTTGAAAGACCAGCTCTAACTTGTCCCGGATGATCATCCATGCGACATGGTGGGTACCTTCCACGATGGCTTTTGTTGCCATGAGCCATTGATGAGGGGCCCTCGCGGTGGTAGAAAAGATGTGAAACTTGAGTTGAGGTTGAGCGTGACCATTGAGAATGGCCAAAGGCCTCAAATTCCTCCATGTGAGCTTGAGCACTTTGATCGAGGTTTTCCTTTAGTTATTGCCAAAAAGTAGGATAAGTCATTCAAATTGGGGAGCGGGGAGATGAAAACCAACCGGGCGCGACAACCCGAAGGTGGAAACATATCACGAGGAACATAAGCCGGTCGACAATAGGTAAATTTGAAAGAAGGCGGTGGTGGAACAAAAAAACCACCGTTGAGAAAGGAACGTCCCGCGGGGAAAAGGGGCCCTCCCCATTAAGCAAGATCGAGTGAGTTGGTAGACGGGAAGAGTATTACGAAAAGATGGAGAAGTCTGAAATTAAAATTGAACATAGGGAGGGCCAAAAAAACGTGAGGGTAGCCCATCCCCCGCAGAGGAGAAGAAGGTTCGAAGGCGGAGGGTGTGACACGAGGGGATAGTAATGTAAGAGTGCTTTCAAAGGAGTCCGGAAATAATGAGGCGTGGGCTGAGCAGTGTTGTATGATGTGGCGGCCAGGAGGTTGAGAACAATCTTGACACCACGGGGGAGACCACAGGTGAGAATGAACACGAGGGTGGTGGTGCCGGTGAGCTCTTGGCCGGAACATGACCTCCCCTCAATGTCATAAGCATTGTCATATATATCCCTAACAGCCTCGCGGCGTTGATGGCACTCCAAACAGGCGTCGTTTGGCAAAAAGTTCTAAGGTAAACCGCGAAGCGGACATAGTGGAAAAAGGAAAAAAAGTTGCCGGACCAGCGGCCCGGCAGTGTTTGGGAGTGCAGGTTGAAGGAACTCTGCAAGATAGCCCTCTGTGAGGGACCCTTGGATCAAGTAGGAGAATCAGGGAGGCGTATCCGTCAGCGGGATTTGCAAAAGGACAAAGGAAAGAGAAAACAAGAAAAACACAACAGAAACACAATAGTGTGAAGAAAACTTCTTGACATCAATCAGAATACATGAGCTCTTGCAATGGAGAGAGAAAATGATGGGAGACAAGAACAAAAGCTCATCTAGCCCTCGAATGCTAGCTCTACTCATATATATAGTACAATGGCCTCTGGCCCAATATAGATAGTCTAACAGATCTCGGTGCCCCCGTCATTTGTCTATTCTCGGCTTCTTCTTTGGCTGACTCTTGGGCGTGACCTTCTGCGTGGTCTTCTGCTGGGCTCTTGATGACGGACAAGGACCTGGATTTGACGCCTTGTTCTTAGTCTGGTCCGAGGTGTGCATGAATAGTCCTGTACCAGGACGTACAGGACTAACAGCAATTGCATGATTGCTCGAGAGCAAGAGGTACAACAATGGTGGAGATATTGAATTGTGAAGGGAGATGCATCGCATTTCTGCTTTGATGCCTTCGAATGAAGGTTTAAACCCAGCTTTAATTATAAACACTACCAAGGCTCTTGGGTTCCTTTTATAATGAATGAACATAACGACCAAGATGAGCTTTACAAAGTGCATCAATTATGACATTTGCATGTAGTCTCAGATTATTGAGTACAAGAGAATACAAAATCACGAATTGTTCAAAATGAATGAAGAGGCTATTCAACCCTCTTCAATAGCCTTTGTAATCTTCTACTTGTTCTACCAGCTCTTGTTGTAGAGGTGGCTGCTCTTGTTCAAAATCTTCTTGGTGAAGTTGCTCTGGTTCAAAAACTTCTTGTTGAATCTTCTCTTGTTCAAAAGCTTCTTGTTGAATTTGTTGTGTTGGTGGGTGCTCATGATGCACATAACCAATTAGGGCAGAAGCAGAGTGCATTCTCTTTGTCTCTTCTTTGGCAAAAAATTCTAGTTTGTTGGAAATATTGACAATAGATCTCTCACTAGGCAAATCTTCTATGCCCCATGTTTGGTACTATAAAATAGAAAAAACATAAAGTTAAGAATTAAAAAACAATATAGAAAGAATATGAAATCAAGCATAATGCTAAAAATAGGAAAGCAATGCATCTATGTCCATTTTAAGTGTTAGGTATGTGGGTTCATGGTTGATGCAAAGTAGATATCAGTGAGATCCTTGATGCCAAACACTCGGTTCTTCTTGGGTTATCCCAAGAGACTTTAGTAAACAAATGAAAAACAAAGAACTCACAAATCATATGCTAGTAGAAGATAATCAAATGGATAATATAGATCTTTCTTCATAGAAATGGACTGACACTGAAAGCTTTGATATGATTTATTCAGTTTATAATAAAAGATTTAAAGATGGAGATACAGGAAATGGAGGAGTAGCGTGTTATATCAGACCGCTTTTTAGAGATTTGATACAAGGTGTAAGAAAAGACAAAAATAATCAGTATATTTGGCTTGAATTGAAAGGTTATCATGCTTTGTACTATATGGCTATTTGTTATTTTGCTCCCAGACATAAGAAAATATACACAGAGACAGAAGCTTCTAGTAATGACTTGTTCTTTGCATTGGAGCAAGATATTATGCATTATCAAGAGAAGGGCAGCGTGATCCTAGCATGAGATTTCACCGGATATCTACAAGATGTTCCTTATACAGGAAATAAAGATCCATTGTGGTTAGAATCTATGAGTGATGATGAGCTGAAATTATATGGCAGGAAGAGGGATTTTAAGGATCCGATAGTGACTAAATCTGGTAGGCAATTTCTGCTTTGTGTAGCAAACACAAACCTTATGATCTGTAATGGATTAAATAGGTCCACTTGATTGGTGTTGGAGCAGGGGTTTCCCATATATATAAAGGTGGGGCGAGACATGATGCAAACAATTATCGAACCATTATGGTCTTGTAGTCTATTTTCTAAGCTTTTTTACTATCTTAGAAAAAAGATAAGTATTTAGGCAAAACACAATCAAAAGCATCTTGAGTCACAAGCGGGTTTTAGAGTAGGAAGGGCTACTTTAGACCATCTATTAGTGTTAAAACTATATTTGACATGGTTAAAAGGTACTAAAAACCGGTTTACATGGCATTTATAGACTTTAAAAAGCAATTGATAAGGTGCCCCACGGACCAATTGTGGGAAAAGGTTGGATAAGTTGAAGATGCCTAAAAAGAGCTTAGAGATGCGGTCGGGTTTATGAAAAGTGCTTGTGCAATTATCTTTTACCATTTTCATTGGATATCAGGGACCATGTTGAAAGTAATCTTGGGATCTGAGGGATGTTAAGCTATCCCCACATTGTTTTTGGACTTTTATTGATGGTTTAGAGGTGCCAGTCTTTGCCACTCATGGCAGCATGGAAGAAAACTCATTAGCATTTCAAACACATGGTTCAATAAGCACATAAGGAGTATTTGAAGTTGCAACTTTGAAGATCTTTCAAAAAGCTACAAAAGACACAAGGACTTGAAGAACCAAAGAAGGACATTCACTTGAGAAAACATCAAAGGAGTATTTTGGCTAAATGGAAGGTCACAAGGCAAGTTACTAAATTTGAAGCCCTATTGAAGATTTGCAAGATCACAACTTGGTATGACATTTCTGATTTGAGCATTGAAGTTGATATTCTAAAGTTCTTAAGGAATTTGCCTAGCCATTCTTTCTCATTCTATATCTTGAGTCTTTCTCTCCATTCCATGTCTAGCCTTCCTTTTTCCACACTTCCATCTCTTCTCATTACATACTATGGTGTTGGTAATATTTTTTCCCTAGTCAAAAGAAACACACACTCCATGCTCCATCCACCCACTCACCAAAGTCAAGCATTAGGGAGCCTCATGAATTCATTTCAAAAGTACCTAGAGTTATACTTACTAGGTTTTACAAAGAAGGACAAAAGCAAGACATGTCCAACTATGCAGAAATGAGCTCCCTAGTAGCATTTCATGTCAAAAGAAAATTGCAAAAGATACAAACATCCACTTCATCATTCATAATTCCACTTCACCATTCATATCACGTGTCACCCATTCATCCATACTTCATGCCACTTCACCAAAATCATCATTTTTGACTAGGGAAAAGATGGTTACCAATCCTTAAGTGCCACATCTTCACCATTTTTCTGCCACCTCACCAAGCCCCATGCTTAGTCATTTCTTTTTTTTCAAAAAATCAAAATATTCCATTTGAAAATTTGATGATACTATCGATAGCCCACATGAAAACATGCCACGGCACAAACATTTTGAAAAAAAGGGTTATATTGACCTTCTAAATGGCCTTCTTGGGGCGCGTGCCTTTTTTGAAAAAATGATAAAACCTACCTACATCTACCCCCCCATTCATCTACCCTCTCATCCTCTGCCAGGTGGCGTCCCCACTGGCATGCAGAGTCGAAACACGCGGAAGCTTGGCGTGGGAGGAGACCAAATGTCGAAGGCGGTCAATGGATCTATATTTATACCTTGGCTTCTTTTTCCATTCCGACTGTGGGATATTTCTTCACAAGAAAAAACAAGAACCCTAAGATTTGCGGGCCAAAAAAGCGGTTTTTAGTAGGCTGGGAACTACCTAATCATGGGTACCCCTCCGATTTAACTTGGTGATCCCAAGAACTCCAAACTGTGCTAAATAGCCGGATAATCATTGGATCTTGCAAAATTGGAGCGAACCAAGCATTTTTAAAAGGGCCGTCGACCGAAATTTCAAGGGCTTTTAGCATTTGGGAGATTGGGGATCACGAAATACCGTCAATACGATCTTACGCTTGTGAATTGACCTTCCTTCTTTGCATCAATTTACTTGATTGGCGATAAAAGCCCGACCAATTATTACATCCGATCACGGGAAGTATTATTGACTCTGAATTGTGAGTTATTTGAAATTATGTGGAACTCCACAATGATTTGTTAAGTGAATGAAAATCCGACTTTGGTAAAATTTCCTTTTCTCAACTTCCTTTTCAAGAAAGTTATGCATATCTGCTAAATATTGTTCTAGTTTTTTTCTACTGCTTATTAGGAAGATCATGCTTAGGCTTCATAAGAATAGTCATCTTGCATTCAAAGAAAACATAAAACATATAAATATTTGTCAAAGCTAAGTCCTATCTATCGATAAGAGTCAAAGAAAAAACTATCTTTTAAGCTACAAAAACTCTCTAGCAAAGTTCAGTCCATATGTTATTGTCAAAACCTCAGTAATTCTCTTCTATTCTGTCTCAGGAAAAAAACAAAAAAACATATACATAAATATCCCTGTCATCAAAAAACACAGTCTGTCAGTGGTAAATTACTCTCTGTTCATTCAGCATTCAAAGTAAACCCCAAAAAAGGTGTTGCACTTTACCTACAAGAACAATCAGATCAGTCCCAGTTGTCCCAGATCAAAGATAATATCTCACAAAACATTTGAGAATTTACGCTCTCTGCTAGAGTATTGACCAATTTTGACTAGGTCAGGGCATAGATTTTTCAAGCATCTAGAAACTGTGCGACTTCAAAAGGATTTTGCACTCTTTTAATATCAAGTGTTGGGATCACACTCATACTTTTCCCAAGTAAAATTCACCAGTTATTTGTGCTTGGTATTGAAAAGAGTAAACAGGATTTTTTCTTGAAATGGGAAAGCTGTACTAACAGGCTTGTGGTGAAAAGTTTTTGCAAGATTTAGGTTTAGAGTGGTTGCACAGAAGCAACACTGAGGGTCCTAAACCATTCTAGTTGAGGGTTTTGCCAGGGATTACCCTCAACATCTTGGAGGCTCCCTACAAGAGATCAAACACAGTTCTTGGGAACTATGGCTCCTAGGCAAAATCTTGAAACATCCGACCATCTTTGAGGGTACAAGACAATCTGAAAACACAAGCTACTCCTCAAGGTGTATCTGTACATCTGAATAAGTCGATGAAATCTCAATGCTAGTATGCACTCAATACTTTGAACTCAATGTCCCTATTCTGTTCCTACATTTGATTCTAGCATGAGTGCTAACAACTTCCTTAAGATCTTTGATGAATATTATCAAGAATCTGGACATAAGAAAGGGACTAAGTTTCTTGAATTCAAAAGTGCTTCAAAAATGATGAAGTAAGGGCTTGGTTGGAGTATGTGATAAGTGATGGTATCAACACATGGGATGAAATTGTCAAAGGTTTTTATCTAGATTCGGTGGGTTTATGACCCTCAAGATCTCATTTTGAATTACAAACCTTTCATATTAGAAATGGTGAGGCTGTTCACCAATATGTGGAAAGATTTCATGTGTACTTAACAAAATGCCAAACTAATCAAGTACCTAACCATACATTACACCTTGTTGCATCTTTCATAAAATTAATAACAGTGAATACTATGGTAGTACATCGGTAGATCAAAAGTACCCACTACATACTTTTGGGAAGATGCTAAGATTTACAAGCGGGAGGGTTTGCAACCATCCATAAAGCTTTTAACAAGGCCATTGAGATTCTTGATGTGCTTTCCTATTTACAGGATGATACTCATACCACTAATGATCCTTTCTTCCCAGTTTTTGAGCAGGGAATATATGGGTCTTGATGCTATACCGGTATATCTTTGTACAAAAAAGATAAGAAAAACCAAAGGCGGTGAAGAATCGGGCGATCTTCTTTGCTACTACCAAAGCGCGAGATTGACAAAGTTCTTTGAGGCTTTACTTGAGGTCACCAAGCAACTTCAAAATTGAAAACATCTAGACACGAAAAGAAAAAGCTATCCCCTTGTGCACATTGTATGAGAGAAACACATTCTTGATATTTGTTGAGTGCAGGGATATGCCTCAAATGCAACAAGAGAGCCATTATGGAAAAGAGTGTCTGTTTGTGCCTTTTGTAAAGCTTCTGAGGACATTATGAAAACAGAATCTTGAGTGTTAAAGAGTATTTTGCAAGGCGGGAGAAAGCCAAAGCTAGCGAGCCCTCTTTCTCTTGTCAAATATTTATGCGAAGCTAGCTATCCTATCAGATTTATCTTGCGAGAATTTGAAGAAACGGGGAAGAAATTATGGTACATGCATACAAGGGGAATGAAAGACAAGGGGTTATCTCAAGAAGAAATAGAAGCTAAGCTATTTGTTAAAAGGTAAAATGAGTGAAAACAAACAACACACACAAGATGGTAGCGACTTGTACCTCCACGTGCCTTGTCGAAAATTCCTAAAAAAGATAAAGATGGTGATGACTTTGAAGTACTTATGAAAATTCTAAAGTTAGTGTAGATTTGCTCACATTATTAAGGATTGCACCCACTTATAGAAAGAAGATGCTTAACTTGACTCAAGATGAGCAGGTTTGTCTCACACAAGAGGAACAAATTAGCGTTTACAAATCACATTGAGGAGCAAATGCTAGTACAAGATGAACATGATCTGGTGCCTTCACATGTGCAACCAACATTGGGAAGAAAGCTTTGTCTAAGGTATTGTTGGATGGGGGATCACCTCTAAATGTTATGCCACATCATGTGATGAAACAATGTGGCTTAGAGGTAGACAAAAAAGCTCCTATGGTACTGAAATCTTTCTCTAATTCAAGAATTAATCCCATAGGGATTGTAAGTAAAAGTACCAATAGATATTGAAGGAATTGTTGTGGTACTAATTTTGTTGTGGTTGCATTTGAAGGAATGGATGAAAAAGCAGATATTTATGATTTACTTCTAGGAAGAAGATGGTACATCAGCGATAGATGCGGACTGTTTGGTCAAAAAGGGAATGTACCATAAGCGATGGAAGAAAAAAGCAGGTTGTTATCTACAACAAGCTTGGGGAGTTTGATTCTTTTAACTTCATTGAAGAAGATGTGTTGATATCAATCAACTTGGGGTATATGAAATTACCATGACCAATATGGGGGTGGACACAAGTCCAATTAAGGTATGCAATGTACACGGGGAATAAACTTTGCTTATTTATGGTTTGATGGTGGTGTCTCTAAGAAATTGAGTATAGCTTCTTCTCTTTGCCATTCTTAAGGACGAGGTCAAACAAACTAATGGCAAAAGTTGGCGAAATTCATCAAAAACGCTACTTCTAACATGGCGAATATAAAGCTTTGATAAATTTGGGCTACAAGAGGCTAAGCACTTAGGTGTTCTTGACATCATTGTATTTGGAGACTCTCGGCTTGTATGCGAGGCAAATTTTGGGGAATATCAAGCGAAAAATGAAGAAATGATTATGCTTAGGGATCAAGCACTAGGGGAACTATCAACATTTGCATCACAGGAGCTACTTCATGTCACGAGAAAGTTCAATGAAGAGGCTGATACCTTGTGTAAAAGTGTTTTGCTTTCGAACATTTGGCGAAAGGTGCTATCAAGGAGGAAGAATTGGAGGAAGAAAAGAACTCAAACAGACTACATCCTATATTGGTAATCAATGCTAGCGGTGAAAAAGCAGGTTAGAAATTAAGATAGAAAAAATGGACAAGAAAAAGAACTCTTTATGTTGGTGATATGTTTGAGGAAAAAAAAGTGAATGCATGGTAATAGATTTCTTCAAAAGAATGGAAAGATGTTTTTGCATGGGATTATAATGAAGCCGATTGGTGTTGATAAAAACATTTGTGAATTTGAAATAAAAATTAAGGAAGGTGTCAGCCACAGTGATGCAAAAACTAAGAAGGATTAATGTGGCCTTGCTAGACTTGATTAGAGGGAGTTACTAAAAATGAAAGATCACGGTGTGATCCTTTGAAATTTCAAATCGAATGGTTATCATGCATTGTGCACTGTTGAAAAAAAGAACAAAACTATCAGAATTTGTATTGATTCTGAGATTTGAACAAGGCCCTTTGTTAAAAGCCTGCTACCCTCTGCCTTTTTTGGAAGAGGTTTTACATCTTTGTTCTTGCGGGGAAAGAGACATACTCTTTTTTGGATGGCTTCTCGGGGATTCAACCAAATTTACGTTAAGCTAGAAGATCAACCAAAAAAGCTTTCATCACTCCATGGGGAACTTTTGCTATGAAGAGAATGCCTTTTGGTTTGATGAATGCTCCGGCAACTTTTCAAAGAACAATGGATACTATATTCAAGGATATGCCTCCTGCTTTGCTTTTAGAGTTTTTCTTGATGATCTACATTTTGGGATCAGCCTTGAGAGATCATTTCAATTATCTAACTAAGATATGTGGCATGTGCGGGAAGGGAGGTAAGTTTAAACCCTAAAAATGTGTATTTCTATGCTCTAAGGGAGGATTGTTAGGGCATGAGATCTCCTCTAAAAGGGATTCAAGTGGTGAGAGCAAAGTGGAAGCATTAAAAAGCTTGCATCACCAAAAGCTGTCAAGGAAGTAAAAGTTTCCTAGGTATGGTAAGTTTTTAAGAATGTATGTTCCTCACTTCTCTATCTTGTAGCTCCTATATCTGATCTCACCAAGGTAGGCAAATACACCAAGCATGAGAGTAAGTTAATCATGGTAGAGTGGACTCGGACTTGCCAACTTGCCTTGACGATTATTATACAAACCATCTCCATACGCACTTTTAAAACCTCGATGCAACTAAACCTTTTGAAGCTTATATCGATTATAACAAAAAGAGTAGGGTTGGTTTTATTGCAAGGCGAAGGGGTGGTAACTTTTCCGACAAGATTTGGTCTAATCTTGAAATAGGGGTACCCAAGGCTCGAGAAAAAAGTCTGCGGAGGTCTTATGTTTTGATTGATAGACAAGGACATCTTATCCAAAAGCAGTCATACTTCGGTGTATATGAAGCAAAATCCTTTGTCCTTGTTGTTTTCAAAAAAAAGCACCTAAGGCCAAGATATGCGAGATGGGCTTGTAAGATTCAAGAATATGATATTCTTTGTTAAAGTGATTAATTTGGTAAATGATCCCGTACATATTTGACTAATATTTTGTTTGGCGGGAAGATGAAGAAGGGTTGACTCATGAGGTTCAAGATGATCACGGTGCTAATGTAAACCTTGTGCGAGGAAGCAGTTAGCAGCGAATATAAGAAGATATTTGGAATCAAATGAGATGCGAGAAGAACTCAACTCAACCAAAAAAGAAGGTTCAAGGAAAAATGCAATAAGTTCAAGCTAATAGATAATGTGTTATGCGGGTATGACAAAGAGAGGTATCATTTTGAGGTGTGTTGATGAAGAAGAAGCTAAGTTAGTATTAGAAGCATGTCATGAAGGGTATGTGGTGGACATTTTTGCTGCGGATACTACTGACAAAAAAAATCTTGAGGGCTGGTTATTATTGGCCAACTCTCTTCAAGGACTGCTATGAAACAATCAAATGCTGCCATAAGTGCCAAATTTTTGGTAGAAGAATTCTTCAACCAAAATTGCCTTAAGCGCCATAACTTCTCGGGGACCCTTCAAGTCACGGGGACTTGATTTCATAGGACACGTAGATCCACCTTCTTACACCGGCGACACGGTATATTCTTGTAGCTCTTTATTATTTTACAAAATGGGCTGAAGCTATTCCCACGAGACAAGCAAATGCTTATACCAACTTTGCTAGGTTCATCCATGAAAATATCATGCGGGTTTTGGTGTTCCCTTTAAACTTATATCGATAGAAGCGGCCGGTTTTAAGAATGATGTTATAGCTACATTGCTAGCAACTCTCAAAGTAAGACATTCTAAGAGTTCATCCTACTATCCCCAAGGTAATGGTCAGGCCGAGAATCCACTAACAAAGGCTCAAAACTATCCTCAAAAAGACTATTAGTGTCTCAAAAAAGGATTGGCATTTGAGGTTGCATGATGCTCTGTGGGCTTCTGAGAACTACAACTAAAACTTGACCAAACATACACCTTTTAGTCTAGTTTATGGGATAGAGTCTATCATTCGGTAGAGCTTGAGCTTCCATCCTTGAGAATGGCTTTGAAATTAAATTTGGAAATAGGGGCTTACTTGAAGAAAGGTGTGTCATGCGGCTTATGCAATTAGAAGAGCATAGATATGAAGCTGAAAATGCTATACTATTAAAAAGGCTAAAGATCTAGCAGCTTTCAAAGCGACACACAAATTGCAAGGTACCTTGAAAGATGGAGAGCTAGTCCTAAAATGGAATAAAGGCAAAAGGAAGGCGTGCTATGCAAATTTGAAGAGGGGAAGGGACCCTTTTGAAGTTCTGAGGACCCGGCCGGCCAAGATTCATATTGGTTGAAGTCTATACGGAAAGGAAGAATCTTACCAAATCCTATCAACATTCTACATCTTAAGAGGTATTGGCGGCAACATGTTGCCCTTAGTCTATTGAATAAACTTTGTTGTATAGATGTTAGAGTAGGTAGTGTGTTAGATAAAAGTTTTTTGCAAAAGCATTACTCTTAAAAGCAACGATTTATCTTAAGTTAGTTCATTGATAAATAGAATAGGCGATTAATGTCGGATAAATTGTTCCTTTAGTGTTGATTTATTTAAGCTAGTTCATTTATAGCAATTGATAAATTAACGTCCTTGGTTCTAATGTGAAGTTCTGAGAAAATGTTTATTTCAAGGCTACAAGTACATGAGGCTCGGGTTGTTCCCTCCTAATATTATATTTTGCCATGCGGGACCACCCTCTTGATTTCACCTTACATCTTTATTCACTTCTCATCCATTCACCTTGATGAGCATCTTTGTCTTCACTTCCACCACCCAGGAATGACATTTTATGCTAACAATTAATTTATTTTTGTATAGCGGGTACACCCTCTGCTCTTCATTCATAAACCTT
Source organism: Isoetes taiwanensis (assembly GCA_021234155.1). Lineage (NCBI taxonomy): Eukaryota > Viridiplantae > Streptophyta > Lycopodiopsida > Isoetales > Isoetaceae > Isoetes > Isoetes taiwanensis. Next base: position 22,057,874 of record JAJEKV010000015.1, on the reverse strand, counting down.
CCATTACTGCTCAAGAGTAGTCCACCATTCATACTTCATCATTTCTCTACTACGCTCACGAGTATATATTCATATCCCAGGAAAAAGCTGCCACCATATCACCACATGGCGGCTAGATGTTGAAGCCCGATTCTTGTCTTGTCATTCTGGTTCACCCTCTTGTTCATTCATTATCATCGACACACTCAAGGCTTGCTTTCATATAAACTTGCTTTCCAAACATTTTTTTTTTTTTTTTTTCCCATAATTGCCATTCATTCCATCCATCATGGCAATATTACGCATCTTTGCAAGAAGGAATTAATGTCTTGAGAAGGCTGGAGAACCGACTGCCTCTTCTTTTTTAGCATGATCTTTGCCACTCATGGCGACATGGAAGAACTCATTAGCATTTCCAAACACATGGTTCAATAAGCACATAAGGAGTATTTGAAGTTGCAACTTTGAAGATCTTTCAAAAAGCTACAAAGACACAAGGACTTGAAGAACAAAGAAGGACATTCACTTGAGAAAACATCAAAGGAGTATTTTGGCTAAATGGAAGGTCACAAGGCAAGTTACTAAATTTGAAGCCCTATTGAAGATTTGCAAGATCACAACTTGGTATGACATTTCTGATTTGAGCATTGAAGTTGATATTCTAAAGTTCTTAAGGAATTTGCCTAGCCATTCTTTCTCATTCTATATCTTGAGTCTTTCTCTCCATTCCATGTCTAGCCTTCCTTTTTCCACACTTCCATCTCTTCTCATTACATACTATGGTGTTGGTAATATTTTTTCCCTAGTCAAAAACAAACACACTCCATGCTCCATCCACCCACTCACCAAAGTCAAGCATTAGGGAGCCTCATGAATTCATTTCAAAAGTACCTAGAGTTATACTTACTAGGTTTTACAAAAGAAGGACAAAAGCAAGACATGTCCAACTATGCAAGAAATGAGGCTCCCTAGTAGCATTTCATGTCAAAAGAAAATTGCAAAAGATACAAACATCCACTTCATCATTCATAATTCCACTTCACCATTCATATCACCACGTGTCACCCATTCATCCATACTTCATGCCACTTCACCAAAATCATCATTTTTGACTAGGGAAAAAGATGGTTACCAATCCTTAAGTGCCACATCTTCACCATTTTTCTGCCACCTCACCAAGCCCCATGCTTAGTCATTTCTTTTTCCAAAAATCAAAATATTCCATTTGAAAATTTGATGATACTATCGATAGCCCACATGAAAACATGCCACACGGCACAAACATTTTTGAAAAAAAGAGGTTATATTGACTTTCTAAATGGCCTTCTTGGGGTAGCGTGCCTTTTTGAAAAAATGATAAAACCTACCTACATCTACCCCCCCATTCATCTACCCTCTCATCCTCTGCCCAGTAAACGTCCCCACGGCATGCCAGTGAAACCTGAGCCGAGCTTGGCGTGGGAGGAGACCCGCGTAATCGGAAAAGGCGGTCAATGGATCTATATTTATACCTTGGCTTCTTTTTTTCCATTCCGGCTGTGGGATATTTCTTCACAAGAAAAAAACAAGAACCCTAAGATTTGCTTGGGCCAAGAAAGCGGATTTTTAGTAGGCTGGGAACTACCTAATCATGGTGTACCCTCCCGATTTAACTTGGTGATCCCAAGAACTCCAAACACATGTGCTAAATATTGGATAATCTGTTGGATCTTGCAAAAATTGGAACAGAACCAAGCATTTTTAAAAGGGCAAATACGACCGGGGAAATTTCAAGGGCTTTTGCGCATTTGGGAGATTGGGGATCACGAAATACAAATCAATACGATCTTACGCTTGTGAATTCGACCTTCCTTCTTTGCATCAATTTACTTGATTGAAGCAAAAAAGTGACCAATTATTACGTCGATCCAGGAAGTATTATTGACTCTGAATTGTGAGTTATTTGAAATTATGTGGAACTCCTGTATGATTTGTTAAGTGAATGAAAATCCGACTTTGGTAAAATTTCCTTTTTCTCAACTTCCTTTTTCAAAGAAAGTTATGCATATCTGCTAAATATTGTTCTAGTTTTTTTTTCTTTGCTTATTAGGAAGATCCTGCTTAGGCTTCATAAGAATAGTCATCTTGCATTCAAAGAAAACATAAAACATATAAATATTTGTCAAAGCTAAGTCCTATCTATCTGATCGAGTCAAGAAAGAAACTATCTTTTAGCTACAAAAACTCTCTAGCAAAGGTTCATCCATATGTTATTGTCAAAACCTCGGTAATTCTCGTCTTTGCATCGGTTACAACAAGCGCCGGGCGTTGTTGTGTCATCTTCGCTTCGGCAAGGTTTCGACTCGTCCTCGGATCGGGATTCTCGGACAAGGCGAGCATGCATCGTTGCATCGTTGCATACATGCATTGCATGCATTTCGAACCATTCATCGGTTAGAGGATTGCTATTTCTTCGAGGGTTAAGCCTCCGACTTCTCATGGCGCTTCTCTTCTCCCGGTATACCGGGTTATTTCTTGCTCTTGCGGATCGAGGGCTTCTTCTTCGCATGGCTTAGCATTTCTGGCTTCTTATCCTTCTCGTTTCTATTCTACATGGCTCACTTGCTGGCGATTCCTATCATTCTCCTTTCTCTTCTCCAGCTTTGCTGCGTTGACCTTTCTTGGCGAATCCTTTCTTGGCGTTGACCTTTCTTGGCGGAGATCCTTTCTTGGCGTTGACCTTTCTTGGTGGATCTTTTCTTGGCGGTCCGTCCTTCGTCTCGGCATTGCGTCGGTATGGGGCAACCTACAGAAGTTCTCTTCTTTGGGCGTTGTTGTGTCATCTGCGTCGCGGCCCGAGAATGTCGTCGATCCGTGGTCGGGATTCTCGGACAAAACGAGCATGCATGCGTTGCATCGTTGCATGCATGCATTGCATGCATTTAGACCCATTCATCCGGGTTAGGGGATTGCTATTTCTTCCGGGTTAAGCCTCCGGCTTCTCATCGCTAGGTTCTCTTCTCCTCCCCAAAGGTCTCGGGTTATGTTCTTGCTCTCCCTCCCTCCCTCCCTTGTTATATTTTTATATATATTTGTTTTTATGCGCAGCCTTTAATCGACCCTAAAACTTTTTGAGGTTTTGTTCTTCTCATTCTGCGTTTTATGTTTTTGATGTGCAGTGCAAAGCCCCATCGTTGGTTTCTCTTTGGGCATGGGATTTTTGGGAAGTTTAGTAGCGGCGTTGTCCAAGCCCCCAAAATAAAATATAGGCTTATCGCTAGGTTTTCTCAAAAAAAAATATACTATGCGATTTTTAATCGGCGGCCCTAAGCGAGCTTACCTCACGGAATCTATAGTATAATTTTTTTATTTTTTTTGGGGTCGAGATGTTATAAGCTGGATATTTTCCCAGGCGCGGGTATTTTGGGTAGCTTCCAAAAATCCCATGTGCAAAGAGCCCACTCTCGGCAACTGTATTTACCACATGAACATAAAAAGCCCCATCATGGAAGAACTTTGCTCAAAATCTTTGGGATGAAAATGAAAAGCCACGCCAACATATATAAAATATACCGGCGAGGATGGGGAGAAAAAGAACATAACCCGAGACACCGGCTGGATAGAGAAGGCCGATGAGAAGCCGGAGGCGAACCCCGAAGAAATAGCAATCCCTAACCTGATGAAGCTGGCCCCAGTACGCAATGCATGTATGCAACGCATGCAACGTGATGCATGTTTCGCCTTGTCCGAAAATCCCGATCCGTCGGACGATCGACATTCTCGTGCTGCGACCTGCAAAAATAGCGAATAAAGAAGAGAATCCCGAGGTTGCCCCATACCGGACGGCACGCGAGACGAAGGATCAATCACAAGAAAAGATCCACCAAGAAAGGTCAAATGCCAAGAAAGATTCGCCAAGAAAGGTCAACGCCAAGAAAGGATTCGCCAAGAAAGGTCAACGCAGCAAAGGAGAAGAGAAGCGAGAATGATAGAATCACAAAGGTGACGCTACTAAGGTAGAATAGAAACGAGAAGGATAAGCACAGAAATGTCAAGCCATGCAAAGAAGAAGAAGCCTCCTCTCGCAAGAGCAAGAGAACATAACCCTCGAGACATCACTGAGAAGAGAAGCGCTCGATGAGAAGTCGAGAGGCTTAAACTCGAAGAAATAGCAATCCCCAACCGGATGAATGGTTCTAAATGCATGCAATGATACGTAACGCATGCAACGCATGCATGCTCGCCTTTGTCCGGGAGAATCCCGATCCAGCGGATCGACGTATTATCTCTTCTATTCCGCGTCTCGGAAAAACAAAAAATATATACAGAAATATCCCACGCCGAAAAAACGCGTAAGCCAGTAAATTACTCTCTCATTCAGCATTCAAAGTAAACCCCAAAAAAGGTGTTGCACTTTACCTACAAGAACAATGGACAGTCCCAATTGTCCCGGATCAAAAATAATATCTCACAAAACATTTGAGAATTTCGCCTCTCTTGCGAGAGTATTGACCAATTTTGACTAGGGGGGCATAGATTTTTCAAGCATCTAGAACTCATCTCACTTCAAAAAGGATTTTGCACTCTTTTAATATCAAGTGTTGGGATCACACTCATACTTTTCCCAAGTAAAAATTCACCATTATTTGTGCTTGGTATTGAAAAGAGTAAATGAGGTTTTTCTTGAAATGGGAAAATTGTATCTACTTGGCTTGTGGTGAAAAGTTTTTGCAAGATTTAGGTTTAGAGTGGTTGCCCTTGAAGCAACACGGAGGTCCTAAACCATTCTAGTTGAGGGTTTTGCCAGATTACCCTCAACACCCGAGGGGAATGGAAATACATGGATATGTGATCCAGTTGCTAATGTATGCAGATGATGTAGTCATTTTTGCATGCTCTAAGGATCATATGCAAAAACACTTGGAAAGGTTGGCTGATTTTTGTGATCAAATAGGTATGCAGGTGAACCTCGAAAAAATGAGCATTATGACTGTAGGAGCACTTAAACAAGAATCCATCTTCAGATATAAGGGGAGTGTTAAGTATATGTGATTCATACAAATATTTGGGCCTTGTATTTAGCAGGAATCATAGAATTGATGGCAAAAATTTGAAGTCTCGGGACTAAAAATGAATCATTGAGAATGAATTTCCAGGAGACGAGGGATGAGATCAATCATGTCAAATCTGAAATCATTCAGTTGCAAGAAGCACAAGCCAAGGAAGGGGAATCGGATCACGATGTGGTAGGCATTTCTGAATTGAAGCAAGCATTCGAAGAATATGTAGAGATACAAGAAAGAAAGCAAAGAGCATTGAATATTCGTATTGTGGGCTTACCAGAGATGGATAAGGAGAACACTACAGAAGTTGCCACGAAGTTCTTTGCAGAAGATATGCAGGTAACAACTGGTTTTGTTGATGCATTCAGAATTGGTAAGAGATCATGGAACAAGACACGATGCGGTGAAGTTTACAACAAAAGAGGGCGGTTCCAAATTCTCAAGCAAAGACAAATTTATTTGGGTGAACGATGACCTTACAAAAGAACGCGTGTGGGGAAAAGAGGGGGATTTGTAAAATTTAAAGGAAGCAAAAGCGGAATAATCGGAAGGTGAAATGGCTCAAAGGGAAAGCAATTAGCGAATAGATAAGCGGTCTAGAACATAAATGAGCTGACCATTGATAAGATCCTTAGCATGCAGAAAATGTTAGATAAGGTTGATGTTATATGTTTTGTAGAAACCAAAGAATATGACATGTATGCTCTTCCAGATATTGACGGCTTCGATATGAGTAATACGAGATTCAGGGATAAGGACATGGGAAAGCGTAGCTTGCTTTATTAGACCTATTTATAAGGATTTCATCAATGGTATTAGAAAAGATAAAAGTTGTCAGTATATTTGGATGGAAATAAAAGGATCCACTACTCCATATTATATGGCAGTCTGCTATTTTGCTCCAAGACACACAAAAACATACATTGAAACGAAGGCTTCTAATGGTGGTTTGTTCTTTGCTTTAAAACAGAATATCATGGATTTTCAAGAACGAGGCAAGGTAATTTTGACTGGTGATTTCAATGGTCGGATTGCTACTTTGCAAGCTGCCACATTCACAGGTAATAAGAATCCGCTTTGGCTGGAAGCAATAGATGATCAAGATATGCAATTACTAGGCAAGAAAAGATGGTCAAAGGGTCTGATTGTTACTAAGAGTGGCAGGCAATTCCTTAGCTTGTGCAGCAGTGCAAACCATCTGGTTTGCCATGGATTGGATAGATTTCCATTAACTCTGAAGAATACTTGCAGAACAAGGAGCAGAGTCAATTACTTAGCTGTGACCGAAAAGACCTTGTTAATTTTGTGGTAGGGGATGAAGAATTGGAGTCTAATCATAGCCCATTGTATTTCAGCCTTAATACTAGCCGACCTGTCATGCAAGCCCATTCTAGACAAAGGAAATACTTTTTAAAGCCTCACCTTCATGTCCAAGATCGCTCTTGTGTTGAAGACAAAGGCAAAAGCGTTTACAATGGGATGGAGATCCGCGGCTATGAACCATCAATTATTGACCATACGGGAAGAGGCAGCGCAAGAGGTATTTACATCTCAAAGAGCACGAAAAGGGTTGCCATGCAAAGTCTGGTTTGACTAGGAGTGCCGAGCTGCCAAGGATAAATGGAAAACATGTGACCAAACCCATAAAGAACGATGTAAGCAGCACTATAAACGCATCTTGATATTTAAAAAGAGGCGTTACATTAAAAACAAACGAAAAATTCTCTCATCATAGATATTTAGAAGAGCCTAAACTCTTTTGAAATGGGCTCGAAAAATATAAACACAATGATATCCCGCGGAAGCACGGATTTGTGGAGACATGTGGTTGGTTTGTACCATATTGAAGCCCCCCCAATATAGGCAAAGATGAGCTCTACCTTAACAATCATGGAGAGGAGGTAACCTCAGGCATTGCATCACTATCCAATGGTAAAGCACCAGATCTGAATTGTCTAAATGCGGAGCATTTAAAATGGGCAGGACCAGGAGTTAACTTGGCATTGGCACAAGGTTCCATTTGATTGGTGCAGGAATAGGGTGGTTTTGGTATTAAAAGGTGGATCTAGACATGAGGTAAACAATTACAGGACAATTTTGGTGAGCAATCTGTTCTCAAAGCTTTTCACATCTATTTTAGAGAAAAAGCTAAGCTTGTGGGCTAAATTTAATCACAAAAGGGCAAAAGCACAGGCTGATTTTAGATCGGGTAGATCCACCCTGGATCATCTTTTGATGTTGAAAACCATCTTTGATAATGTCAAAGGATCCAAAAAACCCGTTTATACGGCCTTTGTTGATTTCAGGAAAGCCTTTGATAAGTTTTCCGAGAGCAATTATGGGGAAGGCTGGAGAAGCTTAATGTGCCACTTGAGCTTAGAGATGCAGTCCGAGTACTTTATGAAAAGGTACTTGTACAATTATCGCAACCATTCTCATTAGATGTTCCAGCTCACACAGAGAGCAATATTGGGATAAAATAGGGTCACCCATTATCTCCCACACTGTTTGGTTTGTTCATTGATAGTATAGAGACTTGGCTTCATGATAACTGCCTAGGAGGTACTGAATTACATGGTTATGTGATCCAATTGCTGATGTACGCAGATGATGTGGTCATCTTTGCATGCTCAAAAGAACATATGCAGAAACAACTGAATGGGTTGGCTGATCTTTGTGACCAAACCGGCATACAAGTGAAGCTTGAGAAGACATGCATTATGACAGTTGGTGCCCTTAAACAGGAACCAATTTTCAGCTATAAAGAAAGTACCGTGAATATGTGTGATTCTTATAAGTATTTGGGACTTATTTTCAGCAGGAATCATAGGTGGAATGAATGCATCTACTTAATCGAATTGATGGGGGCAAAGGGCATTATATGCATTATAGAGCATGTGTAAAAGATCCCATCTTTGGTCATAAAACCTTAAGGTAAAGCTCTATCAATCACTTGTACAAAGTGTAGTCTTGTATGTTTGTGAGGTTTGGGGGCCAAGTCTCCCACAATGCCTTCTGGGATAACATGGAGCAAGTCTTAAAGATCTTAAGACTAGAGTTAGGGATCAAGGCCCAAACACCATATCCTATGATGTTGGCAGAGAGTGGCCTTATGCCACTTGAGGGAGAAGCAATTATGAGGTGCATCACATATCTCAAGAAGGTGTTAGCTCTGGATGAGTCTCGGATTACCCATAAAGTCTAGTAGCTAGTAAAGAAAAGGGGATACTACATGATGTGACAAGATGGCTTAGGAAATGGGATATCCAATGGGATGAAGTGGTCTTGGTTGACTCGGATCTAAGACAATGGATATCTAGCAAGATACATAGGAGGATGTGGCAGCCTCAAACTAAGATGATTTTATACAGGCAAAATATAAATCCGAACTTGGTACCATCGATACACTTGCAGGAAAACATCTCAATACAAAAAAGACATACTATTTGCATGATTCGTCTTAGCTCGCACCATTTGGGGGTAGAGGTGGGGAGATGCGGACATATTATACCCAGAGATCAAAGATATTGTAAGGTATGTGCCACTAACCAGGTAGAAGATGAAGATCATGCACTACTCCAATGTATAGCCTATGACACATTACGAGGTGAATATGGGATCAACTATGTGGATCTTCCAATCTTTTAATGGTGATCTGAGGGAAGTATCTAATTGAACTTCTACAAAGATAGAGATAATTGAACTTCTACTGACATAGAGATACCGCTTGGAATCTCACCGCAGTTGATAGTGTTGATAATTCGGATAGTTTGAGTGAGAGTGATGAGCTAGATGAGGATTTGGAAACTCATTTATCATTTTATGATGATATTTAAGTTGATTGTCTAATAGGCATTTGAGGCCTCTCAATGGACATAAAACTCTCTCTCTCTCTCTCTCTCTCTCTCTCTCTCTCTCTCTCTCTCTCTCTCTCTCTCTCTCTCTCTCTCTCTCTCTCTCTCTCTCTCTCTCTCTCTCTCTCTCTCTCTCTCTCTCTCTCTCTCTCTCTCTCTCTCTCTCTCTCTCTCTCTCTCTCTCTCTCTCTCTCTCTCTCTCTCTCTCTCTCTCTCTCTCTTGTTTTGTTTTATTATATTTATTGTTTTAGAGGTTTTTATCTTGTGTATGTGTTTTAGTATTTATGTTGTGCAGGGATTTGGATAACATGTGCTTTTTGGCTTCTTTGGTATTCATATATTTTAAGGACAATGATAGTAGTCTTACGATTGTCTAAACCCCTTCTTTGAAGGTATGTCACTAGGATTTTTCGAAAAAACCGAAGGGGAGGGGGTTTAATGCCGGTGATAAGCCCTCAGCAGGCACATCACCACCATCATACTTTTTTATTTAACTCCTTAATTGAGGAGTTGTTTTTAGCTATATATTTATAATGATTTATACTTAGTATTGGGTAGCCTACGATGTGCGGCTACCCACTCTCAACCAATGTAAAACACCTGCTGCGATGAATGAATGAAAGAGCCCATCTGTATCGGTGGTTTGGATGCATGATGCGAGTCCTCGTGAGAATTGAGGTGTACCACTGGAGATGGAGTACAACTTACATTTCCAAATAAGAGGATATTTATTTACAAAATCACAAATGAGGGATTGTTGCCAAAAATGGGTATGAACATTGATCATAAGTAAATATTAGTTTACAAAATCACAAAGGGGGGATTGTGGCCAAATACCACGTTTCTTAAAATCATTTTCGTATTAAGAAAATAGGGATTTTCATGCTTTTGCTTGGGGGCATTTTGAGGAGGATGTGGGCATCATTTTTTACTTGTATATAAGAATAGTATAGAATAGGTTTTTTAATAGAGACCAATAGGCCATGGGAACCATATAATGGGCTAGAACAATCCAGAACATCACCAAATATAATACAAAGTTCGGGCAAAATCTAGATGATATGACTTGGTCCTTAGGCCAGACAATCAAATCAGACTTTATGTACCATCATAAAACACAAGAACAAAGAGAAATGGCAACATAAAGAAGAATATGGCCATACAAAGGTAGTCTTGTCAGATGATTGCCATGTCTCAGTATATGCAGCCTGGAAATAGCATCTCTGAATTGAACTAGGAGGTGATGAGGATGGTCGGGCCCCATCATTCCAAGCCCCATGATTGACAATCGCTGCCAATCCTAGACGAGTTATGCATAATAGTTGACCTTGCCCATAAATGTGGGGGCCTCTTTTATGTTTGCTGGTGGTGGCACCTGCAACATACAATTGGATTTGTTGTTGTTTCTTCTTTATTAACAACATGCCCAAGAAGTGTTCCTCATATAACTAAGAAAAGTGTTTTCTTAGGGTTAAGATTAATACACGCTTCTGCACATTTTCAAAAACTAGTTCCAATTTAGACGTATTAGTTTTTGTTCTATTGTAAGTAGAGAAATCATCCAGAAAAATATGCAAGAAGACTGGCTCCACCACAAGATCTTGAAATACAGAGAGCCTCTAGAAGGTGGTTGGTGAATTTGATAGACCAAAGAGACAACCTTATAGGCAAAGATACCTCAGGGTGTCATAAAAGTAATATTACAACTGGGAACCCATCCATAAAGAAGTACATTTAATGCCTAATTTGTAAATGCAGAGGCAAATGGTCACATTCAGTGGCAAGATTGAGTTTCTTGTAACTGCACAAACTTAAACTTCATGTTTCAACTCGATGACAATCAGACTCACTCATTTAAAGTGTTTGACTTCATAACCTGGACCAATTTTTAGATTTACATCATAATCTACAACTTTGACCTCAAATAACTAAATTTGCGGAATAACATGAATTTCTTCCACCTTATGTGCAATTGGTTGTAAAATCTGCAGTGGATCGTTCTTTTATTTCGAAAAATAGTGGATGCTCAACCATGGAGGACTGAATGTGTCAAGATTAATTGTGTCTTCGGTCTAGATTTGCTCGTTGGAACTAGCGTGATTTTCTAGTTTTTGAATAGAATAGAATAGAATAGAATAGTTTTTTTAACGTCCACAGAGACCAATAGGTCATGGGACCCATACAATAGGCTAGTACAATCATTACTACTAGGATTAAAAAAAAAACCCCTGCCCAAAGAATTGTATAAGTTCTTCATGCCCAAAAGAATAGTCTATAAATTCCCAATGCAACCAAAAATGTTAATAGACAATATTAATGCCAAAACATGATATGCAATAATGATTGACGCAACAAGGATGTTGCTTATGTACTTATGTGTTCAATAGCTTGATTATAGAAAAAGCAATGTACCTTTGCCAACTATAAAATTGGCATTTAGATATAAGCCCAAGGGTTTGATAATGCCCTCGTGTTACATGTTATGTATTTACAGCAAAAAGAGGTCCATATATAAATGCAAGCAATAAAGAGAACAAGCTAACTTGTTGCTTCTACTATATTATCATATTTGTTCGTAGTATTACCTCTAAACCTCCAATTTGAAGCAATGTTTGTCGTAATATCTTTTCAACCTCAGAATATGTTGGTACATCTGGTCCTCCTTCGCACCCTCCCGAAAGAGCGTCAACCTTTACCATGTACTAATTAGCCGTTACATATATTTCTATATGTGCATCATTAGATTATTTTGTCATTAACTAAGGATGTGAAGAAACAAAGAAACTTAATTGAATTACTGCTAAGATTTTCCCTGGAAAATCCTCTCTTTTTTTTGTTGCCGGAGGGGGGAGGAGGGGTCTTCCTGGACAATAATAGGCATGTTGTGTTTTTTAGTTTCTTTATTTGGGTATATAAGCCTCTTGGTTTTCGAGGATGATAAAATTCAATTAAATTAAATTTTTAATAGATATATCATTCACTAAGTATCCTTCCCAAACAAGATTTAGGAAGGGATAGCTACAAATCCCTTTACAATAATAGTTTGATTATATGTTGTATGTCGTTTTATCGCTTTCTACTAGTATTCAAATCTTAACCAATTATCTTGAGCCTCTTCATGGAAGACCATCAAGCAAGTTAGGATCATTTAGGAAAATCCTTAGACGTGTAGATGCAAGCTTTTTTTGTAATTCTTCTTAGCAGTTTGCAAGCTTTCTTTGTAACTCTTTTTATTAGGAATGGAGGGGAATGGGGGAGGGGAAGGGGACTCAAATATTTTCATGTGGTATTTTATGCTCGATTATCATCATTAGATATGCATGGAACTATTGTACCACAATCCACAATCCAACCATGAAAACATCATAAACTATAAAACTAGTTATATAAACTTACTTGACGTTGGAGGGCTCGTAAAGAGTTTCTATACTCGAGTAGGTATTGCAAGTATCCATTACACTCCTTTTCGTCTATAGATGAAAACAAGAAAAAGGAAAAAGAAAAAAAAAATTAGAGAAGACAAGGAACAAATTTACCATTATACAAACTCTAGTTTTTTAGTTATTTTTGTTGCACTTAATTACTGCACAATAATGTTATGTCATACCACATTAACATCTAATATTGCAATATTAGTGATGATAACTTCAAAGTAATACGAGATATAATATTAGTGATAACTTCAAAGTAGTACCAGCTCTAATTTTGTCCATCAATTTGAAGCCTTTAATTTCAAGATTTGCTTGTTGCCTATGAAAGGAACATTCCTGATTCAAATGCCTCTACATTATTCACTTATAAAAAGCTTGTATAATTGACATAATTAAATATTTGGCATTCATCTCATATTGCATCTTTATATTGCCTAATATCAATGATATTCATGGGATTATTTCTCCTCTCACATGTTATTAGCTTCCTTAAATACATCAGTTCGCAACTTTGCTTCTTCATGCCTTTTACTTTCTTCTAGAAGTTTCTGCAACGTCTCAAATTATGTTATTTGATGGACAAAAAGAGTAAAGCACACACATAAAAAACAACTAGACATACAAACGGGAAACGTTCACATTATCTTATTGTTGGAAAATAATATGCATTTTGTCAATTATGTATATTATAGATTCTTTATACAATGTTAATTTAAAAAACACGTATAATAGATAGATAGTATAATGAAAAGCAATTACAAATGTAAAACTGTAGTGACATGACAAGGTATATTCCTCTCATACACATGTCAATCTCTAGTGGATGTTACATCTATTTCAACATCGGGAGGTGGGAGGTGATTCAGAGGTGGGATTTCAACAGATGGTACTACAGCCCATAGTCACATTTAACTACTTAGTGATAAAAGCGACATATGCCCCCTATAAAGGTTTAAAGCAATTTTTTGCTAGATATTTCTCCTCCAAGGCTCAACCATTTTGGTTCGCTCCACTTAGAGGTCATAATGGGATGTCGCACAAGAATAGTAGGGACAATTAAAAAACAAATTGAAGCACTTCTAGATTATAATAAGCCCAAAGTTGGTGGAATCCGTGCAATTAAAAAAAAAAAAAGGAAAAGATAAAGAAACCATGCAATAGACATAAAATGTGGAATTTTGGCATGCAGTGCCTACTAGAATCCCACGGGTTGTGATATCGGTCTGTCGGTATCACAATTACTCTAGAATCAACATAACAAGGGTATTAACATCCTAAGCCAAAAGGATTAGTTGTGCGTGGTGGTTTAAAATTCTTATCCTGCACTATAGTTGAATTGAATTAAATTAAATGTTTTTTATCGTCCAATGCAGGAGCGCAACAGGCCTATTATTGTCCGGATTAAAAAAACCCTTGCCCCAAAGAGTTTTCAAAGGAAAAAACTATGGCAACAATGATTATTGAGACAAGCTATACAAATAGACATATGTGGAGGCATATAGACCCATCACCCATACTGATATTGCAATTGTTCATTGTGCAATACATGTCGCATATAAACACATCGTGGTCATGCATCTACAATTGATAATTATACGGTGATATCGACTGGTCTGTGATAATTATAGGCAATAAATATTGATTTAATTTAGTACGTGGTAGGTGGTGTGGTTAAACCCCTCGCTTTCTAGCACAACAACATGGATTCAAGTCATGTTGTGTTTTGCCTTAGGGTAAGAATAATATAAGCGCTAGTTATGGGTTGGATTATCCACATCTGATATCATAGCAAGACAATCTTATTCCGATGCACATACACCCTTGGCAAATTCATTAGTTTCTAAAATTATCCTTCTGAGTTAAATTGGCATAAATTGCCCTGTTCACACATACTTGTTTCAAAATTTCGATCGAATAGAATTCTTCCATAAGCTCTTCAGCTAAAGCTTGAAGAAGAATTGCACTAAGTTGCTCTGGATTAACATCCTGTAAGGCATAACCAGTTAGAAAGACTGTATTAGTGCATCTTGGAATTGTTTAAATTTGAAAATAGTTCACCATCTGAGCCGCTAAAGCAACAGCCGCTCTCCATCGTGCTTCCAAATCTTTCACCTGCAATATTGTTATATTTCAAGTACAACAATATAAATGCTTCAGAGCTCATATGACATTGAAATTGATATTTCAAGTGCCATAAATAGTTTAGCCCTTAGAACCTTTATTATTAGAAAGCTTTCAATCAACATTTATCTCATGTACTTTGTAGCTTGTATTTTTTTTTCCCTTTAGATCTTAGTAAAGTCAAATTCGACTACTTTTTATGCAATGAAAGCACTATAACATGAAAGCCAATTAGTGGAAGACTATTATCTACTAGATTGTTGTGCTGCCTTTTTATGGCAAATTTACCTCATGACGAGAATGTTCGAGTTTTGCCTTGATAATTTGTTTAGAAACTGATGCAAATCGAATGGCATCTACATGCATAAAGAAATGTTAAAAAAGCAAACATTTTCAAGAAAGAGGAAATGCATACCGATCCAAGATTGGCGGTCTGTATCGTCTTTAGCAGCTAATATATAATTATCACGTTTCACTATGCCAGCCAAGGAATATTTGTCTTGAAGGTTAACAACAAACACATGATGTAGAGTTGTAGATGGCCCTGGTTCAATTGCTTCAACATTGCATCCTTGTAGAGGAATAACTCCTTTTGCCTCTGTATGGTTCTGTTCACAACATATTGGTCACATGTATTGATGAAAATACGATGATGTTAAAGAGAGGTGAAACAAAGAAAGACATCAATATGGTGATGTTCTATGGTGATACAAAGAAATTTAGCATGTCCTACGGTGCATGTTCCAGCTTCAACATGTTCCTACTGCGCAAGTTTGGGTCGTCGCATGGTTCAGAACATTCTCTTTGCAAGATCTGTATTCCAGAATATTATGTGTGTGTAGCACATCCCACGGTGCATATTTAGTTTTAGCATGTTCTTACAATGCAAGCTCGGGTCGCATTGTTTAGAATGTTCTCTTTACAAGATTTTTATTCCAAAACTTCTGCTTGGTTGTCTCTCCAATAGGGGATTCTAGTACACTCTTCTCGCAAGATTTTTGAAAAGTTTCTATTCTGGCCTTGAGCCGACTCTACAACATCTATTTTACTTAAAGCACCCTCTTTGTATATTTTTTGAAATGGATTGAGGTGTTTATCAAAGAGGATCTAGAACATTCTAAAATATTTTGCAATATTCTATTTTAATTATAACATTTTCTTTACAAGTTTTTTGAAAGATTTCTATTTGGATTGAGGTGCTTACCTATGAGCATCTACAACACTATACAACATTCTATTTTGATTAGAGCATGCTCTTTGCAATATTTTTGAAAACTCTTTATTTTTAAATTGAGGTGCTTATCTGTAGGCTTCATAGAGCATTTTATTCTCATTAGAGCCAATGGGTTTGAGGTGCTTACCCATGTTGTTGAGGTGCTTACTTTGTTGATTTTGGGCTTGAGGTGCTTAAACATTGGCTTCTCGAACATTCTAGAACCTTATAAAATGTTCTATTGCTATTTTAGGCTATCTTAGTGTGCTGATTAGCAAGCAATGTGGCATGATTCAGGCGTGCTTCTTTGCAAACTGTTATGGTTCTTTTGAAAATACAAGCATCTGAGGCAAGAGCCTTCATAGGAGTTGTCTTACTAGTTATGTCGAGACATTTACGGCATATATTCCTTTTGATTGTTTGAGCGTTAATCCAAGAGTTTTCCTCTGTATTTGGACAACTCAAGGAGAAATTATTGCATATACATGTGAATCAAGATTGAAAGGTACCACGCAATAGTTCAATTTGTTGCTTTAAAATGTGTGTATAGGATTAAGTGTTCATTTAGGTACAACAATCCAAACGATAAGAATAGAAGCATTTACAAGCAATTTACAGGTACATTTCCTAAATGATTTATGATTGTTATGCATTCTTACAGACATTGCCCTATCTATTTAGATGGGCTACCTCATCAAAATCTTGATCCTGATTAGGTACCAAAACTCTGCCAATTTATGGAACAGAGACTTGGTTATTGAATTTGCATCAAGGACTATTTTCATGTAGTGTTTACAGTGCATTTGTAGGCTAGTCCTCTATTACATTTCTTTGTATGTACAAGAGCTATTCCTCTATTGTTTTCTTCCACATAGGCCAATGATTTAAATCACATGTTTTCAAAAAATAATTTTGTACTTGGATACGCTCTAAACATCAGGCCTTTCCATTAATGTCATTTTCTTGCTGAACCCTTTGGCACAAAACCTGTACGCCAAATTTGTCTTGTCCATACTTACCCCTATGCAGCTGCTGAATTACTGTGTGAAGGTTAAAGCTCTTACCATAAAAGATTTACCTTTTTCTTTGGCCTGATGCAATAGAAACACTTTAACCTTAAATTATTGAGATTGATTATTGCTTGGCTTATGTATATTTGCATCAAGGGCATAGAGTAGACCCCATAATGGGCACTAACAAGGCAAGTTTTCAAGATCACCAAGCTAGAAGAATGACATTGCTTTAATTGTTTTCATAGTTGGAAATATTGATATTATTTGCGCACCGTATTGAAATTGAGAATATTGTAGGCAGCATTATTGCTTACCTATTAGAGTCACCCTACGGCTGATTCTATGAGAAGTTAGCCCATAGTGTAGTGTAGTTTAATAAATACTTCCTTGAATTTGAAGATACAGAAAGGGATAGAAGGAAAACAGAGAAAATAGGTGTTGCGAAGTGAGAGGAGAAAGATAGATTGATTGCTTTACCTCCTGCAGCCATACATATTTTTTACATATAGACCATAGTTAATAAAGTCGTCCTACAGCTAATCATCATAATGAAATTAAGGGTACTATAAACAGAATTATTGCTTACCTCTAGTGTAATGTAGCTTAAAAAAATATTGGCTTGCATTCGATGGTACAAAGAGTGATTGAAAAAGAATAGAGGACGCAAATTGTTGAGAAGATGATGTGAAAAGTATGTCAAGCTGCCTCCTAGAGTTATCCTACAACTGATTCTGTGGAGGACCGGTCATAGTGTGGCTTGGCTTAATACATTGCTCGCCTTTGCATTGAAATGTCTTTGGAAAAGGATACTTCTTTGTTTGTAATGGGCAGAAGAAAAATTGAGGGAATAAGTGGTAAGAGAAGGATAGATCAAACAAAAAGCATCGTAGGAAGTCGACTTTTCGGAAGAGTGTTGTATCACGGCATTATTACTTTCCTATCGGATGTTTTCGTGAGATGTCTCTTTATCGTGGAGTCTAGGTACACCATTGTTTTGAGAGTCCGAAGATACGACATGGGTGGAAGGAAATCATCTTGGAATGTTTACATCAACACTGTCCTTCCCTTATGCGCATTCCGTCATCCTTGTGGTTTTGCAGCCCAATTTAAGGAGAGGTGATGTTAGTACGTGGAGCTTATCTGCAAGTGATGATTTGGAGAATTTTTACAATGCCATTTTGCTATAAAAAAAAAAACATTTAGAATTCTACTTAGGAAAGCTGAATTATTTGCTAGATTATTAGTTATTGTGATTGGTTATTGTCTGGCTAGAGAGAAATAGAGGAAATAGGTCCTACGGAGCAAATTGGGGGAAAATAGATAGGTTGCTTTACATCCCATGGCCATACATGTTTTTTAAATATAGGCCTTACTTATTAAAGTCGTCCTACTACTAGTGGAATTAGGGGTGCTATAAGCAGAACTATTGCTTGCATATCAGATAAGGTATTGGTTTGCATTGAAAGGTACATGAAGTAGTTGAAGAGGAACAAACGCTAGATCTTAGTGCGGTCTAGTAGTTTAATAAAATATTGGTTGCATTGAAACACATAGCATGGGGTGATCGGCTTCCTAAATTCTCAAAGATTTCATGAGATTTCCTTGGTTCCTTTAAATTTTATGAGATTCCTCTAGGTTCTCTAAGATTTTGTAAAGATTCCCTTAGATTTTATGAGATTCTATTAGATTCTACGTAGGTTCCCTTATATTCAATGAAGATTGCTCTAGATTCTTTAAGATTCCTTTAGATTTTATTAGGTTCTCCTAAATTCTCTTAGGTCTATGAGGATGCCCCTAGATTCCCTTAGGTTTTATAAGAATGCCCTTAGATTCTCTTAAATTCCCTTTGATTTTATGAAATTAGTAACTTTTCGAACATTGTAGAACTATCTAGTCCTTTAGAACTTGCTAGAAGATTCTAATTAGAGGATTATAGAAATTTCTAGAGCAATCTAGAATCTAGGTTCTAGCTTATTCTAGAGGATTCTAGAATAATCTAGAGGATTCTAAAATCTTCTAAAAGATTCTACTTTCTGGAATATTCTATAAAATTCTAGAACTCTCTGAAATTTCTAAAACATCCTACTAATTTCTATAAAATCCTAGAACTTTCTAAATTATTCTAGAACTTTCTAGAGCAATCTCATAGACTCCTGACATTTCTAAAACATTTCAGAATTATTTGGAACATTCTAGAACTCTAAAGAACTGAATCAGAATGCCCATCCTCAGGTGGATGGCCCCCTTATATACTGGAAAATGGGCCTCTTTATGCACGAAGGCATGTGGGATATTTATGGACAAATAGACGGATGAGATGGGCCATCAGATCCAATGGCTCAGATCGCATCTATCAGAACATTTTAGAACTTTCTAGAACAATCTAGAAGAACTTTCTAGAACTTCCTAGAACATTTTAGAGCATTCCAGAACTAGCATTTCAAAAACATTCTAGAACATTGTAGACCTGTCTAGAACATTCTAGAATTTTTTAAAACATTCTCCTCTAGATCCTTACGCTTAAGCATGTATGAAATATCACTTTTTATAATCAATCAATGTCTGGTCTAATGGTTAGAATTGGGGTTTTTTTTTTGGGAGGGGGGGGGGGGAGGTGTCAAAATCCCTCAAACAATATAAAAAAATCAAAGTCTCTTCCTAAGATTAATTGAAAATACTAAGGCCCGAGCATGCAACGAGAGCCATAGGATCTTGAACCAAGGATTAGGCGTAGAATCACGTAGGGCATATCTAAAGCAACGTGAACTGTAGGATCTTTGATCAACGATCAGGATCAAAAACAACTTGGACCGTAGGATCATCTATATATAAACTCCCAAGCCATTTGGGTTATATCCCAGAGCAACGTGAGCCATAGGACCTCGTATCGAGGATCGGGATCAAGAACAACCTGGATCGTAGGATCTTCTATATATAATCTCCTATACCATCTAGACCAGATATATATAAACTCCCAAGCCATTTGGGCCGTAGGATATATCCTAGAGCAACTACAGCAACATGAACCATAGGATCTCATATCAACGATCAGGATCAAGAACAACTTGGATCGTACGATGGTCTATGTATATACTCCCAAGCCATCTAGATCATATATATATAAACTCAGAAGCCATTTGGGCCATAGAATAGAATAGAATAGAATAGTTTTTTTAACGTCCACGGAGACCAATAGGTCATGGGACCCATACAATGGGCTAGTACAATCATTACTACTAGGATTAAAAAACCCCTGCCTCGAAAGGTTTTCAAGGGAAAAACCTTTGCAGTAATGATGATACTAGACAAGCGAAGATAATGACTACTGAGGGCTCAATAATTGCAGATGTTTATCTAGAACCTCAAGTATGTATAATGCCAAGTCATGCCTGAGATGGGTGCTCGGAGAAGTTGTGGGCGTGGAATGGAATGCTAAGGTCAAAAATTGATTCGAACTATCTCAAAAGCGGGCAACTTCAGGAAGAGTATGGCTTTCATCTTCAATAACACGTGGCGGCAGCAGGCACATAGTCTAAACTTCTACATGGCAATTCGGCCGCTCCCATCTACACATCTCAATCCGTAGCACGTGGGACCGGAGTGCGAATTGATGCAATAGCTACAAGCTTGTTCTGGACAATGAAGCAAGCAAATAAGCTTGGGGCCCCGTGCCAAGGTGGGATTTATGTGGGCATGATAATGACCGGTTTTTCACTTGGGCCAAAATAGCTGCGTCCCATATCTTTTGAGAAAAAGCGATCATTGAGATATTATTACAAAGCTCGGGATCGAGGCGGCAAGCTTGTCGAGGCGTTGCTCACGGTTGCCCGACCCAGCGGGCAAACCATGTAGTGCAATGCTCTTTCCAACATCGTTTCAAGCGAGGAGATTCAGCCATGGCAAGTGCAAGAACATGATACCTAATATCATCCATGTGGTGCACCTTTGCATATATAGTGGAGATGGCGCTTCATGGCGGAATGTTGAAGAGGCCAAAACACATCTCTTGTAAAAGAATAGCATAGGGCACACCGTTGTTTTAACTCAGAAATTTTGAAGTGAGAAAGGACTTTTCACCGGCTCAAGCTCTCCCAAGCACTAGCATTAATGGCGCCCCCCATTCTTCAGAACCATACATAAAGCAGGCTCTACCAAAGCCCCAAACAAGTGGGCTTTAAAGTGGCCAATCATGAATTTTTCAATAAAACAATTGTTTTGCATTGCATAGAGTGCTCTCCATCCAGCTGACCACCCGCTTTGGTAATACAATTTGCTCCCAAAAGTGTGTTCTTAGTCTATACCAAGATACTTGTAGCTATCTACAACTTCAACCAGCGGCTATCATAGTGCATAGGAGAATTGAACTACCAAAAGCTTGGTCTTTTGGAGATTAACACGCTGTGACTGTGTTCTCACAAAAGCGTGGCGAGCATGTAAATGTTCTTTGCATACTAGCAAATGTATGTGCCGGAAGTGAAACATCATCGGCATACATAAGTTGCCTAATGATATAGTGTGCCAAATGTGGACCTCCCGCCATGATTATCAAGCCATTCTTCCAATTGATCAATGTACAAGCCAAAGAGTGTAGGAGATAAAGGGCAACCAACCCGAAATCCAATATTGCTAGTGATTTGAGTACCGATCTTTGGAAATTTAGCAAAACCCTTTCATAGAGCCGATAAATCGGTGCATTTTGAAGATCTTGTGGAACCCCAAGTGCACGCAAGCTATTTGCCAAAGAAGCTCGCGTGTACCTTGTATCAAAAAGCGTATAAAATCCACAAAGCATATATAGAGGTCTTGTTTCAAACTTGACTATGTTCAATAAGCATGCGCAATGTGAAAATATGGTCTATTGTAGAATGGCATGGGCCCAAGCTTTGCTTTGTCCTACACGTACACCAGTATGTTCTGCCCAGAGCAACATGAGCCTTCGGATCTCATATCGACGATCAGGATCAAGATCTGGATCGTAGAATCGTCTATATATATCTCCCAAGCCATCTCTAGGGCGTAAGATGTATTCCGGATCAGCGTTGTTAGTAGGATCTCGAATTGACATTCTAGATTAAAGTGTACAATATTCATAAGAACATATATAGGTACTAGGAAAGGGCCGCCCTTTTTCTTTTGTGATTTCTCGGCTCGGCTGAGGCCTCGCCTCGGTTTGGACAGAAGCGGGTCTACCTATGTACTCCTACTACCAATTCCAAACTATCACCCATTAGGAGCTTACTCAACCTTGTCTCGGGCTCGCCTCGGTCATACACACCTACTACCATTACCTACTATAAACTCCAAAGTATCACCCATTGGGAGCTTATTCACACCTATTACCAATTTCAAAGTATCACCCATTGGGAGCTTACTCACACCTACTATCAATTCCAAAGGCTCAACCATTAGAAGTTGACTCACACTTATAGTACTCAAAATTCATTTGTCAATCTATGAGGAGCTTACTGCCACCTATTGCCCTTTTCTTTTGTGATTCCTCGGCTCGGCCTCGGCTTGGGACTTTGGTCGACACATCTACTACCAATACCCACTATCAACTCCAAAGTATCAGCCATTGGGAGTGTACTCACACTTACTACCAATTTCAAAGTATCACCCATTGGGAGCGAGCTTCATTTGTCAGTCTATGAGGAGCTTCACCACCCTCCACCACCAATTCAAAGTATTACCCAAGAAGAGTTGACTCACACCTACTACCAATTTGAAAGTACAACATATGAGGCATGTAGAGCTTATACACGCCTACTACTAATACCTATCAATTCCAAAGTATCATGCATTGGAAGCTTATTTACACCTACTACCAATTCCAAAGTATTACCCAATGGGAGCTTACTCACACCTACTATCAATTCCAAAGTCTCACCCATTAGAAGTTGACTCACACTTGCAGTACTCAACATTCATTTGTCAATCTATGAGGAGCTTGCTGCCACCTGCTGCCCTTTTCTTTTGTGATTCCTTGGCTATCCTCGGGCTCAGTCTTCGGCCGACACACCTCCTACCAATACGTACTACCAACTCCAAGGTATCAGCCATTGGGAGCTTACTCACACCTCTACTACCAATTCCAAAGTATCACCCATTGTGAGCTTATTCACACCTACTATTCAATTTTAAAGTCTCGTGCATTAGCAGCTCACTCACACTTACTATATTTGATCTTCATTTATCAATCTATGAGGAGCTTACTGCCATCTATTGCCAATTACAAAGTGTCACCCATGAAGAGAACTCACACCTAATACTAATTTGAAAGTATCACAAAGGAGGAGCTGACTCATACCTACTACAATTTCAAAGTATCACCCATTTAGAGTGAGCTCACTCCGACCTACTACCATTTCTAATGTATTATCTATTTTAAAAACTTTAAGATTCCAGAGCTATCTAGAACATCTTATTTTGAGTTTTTTGCATGTTTCAAATTTCTAGGTTGAGATGCTTACCCTAAGCATCTGGAACATCCCAAAATATTGCATTTTAATTGTTTGAGAAGTTTCAAAAAGCTTTTTATTTTTAGGCTGAGATGCATATCTTGAGCATCTGGAACCTTCCAGAACATTCTATTTTGACTTTCCAGAAGCTTAAAAAAACTTTCTATTTTTAGACTGAGCTGCTTATTCTAAGTATTTGGAACATTCCAGAAGATTCTATTTTGAGCATCTAGAACCTTCCATAACATTCTATTTTGACTTTTGAGAAGTTTCAAAAAACTTTCCTTTTTTAGACTAAGCACGGAATAGGGTTCGAATCCCCTACACTACGTGGAACTTTTAAAAAGCCCTCACTAAGTTGGAGGGAGAACATGGAGGGCCGAGATCGCACCACGTGGCGCCTCCTCGACCATCGGATGGGACGTGGAAGACGGATGGGGCGTGGAAGACAGACTCCGACTCACAGACGTGATATGATATGATATGATATGATATGATATGATATGATATGATATGATATGATATGATATGATATGATATGATATGATATGATATGATATATGTCGCGTGTGAACATGATGCAAGTTCAAGGTTTGATCCATTCAAATTTGTGAATAATCTCCTTCATGCCTTCAGATGGCTATCTACTATAAGATCATATTTGCTTAGAAGATGCACAACAGCTGTATTCTAGCATTTGGTGGAAACTTCATCGCCGCAATTTTAGATTAAATGTATCTATGTTTGTTATAGTTTTGTGTTCCTCCTTTTAGGGCTAGCTCTCCTGAACTCTGGAATTTAGTATTTTACATATGAACTTACGTATACTAGGCATGTACGGCACAATTCCAAATCCAAGCATTTGAAATGTCTGGTGCCAATTTCGTGATTTTACCAATTTGTTCCTTGTCCATTGTAGACTAGACAGTAAGAAACCATTTGCTAGTAAGCAATTGTCACTCATATATCATGATTTTACCACTTGATTCGTTGTCCAATTACAAACTATGTAGTAAAAAAAACATTTGAGAATAAATAATTTTTACACATGTATCTTATGACAGCCACAAACATGTATTGCAATTTGTAGAGCTTCTATTGAAAACATTATAAATAAAAAAGAAAATGAAAAAAAGGAAACATACAGCATCAGAGAAAATTTTGAAGTAGAAGAGGAATGTATCTTTCAACACAAACTGGCGCTTCTTCCAAGACCTCCCATCCCCTCGCTTCATAAGTGGCCCTGACTTTTCAGGACGTGCCCATAATAAACTCTGCACATCATCATAGCCATATAAATTTTCTCTTTTCAACATTAATACAATTTAGTAGTTTGTAACAGAACAGAAAGGGATCCTTGAGGATTAGTTTATGGTTTGAAGCCACACTTGTAGTAACAACTAATTGTAAGTTTTGACGCTTAGAACAATTTAGTAGTTTAGAATAGAAAATATAAAGTGGATCCTTGAGGATTAGTTTATGGTTTGAAGCCACACTTGTAGTAACAACTAATTGTAAGTTTTGACGCTTAGAAGGTAACTTTGTTTCCCTAAGGAAGAAAGGAAGAAAGAGAGGAAGTAGAAAGGGAAAGCAAATCCTTGATGGTTGTTTTGCAAAGTTAAGCCACAACCCTAGCAAATCTATAAAAGCACAACAACTTGTAAGAATAGGGGCATAAAGGTGTCTGACAAGAGCAAGCATTGCCGGCCATTAAAGATTCAGAAGATGCTCTGATTGGATTTGCATAGCATATTCTGCATAAGAGCTTTTGGTTCCAATAAAAGAGTCGAGCTACTTACATTCAACTTTTCCATGTATGGGCAGTGTTAGAATATGTCTGGTATTGGTAGTAAGTCCCATCAAGTGTGATGCCAGTAATAAAGGTAATTGGCTTGCAAGATGTTCGAGATACAGCTGGTTCATCAGCAAGGATGATAGAAATGAGAGAACATATGGGGAAATAGCCTCATTGGCAAGAATTATAACATCTAACATATGAAACTTAGCATTCGTTTAATTATTGATCCATACCATTCAAGATACTTATTCTTACCTTGTTTTCCATCAGAACGGTATCAGCATCTACATTGTAGGTTACTCATAGCATAACCACCCCTAGAATATATCACCATAGTTTAGAGTCTTATAAACTTCAATAACAATCTACATCCACACTCAACAAGCTAACATACTATTTTGCAGAAAAGCTCTAGCTTGACTTATCACTCGGCCCCATCCATAGAAGACCAATACCTAGCATATGAAATTTTGCATTCATTTCATTACTAATCCATCTTGATAAGGCTCTGCACAATAGCCAATAGACCCCATAAAGAAACCGTATGTTACCTATAATCGTGTCCATACCCTCAAACGGGCCGCTCTAATACAATGAAGCTTAACACCCACTCAATTAATCCAACAATTGTACAATGACTTGTCGCATCACCTAAACAACTTGTATATTTATAACCTAGAAATCCTAAAACAGGTACCCCTAGAAACCTAAAGTGAAGATCAAAGTTTTCTCATCAACAACCTTCAATAACAGAAGAGAAATAGGACAATACTACAATAGCATCAGACACATGATAGATTTATCAGGCAACACCTTCAATAGCCCAAACTCTTACAAGAATCGTCAACTGCAAACGAGCAGCTGCAAGTCTCTATCACAACCGCACTTAGGGGATTCACATTTGTTGGGCGTACAGAACATATGAGTTCAACTATGAGGGGTTTTTTCGACCACTTTAAGTAGGCATACGTACCATTAGGGGCCGTTTTCGCCACTATTTGGGGTAAACTATATACTTTAGGGGTTAAATTAGATTTCATAAGCCGGTATACCAGGGGCATTTTTGGCCACCCCTTGAATGCAGATGGCATATCCCCTTTCTTATAAGTGAATCCCCCGAGCAACCGCATACATATAGATCTCTGAATAACTGAATTTTCCTCTATTCTCAAAAAGCTTGGTTGCAGTCTTTTTCTTGGGCACCATTTAATTTCATGACCCCATTACCACGTGGCTTTTGTATAGGTTGTATTTAACATTCTCCACTTCAGCTGTACAAATCATGATTTCTTCGATTGGAATATGTGCCAACAAGCACCGAGCAAACAAAAGGTTGCCATTATGGGGCCACAATTATACTAAGTCACAAGTGAAAAAACAATGAGCTGACCAGCAACGCTATGCATTTCTCCTGTAAAATAGATGGCCTTGCTATACCAGGATGATGTAGTGCTAGAGAATATTATTTTTTTTCATATACAACTACATGCAATTGTTTAACAACAAAATCTAGACATTAACATGCACATGAAACAACAGTATATTTGGACCACTATAGCATTTGCATGACCACAAAAAGAAACGTGCACATACATCAGAAACTATTTGGATATGCCCTATCTAAAACAAATTCGTCGTACTCATTTATTTTCAGATTTAACTTATTGTCCTTGCACGTCTGAAGCTCGAGGCTATAAGCAATCTTTCATCTCTAATATCAAATAACATTTCTTGTTCATTTAGTGGTTCTTTGCATAGATAAACAAAAGAACTACCTCATCAACAAATATGGGGTGCATTTTAGCTACTAGTAGGTAGGCTAGTTAAGGTTCCTTAAATTTCTCTAGGCAAATGATCTAATGAGGGATTTTAGGTCATTGGTTTGCTAGCTTGAAAGCTAACATCGATAAACATCTACTGAAAGTTGATTCTTCGAAAATAATTCTATTTTCCTTTTTATTAGGAATAATTCTATTTCCCTCTTCTATTTAGGATATTGCATGCCACATTGCGGGATTAAGAAGATAAGTATTTTATGGCCCATTCTCTTTTCATCTAATGTAGGATCTATGGACAATTGTCTTTCACTAGGCTTAGATATTAGAAGTTGTCATGTTCAATGTGATACAAGTAAGCTAGTGCGATATGCTTTTGAATATCTGAAGCCAGTGATTACCCAGTCCATTCATAGAATCCTCACAGCTTTCACTGGGCTTAGATGTTAGACATTCATAGAATCCCCACAGCTGTATTTTGTTTCTCTTTGTATCTTATGGCGTATACCTTTTTCATGCACTGCAGGAGACAATTTCAAATAAAGCATCCAAAGCTAACTGTACTTAGATGTTAGATGCTGGAATTCCACAACTTTCACTAGGCTTAGATGTTAGACATTCATAGAATTCCCACAGCCGTATTTTGTTTCTCTCTGTATCTTATGGCGCATCCCTTTTTCATGCACATCAGGAAACAATTTCAAATAAAGCATCAAAGGTTAAGTGTACTTGGATGTTAGATGTTGTTGTGATACAAAGCTTAGCTCCAATATTCATACAAATAATAGTGAATTTTTGAAGCTAATGCGAGTCACCTAGTCCATTTAGAGAATCCCCACAACCCTATTTTAGCCTGTTTTGAACCTCAAAAGTCAGCCCTAGTTTATTTGGTCCATCATTCATAGAATTCCTGCAACTTGCTTTTTTATGTCAGGGATATATTTTCATTTGCTCAAGAGAAAAGCATACCAGCATATCTTGTTGAACAAGACCTCCAATTAAGGCCAATATTGCAACACTATCCACTACGTCAAGATAAGTGGGTCTACATTCTTGCCCGATTTTTGGATCATTCTTATCAAGAATGAAAAGTGGTTGCACAAAACCTGTAGAATCCGGTGATGCTTGCCTTGATGTAGTAGAATGGCATGGCTGTGCTTGGCTTGAAATAGTAGAATGGCATGGGGTCAACCATTCTTGCTGCCCCCCATGACTTGCAGAATCCGGTCACGCCTATTTCTGCAGGTCATGGAGGCGCAAGGATGGCTTCCCCCATGCCATAATAACTTGCTTCTACCCATTACAACCTACATATGATGTCAATTCACTTGCAAACTTTAACTTCAAATTGGCATTAAGCAACAAGCAAAGATGCCAATGATATACAAATTTTAGCATCAAAACACCTCGTGTGCGTGAAACCTATTACCTTAGGAACTACACATGGTACACATGAGCTTGTCCACCTAGAAGAATAATAAGAACATGCTTGTGTTATGATCCCATATGACGGTGTTTCCAATAATTGTATAAGAATTGTACCTAGACACATTTTGCTACATTTTGCTGGGTTGTTGAGAATGCTGCCATAGCTTTCAAGTCAGGTCCTGCTGGCGGGTTGACCACCAATTAATAGTACTTTAAAATTGTTGAGAATGCTGCCACAGCTTTCAAGTCAGGTTCTGCTGGCGGGTTGACCACCGATTAGTAGTACTTTTTATATCTGTATAATTCAGTACGGTATCTTAGATATAAGATGAATAAGATGCATGAGAACAGGAATGCAGAGCCACGAATAGATCACCAAGAAGTTAAATAGGTTCTGAAATGGTGGCGTATCAGAATACAAGTTGTCCCTACATCCCCTTTGTAGCCAAGGTAAAGAAAATCCATCAGACCATGTGAATAAGATGATTCTCTTACACCACCTAGGAGGTATGCAGTTCATTAACTTTTCTTGAACTGCTAATTACTCCATAGGTAGAAGACCTCTATTTCCTTGGTGATGAGTACCATCAGCCGATAAAAAAACTGAAGTCTCAAATCATTATAAATTGGCATTTGAAAGTGCATATGAAATAAGCTTTAATTCCATAAACATTAAAGTTACTCTTGAATGTTGTTCTTAACCTGTTAAATTCAACAACTGCAGTAAGGCTTAAAGAAAAAACGATTGGAGAATTGAATCCAGGCCCCAAAAGACATATTCCTTTCCTCATTCTGGGAAAGTTAATTAATTACCTTCAAAAAGATAGAGTTTAGCTTGCGTAAAATAGAATTTTCAAGTTCTAGATCAAGCTATATGAGCATTAAAGTACAACATTCTTGCAGGCGAGCAAGAAAAAAAGTATGATGAAGATTGGATGAGAGGAAATCAACCGCGATTTAAAACAAAGAAAAGTTGAACAAAGAAGATGTAGACTTACATGTGTTTTACTTGGAAAAAACACATTTAGGCATTTTCTGCAGGCAATTGTGTGATGTAAAAGAGCAGTTACAATATTACTGCTTATTTGCCATGCCATGTACAACAAGAGCATTGCCTTTCATGAGATCCTTATTTGCCATGCCATGTATGATGGAAGTAATGATTTCATGAAATGATTTGACACCCCATAATTTGAATAGCAAATTGTAATGCCCATCTTATGAGAGATTGAACAGATTACTTAACTAGGAATGCTAGAGACGAAGGAGGCGCCTATTTTTCACAACTGGCAGAGACACACATAGTATGAAATCTTATTCCAAATATTCCTTCAGTATGTCTTCATGATCTTATATAATGAAATAAGCTTGACTTCTATAAGCAGCAAACATCTTGCCTTCCTGAAGATGATCATTGGTCGACTGAATTTTTTCCCATTTGTTTATCCTAGACCTCAAATTAATTCATGAGAAATATTTTCCATCTCCCCATAATGCAACTCAAAGGTGATCTAAAGTGCATTTTTCTCATGCTGTCTAGGAAGACAATAAATTTCCCTTAAAAAAGTGGCTTGTTTAAAATAGAACTTTCAAGTTCTAGATCGACCTATACAAGTATTATAGTCTCCAACAAGACTTATATGATTTCATGAAATGATTTGACATCCCAAACATGAAATGATTTAACACCCCAAAATTTAAATATCAAACTGTAATGCCCAGGTTATGAGAGATCAAACAGAATACTTGACGAAAATTTTAGAAAGGAAGGAGGTTCTTATTTGCCACAGTTGGCAGTTGAATTCTGGATAATCCTTGAGCTGGAAACACAGCCACTAAACCAATAGCACAGCCTAATATCATTTATGATCTTAATTTATTGAAACAAGCCTGACTTCCATAAGCACACACAACTTGCCTAACTGAAGATGATCGTTAATTGACTGAATCCTTTGTTTTTTTATTTGTTTATCATAGAACTCCCAACTAATTCATAAGAATTGTTTCTTATCTGCCCAGAATTCATCAAACATATGATCTAGGGTGCGTTTTTCTCGTGACACTCAGAACACCCCAAGAATTCAGCCCAACTCACCAAATCAGGCTCTATTGGTATTTTATTTAAAAGTCCTCAACTTCATCTATTTGCCATGCTCTGCTTAAAAGCGAAAGCATGCATCTGCAATGATCTGCTAGTGGTCTAAAGAGATAATCTTGTAACATAACAATGATAACCTTCATCAATTAAACCCCTACAACAATGAATTCTTACTTCTTACTCTTTAAGTTTTCGTAAACTTTTAGCAATAACAGGTCGCTCCATGCTCAAGTTCTGCAAAAAAGCAATATGCATCATCATAACTCCCAACGAGACAAGCTAAAGTTAAATGTAAATAATCTTTAGACATCTCCGTCACAAAGCATTGATGTTCTCATTGCATTGTTGGACTGTATGGCTGAGAGGCCATTTCTCTCGACCGTTTCTGTACTATCGAGTAGCAGCTTATCCTCTCTGCCCACCAGAAACCAGCATCTCAGTCTCATCTACATAAATCTGTACCATTGCTCGTAGTGAACAGTGTGTGCAAGCATATCACCATATCTGGGACTGTACGTAGTTGTACTATGCACTTGTACTGGGCCCTCGACTTTTGTTGTTTTCATCATATATCACGGTTATTTAAAAGCAGGAATTTTTAAAAGCTGCTAGTAGATGTGGTTTCTTTTCTTATTTCAATTTAAGTCATCTATTGTTTCAATGGCCAGTTTTACCAAGTAAGAACCAATGGGCTAAACTATGTAATGAAAGAAAAACACAAGAGGTTTGAACCAGCAATTGAACTAAAAATTTTGGAAATTTTTTAAGTAGCTTCTGCTTGACAGGTTCGTACATACCCGATTAGTTAGTCAAGTTCAATTGCCTCCAGGCATAGGATGTAAGGCCCCTCTGAACCCCTGATAGAATAGCACTCCTCTGTGCCATCTATGATCCTTTACTTCCTACGAAGTTCTGAAGGGCATAAATAACTTCACTTAGGGTCCTCCTTCCCTTGCGTTTATGCTTAAACATTCGAGCAAAATATGATGCATTCGCAAACCTGCTTGTCATAAGCACCAAAAATTCATGCGGATGTGGATGTTCTTAGCAGTCCTAACAATTGTTTGCTTTGTTTCATAAGTTGTCTAAAATATTATGATTCTTCATACAGTCATGCCTTTGATACATAGTAAAATAGAGTTTTTTATGGAAATTTATAGCCTGTAAATAAACAAGAAAGCACTTACAGTAGAACTCCAGCAAGGTTTCCATTTAAACCAGAATAAAGACCCTTAAGAGATAATCCTTCCACCCAATTGAGCTGCCCGCAAAAATCTACATATGCGTAACACGATATCGTCTATAACCATAATAAGAAATCCTAAAACAAGTATCTTAAAAATAGAAGTTACAATAAGAAAGAACTAGATAGTTAGGCATCACCCACCAAACAAAATATGGAGAAAGTTAGCGGACAAGACTGCAGCATGTTACGGCAGGCTGAGGGCCCACTACAGGACTTTCTTGAAGTTGGATGCGACGAGACTTTCTTGAAAGGACACAAGCAACTAATTTTCAACATAATTCAGCTAAATCACGCTAAGCCTAAACCGAGAAAATAATTTCAAACAAACCAATTAAATAACACCAAATGGATAGTTAACTGTTCCAAAGAGGAATTGTCAATTCTATTGCATCCGTAATCCTTGGGAAGCTTAGTCAACAGTTTAGAGGGTCCCTATGCAGAGGTATCCTATTATACTGAGCATATGCACAGCCCTAAACATGACAAATATATTCTGATGCAATTGCCTGGAATTGAGACGTTGCCAAACTATAATACTCCATCTAGCCACTAGTTGAGAGAATGCCTATGTCTAGCCACTAGTTTTGAGGATGCCTATGCAGAGGTACCCTATTATACTGAGTATAATCACAGACCCTATAATCCAAGAGAAGATAGGAGGCTTACAAAGCAATATGCAGGGTCATAACCTCAAAAGCGAACCAAGAATTGACCTTGTGCCAGCACATATACGTTCTTTACCAGTTTGCAACATTATGTGCTGATAATAATTGATTAAGATAAACCTAGGAAGGAAATGGCAGGCTGAAGGAGCGATGAATGGCCACATTAGAGATACAGAATGCTGCATTTTCATATAGAATTTTTGGTTCCGCAACACATCAGCAGCAAGGTACGTAGATCAAAATGTGGATTGACTACCATTATTGTCCTACATCATAGCAAAGGGGGACGTTTTGATCTTTCAAATTCCAATAATTATTGTAAAAGAGTCATAGCCATATGCTGATGCATTGAGTTCAAATCACCCCTTCTTATTTGACGCATTGAAGGCAACCGGCAACTTAAGACACATACAGACTGGCATACCTTTGCATTGACGAATTAAAAGCCATGGACTGTATAATTGCTATATAAAGGCTAGCACCAGAGAAATTATCACTCAGGCCCTGTTCATCAGATAAAACTTTTAATCATGTCATGCAGAGGTTTTTACTAAAGAATGCATTGCACATGCCTTTGCAGCTAGAACTGACCCCACCACATCTAAACATCAACTTGCACAGATTACAGAGCAAACTCTGGCAAATAGACATGTTGATCAATACCAAAGTGAGAACCCGAAATGCAAATGGCATGGCAGAGTAACTCACGTCTCAAATGCCAGGACGTCATTATTCTGTGATTACGGGAACTATAATCTTGAATATGATCTTAATTAAGGCTGGGTAAATCTACGATAAATAGAAGCTATAAAAACCCTAATTTACCTTTGTGGAGCATCTTCTGGCCTAACCATAGACGACGATCCATACCATTGTGGAGCATCTTCTGATCTAACCTAGGGACGGTCCAAAACCGCCATTGAATTTTGAAAACAGTCTATTCTAGATCATGATCAAATGGCTTAAGCCACATCCAACTCAAATTATCCTGTGATGCCGGGAACTATGATCTTGAATACGATCTAATTAAGGCTGAAATAGAGTTACGATAAATAGAGCTAACAAAACCCTGATTTATTTTTGTGGAGCATCATAAGGCGTCGATCCATACCTTTGTGGAGCATCTTCTGCTCTAACCTAGGCGATGGTCCAGAACGGCCATCGAATTTTGAAGGACCTCTTAAGCCATAACCACTCAGATTTTTGATACGTGGATAGGCTAGCCTTCGAGATAAGGGGCCACTTATTGATTAGGTTAAAATTAAAAAAAAATTGTTGAAGAAAATATTTATCGCAGCCATTTAAAGAGAATATGCATTTGTATTAGGTAAATAAAAATGTTGATCTATAAATATTTTGTTTTTTTGGTAGGGTGGAGTGACATATAGAAGGCCTCGATTTGTCCTGAGTATAATATGCCATAGAATATTCTATATAAGCGGTTGCGTTGATTGGGTTTTTTGTGGTACGCCCAGTGACATTTAGACGGCGAAGATTTGTTTGGGATATGTCTGACGGTAGGGATTGTTTGGGTCTTCTTTGGGTAGCTATGCAATCTCCTCCGGCGATGACAGTGGCATGAATGAGCTCCTTCCTTTTCTTGCAGTTGATCCATGGCAACGGAAGCAGAGACGGAGGTACAGGTACATATCTCTGGCTCTTTTCAGGGTAGCACCATAGCCGGATTTGCTCTCTTCTAGTGCCATATCCAGGGCTTTTTGAGAAGACAGCGTTACTCCTTCAACCCCAAAAGCACAGATCAATGCGAAAGATGATTGCATTTTGATGCATTTTTCCCGTTTAGTCTGAGGGTTTGCAGAACATGGTGATGCATTACTTGTTTTATCATTTCCTTGTTCTCTAAGGAGAAAAACCTATGAAGTTTGAGGAGCCAATAAGAGCTATTGTTCAGTCAAAGCTGCATGCAATTATGTTGACGAGCAGCGATGAGTTCTAGATGCTTGACTCTCATTTTTGGAGCTTACGTCAGTAGTTAATAGGGTGGAAAGAGGAAGTTTTTGGAAACATTTGGGTTGTTAGACTGTCATGGTAGTGGAGCAGTGCCTCAAAGCAGGGAAAATGATGACAATACAAGTAATGTGTGTGCTATTATGATGATGGTAGGGAATTGTATGGTGTGTAGCGTGTTGCTTACTACGATCTTGAATTATCATGTTTCTGGCTCCTGATGCTTCAACAGTGATTGCATCAGAAAATGTATCTCTGAAGTTGCTGATGCTGCAACTTTTGCTTGTGCCATATCATTTTAAATTTCCATATTTCAATTCATCTGGCTGATTGTTATTATACAAGAAAGTATTTGATACTCATTGGGCTTCAAATTGTTGTGAAATTTATTCAACAACTCGAGAGTAAAACTTAGTTGTTGACATTGCAACTATATGCATTCTGGTGCATCTTTATTGAATATTACAGGAATCTGAAAGCAATGCTAGTAATTCTTCTAAAGTAGCAGCACTGCTTTGGGCGTTAAGCGATCAGGCATCCTAATTTGTCAATTAGGGGTTCATTGAATTTTGTTGTCTTTCTATGTTGGCTAAAATCTTTTGGCCTCCTGAACCAACAATAAAGAATGCTAAGTTCTATCTTTGGACAACATTTTGAAGTCTATATTCTTGTTTTGTTTCTCCTCTTCAGGCTTAACTTGATAATTTTGAATGATTTGCAGCTTCCGACACCAATACATAAATGGAAATTGCCAGGGCTTCCTTCTGGAACTGAAGTTTGGATAAAGGTCACTTTCTTTATCTCTTTTCTTTTCAGACACAATTTATTCCATTTTTGTTCTATTTGATAGTATAAATGGAGTTAAAACAAAGTGGAAACAAATTATGGAAGGACCATTATGAATAATCAAAGAAGTATTAGCATGTCATTCACAAGGACTTTTTGCTGAATGAGGTTTTTGATTGGCTGCATTGCATCATACTATTCCTGCTGGTGCAGGTTAAGTCTAGCATGTTCCATCAGTGAGTCCTGTGGATGATACCTGGCGTGACGTTTTGGCACTAATTCCGTGGAAGAACAGAGGGATGATTTGACAAGTATGCAGTTGAGTGGGAACAAAGTAAGAAAGTTGGAGTTCCTGTTGGTTGATGCAGTAGGACAGGATGTCGATTGTGTAATCACAGTTGGTGGAATACAAAGCAATCATTGTAGAGCAACTGCAGTGGCAGCTCGATATCTAAATCTTGACTATTACCTGATTCTAAGGACAAATAAGGAAGGTGTATTTTTACGTCGTAGCAAGTGGTGGTTTCTATGTTTTAGCTTGTTCGAGCAGAACGTTTCTTATTCAAACTGTAACTGTGAGTATGCATGGATAATCTTCTGGATGTATTAGGCTTCAGCAGACGATGATCCTGGATTAGTGGGTAATCTCCTTGTGGAACGTCTTGTTGGAGCCCACATTGAGCTGGTTACGAAGGAGGAGTATGAAGAATTTGGTAGTGTGGTATGTCATTCTAGAAACTTTGAAATTTAATTATGCCAGTTTTCTGAGTAGGACTGAAAGCCAGTTTATAGAAATATATAATTCAATCGCTCCCCATTCACTGTTGTGTTATGCATTCCACGAACAAAGAATCAATGGTGGTATTTTAACTCTCAAGTGACCAGAAAGCATATACGTAACTTGCCATGCAACTTTTAATGTAAAATATAGTTAGACTATGCAACCCTCCAAATCAATTTCACTTAAGGAAAAGAGCAAGAGAGCATCAAGGAGCCCATTCACAGAATTTGAGTAATACAAAAAGTATATAAAAGGGTGAACTCAAGGAAATATAGCTCTCCTTGCAAGAGAAGGAGAAAATGAGAGACTTACCAAGTTCAGACAGAATCACTATCATATTTGATTTTATGATGATAAGAAATATATTGCCGTCTGTGCTACAGATTTTAGCAGATATGCTTTGTCAAAGATTAAAAAAACAAGGCAGG
Source organism: Isoetes taiwanensis (assembly GCA_021234155.1). NCBI lineage: Eukaryota > Viridiplantae > Streptophyta > Lycopodiopsida > Isoetales > Isoetaceae > Isoetes > Isoetes taiwanensis. Next base: position 22,021,790 of record JAJEKV010000015.1, on the reverse strand, counting down.
AGGCCCTATGTTATTCCTGTAAGAGGATCAAATGCAATTGGATCCTGGTAATCTCTGTGATTATATATTATTTCTTTCATCTCTTTCCTCCACTTATGTTTTCAATATCAGGGGCTACGTCCAGGCAGTAAGCGAAATTGAGCAACAATTAGAATATGGAAAGGTCGACGTACGGGACTTCGGAGTTTGATGATGTGGAAGGTTCAGAAATACAACCTATTTATTCAATTTTAAAATCGATGCGTGCTTATATTTTCTTTATTCCTTTTTTTCTTTTCTGATTCATAGTGGAGGAACTACTGCAGAACTCTCATTGGCATGTCATCTAAGCAATATAGAATCTAGAGTGAGTAAAGGTTTTGACTTCCGATTGTTTAGTGAATCAAATGCATTTATATTTGAAGCTGTGTTTTAGGTACATGCATATGCTGTATGTGATACTCCATAATACTTTTATGATTACGTTCAAGGACTCCTCGATGGTCTTCAACCTCATATTGCTTCAAGGGATATAGTTCGGGTGCTAAATGTGAGCTCGACTTCCTCCAGAGGAAAACGAAAATTATGGAAATTATGACAAATTATGTGGACATTCTTAGGCCAATCTAAAGCAACAATCCAAACCTTGACTAAACAATATTTAGCAGAAGTTGGTGGTATTAAAACTGAGGGTTCATAAGCATTTTGATCAAAGATCTAGTGCAACCTATTTGTGTAGCACTGGAGATTATAACCTGTTTGTTTCCCCATCAGAGACATGATAGAGACGTTCATTCCTCATCGTTAACTTCTAGGCAGGCATTGAAGCAGAGAGAAATTGTCACTTATAACCCCCCCAGTGTGAAATAGATCTAACATGTTTTGTATAAAATAAACCGTGATAAAGCTTTTACACCTGTTTCCATTTGATTCATCATAGTTTAACAGTCTACTTGTGGTCGCAGAACAACAACATATGCAAGCATGTTTTGAAGATTTACATGATGCTATATGGATTAACATGGCACATTTTTGATACACTGTCTCAACCATTAACAAAACCTGATAACAATCTTCCAATGTTTTTATCAGAAAACTAGATTTGCAGTTGGAAATATTCTGTTTAGAGTATTCAAATGATGTTATTCTCATGGAAAGCATGCTCACAATGCTTCGACAAGTCCGACACGAATTACAACAACTAAAATCAAAACGGGATTTTGGCAAATAAAATCAGTTCAAGGTTGAAACCAAAATCAGGAATAAGTAAATTCTCAAGGCGAAGACAAAAGCAAGTTATTATTAATGGAAGCCATCCAGGAATTATGCAATCGACCAGGCCACGGACTCAAAAGAAAAGAACTATGCAACAAGAAATAGATGTAGGCTTGGGGCAATGTCAAGATTTTTTTGATTGCTCTCTTGTTGATTATACAGATATTTATTGTGGTACTTAACCACGCTATACATATCCACTCTAAACACCATTCTCTCTCTTTTAATATGGGGGGTGGTCCTCATTATACTAATTGCATCCTTGTTCATATCTATGTTTCAATCTATGAATAAACCTTTAAGTGTATTCACACGCGATCTCGATGAAAAATGGATTGGCTGTAATATTTGGGGATGAGCGAAAACAAGTGTAATAAGTCAGGTCTTCAAAGCTCGAGCAATATTACATGAGAACTAAATAAAAAAGAGTGTTGCTGACCTGTATAAAATTAGATGCATGTTTGTGGGTTGACGCAACTTGCATATAGACCTAGTTCTCCGATTAGGCAAGTGTCATGATACGGTTTCTACATATTGTCTTCCAATCTATAGTTTATGCATCACAAATTGAGCTATATGTATAGGCAATTTAGTTACATAGTTAATTTCAATTTTATTCATGATTTTTTGCACAATTACCTTTACATGGCCATACTCCCATTCTAAGGGTTGTAATACACCCCCATCATAAGGTTATAATTGTTTCTACGTAGGCTCCTTGCAAATAGCAGCAAATTATTGTCGTCTGACCTTCTAGCAGAATTTAAGGCATTGTGGACCCATCACAATACAATATATCATCTGGTGCTCTAGAGCATCCCTTTGAAAAATAAAAACCTTGTCTCTTGCAGAATAATTTGATATGGGACGGTACACTTGATTCCAACTACCCGAGTCAGAATAGCTTCTGGGTCCATTCCAAGAACTGGCCCCATCAAAACCGTAAATAAATGTGACTAATGGGATAGTTGTAAAGATTTCCTCTACGACAATTGTTTTACATTGCATAATATCGTCTTCCAGCCTGCCGTCACCCATATTAGTGAACAATCCAGGTATTTTGTATATCTGCAAGATTGAAAACATTCTACAATAAACGGATCTCACGGAACCTAAGGAAATCTCATAAAACATAAAAGAATCTATGCGAGCCTAAAGAAACCTTTATGAACCCTTACAAACCCTAAGAGAATCTTGATAGCATCTAAAGATATATCACAAAATTTTAAAAAACCCAAGGAATTCTCATACTTCTTAGTTAAAATTTTTTGTACTACTAGACTCTCCATACTTCCATTTCCAAACATATGCTTCTCTTTTCCTTGAAAAAAGTATTTTGAACCCTAATGGTTCTAAAATGTTCAAAGTAATTGTGCATGCGTCAATGGCTCCTTTAAAGGGCAACCCATTGATGCGTTAACATCTTGTTTGTTGTTATGTTTTGCTTGTTCTTCTAAAATAGCAATACTTTCTTATTTAGGATGGGTAAGCTATTGTAACTAAGATACTGCATTCCAACTCTTTGTTGTACCTGTGGTCTTGTATACCTAAGATGCATGCTGGGTAACAATACTTACTTGGGCACCTAGAGTATTGCATTCGAGGAGATTTGAGTGAGAAGTGTAAATACCATAAAGAACATAGGCAAAGGGTTAGTCATTTTCTAATTTTGCAACTTTGATATTGGAATATATCCTTGTTTCTAACTCATTGCGTGCAATTGGTGGGTAAGAATACTTACCTGGGGAGCTTAATTGATAGGTAGCAATATTTACATCGGGAGCTTAAATTTGACGCATTTTATAGTCACTTGCAGGAGAATCATTATGTACAAGGCTATTATTTTGAGCTCCAAAATTGTATCATAATCCATTTGAAGAACTGACGTGTCAATTGCATATGATTTGTGACTTGAGACTGGTTTAGACCTTATTGTGCTCAAGCATTATACCACATTCATAGAGCAAGATGCTATTTTTACTTACATCCATGCCTTTGTGAAGCAATTCCAAAATCGAGCTCTTCAAATTTTATTCCCATATCTTGCTTCTTTTTCTTCAGCAATGTAAAGTGGTGGGGGCAGGACCCATCTGGGTGTGTTGTAAAGTGTCACATGTCCGATAGGACACTGCCTTGTGGCGTGACGTTAAAATCTCTTCTTCTTCTTCTTCTTCTTCTTCTTCTTCTTCTTCTTCTTCTTCTTCTTCTTCTTCTTCTTCTTCTTCTTCTTAAAGAAGCAACCATCTTTAGAAAATCATGTCTTACCACTATTATCAGTCGTGAGGACTATTTTTAGGCCTCAACGTCTCCCACTCTTCCCAACGGGCTTGCTGCACCCGTGTAATTTGGGTCCCATAGGCTGATTGGCCTCCGCGGACGATAAAAGAACCTTCCTTCCTTCCTTCCTCTGCTTCTTGGTCCGCTCTTGACACTGTTGCTCGAGTCTTACAAATGCGCTTCAGTGATTGGATTAAGCGAGACATACGAGCAGGTTGTCCATGGCTCTGACTAGGTGAAACTCTGACTTCGTATGTTTGCAAGAGCATAAATGCAAGAAAGAGGATCCCTACAAAGTTGTTGCGGTAATCAATAGGTAGTATAATGTTCTTGTTGCGGCTTCAGACTTGGCAAAGGCTAGTGTCTTTACAACGTGGAGGAGGACTATTACAGTGTCATTTACTCAGGTTGACAGATTTGACCGGTAGATCATAATCAAGTGGTTTGCTAAGGGGCAAGAATGGGAATTGGTTAATGTGTATGCGCATAATCAACCACGTCAGAGAGGCACATTGTGGGCTTCTTTGCGATCCAAATTGCTGAGGTTAGACACCCCTGTTGCATGGATCATGGTGGGTGATTTTAACATAGTTGAGCTCGAGCAAGACAGATGTGGCAGAGGTGCAGACATAGTGCAGGGCTCTGAACGGGAGCAATGGCACTGTTTAATGCAAGATTGTAGCTTCATAGAAGTTGACGGTGTCTCAAGTTTTACTTGGTGTAATGGCTAGTTGGGTGGTGGTAGAGCATATGCAAGACATGATAGAGGCTACTATAATGCTTTGGTAGCAACCCTGTTGCCTGCTTTTCACCATGAGAACCTATTGAATACTGCGATTTCTGACCATAATCCACAGTATTTTTCTTGCTCTCATAATGTGGCGCATGCTGCATCTAAGTCATATTTTAAGTTAAATACATTATTCTTGAAGGATGGGGAATTTCTTGCAGGATGTACACAGGCATGGTTCACTTGCAAAAGAAAAGAAATAAAAAATTGCAACCAACACTATTTCGGACATGTGCTTTTTTTAATTAGAATGAATGCTGGCCTTTGATGTGGAAGATTCCAAAGAATCTTCCCTGATTCAAAGGACCCGCAGAGATCAACGGCCGAGATCTTGATCTCGGTCGTTACATCCTATTGGCTGAAAATTTTATGTGTTTCTTTCTACTCTTCCATTCTTGCTGCTTTGTGTGTTTGGCGCCATCACCTTGCCGCCTGGTAGAGAAGATTAAATCCTCCGGATCTATGGCAGATTTAATCCTCCGAATCTGGATCTGTGCGAGATTGTCAGGAAGTGAAGAGGTGTTGGGGCTTGGAGCCGGATTTAACGTTTCCTTCTGTTTGGTTTCTTATATGGGGATTAATCTATCTTCTATGTGCTCCTGTGCTAGTTCTTCAGGAGGTTCGAATCCTTAAATTTTGTGGTAAGGAAGGAAGGTATTTTTATCGTCCACAGAGACCAATCGGTCTATGGGACCCAATACAAAAGCGCAGCAAGCGGATTACTACCCGGATTAAAAAACCCCCGCCCCGAAGGGTTTTCGAGGGAAAAACCGTAGCAGCAATCAGCCTGTTGACAAACTGTTCTAATATACAAAATGCAAAAACACACAAATATATACACTCATGCACCGCACCCGTAGTGAAAGGTGAGCTCGCAGATCTAGTACCTCCTGAATGATATGCGACCCCACGGCATCTTGGTGGTGTTCATCGACAAATGTAGGGGCAAGTCCGCCGCATTACTAAGGGAGCCGTGATCCGCCCTGATCCGATCAATCGCCGGGCAACTCGGAAAGTGTGAGACTCATCCTCAATGGCACCGTTTGGCAAAGACCGACCCAGCTGTCCTAGCGGGGCTCCCCAATCCACTCAGCGTCTGCCTCGATGCGAAGATGGGTGGGCACCTCGCGGCGATAAGGCTTTTTTCGGGGCCCATTTGGGAACGAGTAGAGTCAGAACCCCTCGCCTATGAGGGGTTGATGTGCTCCTTGTAATGGGCCGTTTTGACACCTTTCAGTGTCGGGTCCCGAACTTACCAAAGGAAGTAAGCGTCCAGGTACCTTCATGGCTGTCGATCGGGTTTCTGTGGTCCACCTTGCCGCACTGCGTTCTCGCATGTTCCATCTGGCGAATCCACTGATCTCTCTTTACTCCTCCAACAGCGGGCCAGTACCCATTGCCACAAGATAAGCCCGGTCGCGGAGCCGACATCACCCATATTAACCACACTGAAAATAGGTGATGTGTCTATCAAGGGTCGCCGGAAGGGTAAGAATCCAGTTTTCTGTAGCCCGAATCGGAGTAGAGACCCGGGTTTCACCCCAATTTTGAATTAAAAAATGCATTCCCACGCTCCAAGTCATTCCAGTCGCCAAAGAGACAATCGGGCCCCAAACCTCGACCTGCGTTTGAGGAAGATCCGGACTTCGACCGATTAAAGGATGTGACCGATGGCCCCAATCATAGAGCTACGCACGGTGATCAAGTATACGCATGGCATAAAGCTTTCCACGCCTGGCCGTCACACCAAGAAGCCATGGGCCTCCCAACAGCGAGGAGGGGAACTCACCCCTGGGTACTTGTAGGTGGGCGTGATCTCACGTGGCCGTCCCCCGATGTGAGTGCGGGGCGGTGGGGTGGCATGAAAAGGATATGAGAACCACCACGGTCTTGGCGGTTCATGCGCATGTCAGAGCTGACGGGGGTGTCTAGGGCATCTAGATGAGACCGATAAGCAGGGGTGTGGGCGAAGGTCAACATCGTCCCATAGATGAGTTGGCGGGATGACACGGTGCAAAGTTGTATGCCATCCCCATGCTTTCAGAAGCGGGGCTCTAACCGGATCAATGTAGAGGCCAAAAGTGTTTGGTGAGAGGGGCATCTGTCGGACCCCGATACTTCGGTAGATGCTTGGCCCATGTTTGCATCCCCGCCAAAACAACTCTCATACAACCTTGTATATGGCATTACGGCACTGGCCGGCAGCCCCCCATTGGCGCAGTCTAGCCCATAGCTTTTCCCGGGACCAGATCAAAAGCCTTCGCGAAGTCCACAAAGCAACAATACAAGTCCCGCCAATGGTTCCGGTTGTCTTCAATCGGTGCCCCCGGTGTAAAGATATGGTCAATCGTTGAGTGGCGGGGTCTAAAACCTGTATGTGTGAGGGCTCGCACATCTGCCAGCCTCTGCCCGGCGGGTCAACTGCTGCGCCGAGAATGCCAACCAACGGTTTGGCAAAATCTTGGAATCGACCATGATCGTCCGGTAATTGGTCGGACGGTGTGGGTCGCCCCCCAGTGAATGGGGACAACCTTGCTTGTGGTCCATTGTTGGGAAACCTTCCCGCAATGCTACGTTGAAACGGGGTAGTGAGGATCGGCACCGGCAAGCTGCCACCGCCCATTTGAGTAACTTTCGGCACGCATACCATGGTCACCGCCTTCCCATTAACCCGCCATTGCGGGCCCTCCCACAACATCCTCCTCTGCGAGAACCAATGGGGCCATCCTGGGGTATGGGCGTCACGCATCCCGGTGGGTCATAGAGGCTGCTGCAAATCGTTCCCCTTTGCGGGGTGTGATGTCCCACAGCCAGGCTGGGCTGGCCTTCAAGCACTGGCCAAAGGTTCGAATGAGTGTCCGGCGGGCCGAACATCTCCCCCGATGCACGGCAGGTACCGCGCCTTTGTCTCCCCTTCGGATAGGCGGCGGTAATGTGGTGCCCGCAAGCGTGCACGGATCGAAAATGTGTGAATTTGGAACTTGCATTCTTTACACTTTCGCATCAAACCATCGGTTATCACGGAAATATTCTTGCCACAGTGGGGAGGGTTCGCCAAAAGCGATGATCCCGTAATAGCGGTTCAACTGGGTCTAAATCTCACGCTCTAGTGTGGGAGTCCGCCCTGCTGGAGGGCATCCATGAGCATCTCGGTAGTCCTCTCGCACGCTCGCCAATCTAGTCACAACCGAGGATGGCGAGGGCCGGCATAGTGGGGTTGGCGCTTGCCAAACCATGTCCAAATAAAGTGGGAGGTGATCAAAGTCGACCTCCTCATCCCGGATTGTCGGTGCCCACCCTAAAATGACCGGGATGAGATGCATATCTTGCACAACCACTGACACATAGTCCACCACACTAGACCCTCCCCTGATTGTCCCATGCGCATGTGCACTTGCGGCGGCTGGCCATTGTGACGGAGCTATTGCAAATTATCAAGTAAAAATACCACATAGCGAAGCAACTGTATGCGCCAGCGAAAGTGACACGGTCACGCCGGATCCTCGTGGGCCGTGTTGTTTTCTGCGGGGCGTAGCCGCAGGACATCGTCGGCGAGGGGTCAAGTCTCCCCGGGCTGCTCTACTCCCGTATGCGTGCATTGAAATCCCCAAGAAGGACGACCCTACCCAACTGCTTGTCTTTGTTGTATGTCATCATATAGATCGACATAAGGGTCCATCCTATCCGCATCGGGGTGGCTGCGATAGAAGGTGCTCTCTGCATGAGGGAAATAACAGGCGACCAGAAAAAGAGGGTTGTCACTGGTATTATGCACACGAACCCACAAGTACCAGTTGTGTCTGTCTGTCTTCTGGAGGGTAACCGAATGTGCCAGGCAAGAGCCATATTTTATTTTGGCCTTATTTGAATTTGATGTCTCCTCTTTCAGATGTTTCACTTGTTACTTCTTGTTTCAGATGTTTCGTAGGCTGGGAAGCATCTGTACTTCTGATGATCAAGTATGACGACCAAGTCTAGCGGCCATTGCTGAGCGATAGGGCATTGCTGTGTTCGCAACCAAACTACTATTGGATGAGTCTGTAAAGCAAAACCGATGTATAGATGTGTGTAAATCACTTTGTAGGGCAGAGTTCTGTCCTTTTTTCTCCTTTCTGCTGGTCATCTCCCAGGGCGAGATGATTCTGGTTTATGCAGATTCTGTTTTATGCAGGGGCCTATTCTTCTTAGAGATGTAGATTATCTCATATTTCGGGCCGATTTTTTCTAAGGGGCTAGATTCTTTCTTCTGGACTATACATTTGACGCCGGAATAAGGGAAAAAATAGATAAAACAGAGCATAACTATGGCGTTTCCCAGGCAAAGAAAGAAAATGCATAGTCCTCTTCCATGCTAGGGTATTCCGAAAGAAAGAAGCAGGGTCAAGAATCAGTGCAAATGTTTCCACAGCGAGCAAAGTTGAAGCGCTCTTGCTTCAAAAAGTCGATCCTGCCTTAAATAGCCTATTTCTACATTCTGTTTTTTAATTGCATGTGTTCTATTTCTGTATTCCTGCCGTGGACGGTTTAGTATAAACCATCTTAAATGTTTTTAAGAAAATCACACAAGTTTTCTATTTATGAAAACGACACTTGAAAACTACACTCATTGAATACCACACAAATTTTCTATTTATAAAAACTACATTTGATTGAAAACTACACTTAAAAAAACTACACCAATGTTCTACGTCTAGAAACCACACATGAAAACCACGTGTTGTTTCTAGCATTTACGAAATAAAACAACGCATGGTCTTTTAGTGTTGTCTTTTTGTAGAAACAACAGCAAAAAAAAGCAGATTTTGGGGTTACAGTGGATCATATAGATCAAGAATGACGACATGTCAAGAGCCATATGCCCATGTTGATGTGGCAGTCCCAGTCTCGTAGAGAGTCATGTCCTTAGATGAGTAGACATGTCCAAACCTTCGCATATGTACATGCTATGTTGGGGTTTGTTCCCAATCTAGTCCACTCTATTCCAACATTCTATATTTCAGATGGTATCAGAGCACCCAAACACGATGCAGATGAAGCTAAAGACAATGCAGACATAGATGCGCTTCTAGAAGAATTTCTCAAAAGGTACTCCTTTGAAGCAAAATAATTATTTTATAAAGGAGAGATCCACCATAAAGCGCCATTCTCTGATGGAGATTCGCGATATACGCACATCAAAACACTGATAGATAGGCTTTTCATTCATCATAGGAGCAATATACATTGTGTTTATAATTGTTGAAGTGAGTGGGGTAGTCGACTATCCAAAGAGAAATGACAATAATATCATGATAGGGCTAGGCCAAGGTGAGAAAAGTGGCGACGGCTTCTCATTTAGATAAAAAACTGCGCCCTTTCGGGCTTTCGGGGAAAATCATAATGAGAAGCGGTCGCCAATGCTCTCAAGGCATTGTCTGGAGGACCCGTATGAGAAAGCAAATGACCGGTACCAAGCGAAGATGAAATATATATATCTCTCTCATAGGCCAGTTGGCCTCCGTGGATGTTAAAATATACTTCCTTCCTTCCTTCCTTCCTTGATTGGTCTAAGCTTGAAAATATAAACACAAGCACCCATAAACTTTGTTAATAAGCACAACGTATATGGCTTGAACTCTTGTCATGAAGCTCTTCGTGTGCATCCTGTGATGATAACAAAAATCACATAAATAAGAAATATCAACATAACAGAAAAAACTTTGAAAAACCTCCAGAGAGACTCGTCATGCGGGCCACGCTACACCATATTTCTCCAGTGGGTTGGGATGTTTAGTTAACATCATGTTTGACCTTCTCTACCATATCTGTCAACCATGTCCATCAACCTGACCTCGAACCTTACCTCGCCTTCGCTAGATATACATGCCATTTCCTTTGTCGACACTTAGAGATAGCTCAGGTAGTCTTGCCATATTATTAGAAATACTTTATGGGCTTGTTAAAGGGTATGATGTTTAGCTTGTTTATATTCTGTTTATGTTTCCTAGTATGGCATAGGACTTGATGTTTCATTATCGTGTAGCAAATTTTTATATATCGGCGTCCGCTTCGAACCTTATTCTAATCCTGATTGGGCTTTCGTCTTTGACATCTTTTCACCTTGTTCTCGTCATAGACTTTCCTTGCATGCTTATGTCAACTTTGACCTTCGAACTTCACCGCTTATGTATCATTTGGCCTCCTCCATGGATTGGACTTGTTTTTACTTTGTTCTCCACTTTTTCGCAAGAGGTATCAAGCAAAACGTTTGGAAGCCGGAAGAGAAAATCTAGATTTATTGTTGCCATCTACCACACCACCAACATTTTGAAAATGATAATTCTTGCAAAATATAAGGAATTGGACAAGCTTGGCCATTTGCACGATGTATAGGACAAAAAGGGGTGGATTGGTCAAGAGCAAGCGGCAAACAGACAAAATAATAACCCAAAATCGCTTGCAAAACCTAATCAAGAAAAAAACAATATGAATCTAAGTTGATTATGAACTAATCTGAAACCATGCATGGGTCACAAAAAAAAGAATCACAAAACAAGCAAAGAACGACAAAAGCAAAACAGGAACCTTCCCAAGCGTCGCCATTTTCCTTTCCCTATTTTTCTGAGACGTTCAATTTATTTTAAATCAACATCAAGTGGCTCTAGGTACTTCCAACTCAAATTTGGACACATGGATAGGCTAGGCTTTTAGATAATGTGACACTCAAGGTTGGACTGTTGCGCTAAAAAACCTTTTCGTCTTTATAGCTTTTTTTTGCCACAAAAAAAAAGAAAAAAAAACTTAAAACATCATTCTCGGATCTTATATATATGCAATTTTAATTGCTTGCAGACCGAAAAGAATTTGATGCGACGATAATGATTTTCATTGTTTCTCGCTCTCCTAGTGTCAATTTTGGTGTTCTTTGGCACGTTGGAAAGCTAAATCTGAGAGCTTTCCAAGGGTGTGTTGCATCAATAGTTTTGAGTTGATTACTGATGCCAGACTTGTAGGTTTCCATTTCTGCTATCATGGTCTCTTCCTCCAAAACCCAAAAACGCCAGATTTGCAGGTTCCCATTTCAGCCATCATGGCCTCTTCCTCCTAAACACAAAGTACAACTTCTGCCTTTGTGCATTAGGCATCAGCTATGAAAGTGGCAATGCATGACAATAATTTGGTTCATTAATTGCTTGAGGATCAAGCAGATGGCACTCAAAGTTTGAGTCTTGTGGGCTTTCCTGAATTGCCGGCTCGTGTGGACGCGTCTGCATTTTTTCAGAGCTCTATTGCTAGCACTTATACTTCCTCTGCTATGCACATTGTTACATCACCACACTATTTGGTGCCATGGAGGACTTCTACTACTAGTGAGGGATTATCCAGAATGCACTTTAGTGAATGGATAACTCTTCAAACATCTGAATATAAAGTGGCAGAGACTCATCATAAGTTGCATAAGAAGTGTATCAATACCTTCTCTCTTTTGTGGTTGTGGGCCACCATATTGGTGCTTATTTGGACTTTCAGAAGCTTAGTTATTGGCTCACTGGCCATCTTCATTGAACTGGTTTATTGACTTATTGCGCCTTAAAGATGCTAGACATATCATTGATGATGCTGAGGCTATTGAAAAGCTTGTAGCAGTGGCATGGATCCCATGTGGAATGATTATATACTTTACTAGTCATACTGGCTTTGCTCCAGGTATGATGAATGCAGTTAAAATGTTGTATTAGTTTTCAATTCCCAATTTGCCACCTGATCTGTTAGTGACCAAGTTTTTGATTGGCGTTGCCAATGCACTGGGTACCCATCTTGCTCATTCTATAGTTAATGGGCAAAAATCTCTGTCTCTCGTCTCTATGGATGTGCTTTGCTTAATTGTGTCATGGTGAAAAGTGCCCCCCCAACACCCCCACCATTCTTTAAGTTTGCTATTCAGTTGCTCCAATGATCCACAAATCGGATTGATTTTTCCTGAACTCTTTATACTTTCCCATTTCCACGATAAAACATATCGTCTTGTGATGGCTTCTCCCTCTTTGGCCTCTTCCTCAAGCACACCTTTTTGCCCATCCCATCCAGTAGTTTCACCCTTTAGTGCCGGCATTAATAATGATTTCCAGGTGCATGTTGCCAACCCCAGCGGTGGTGGTACAACTTGCTCCTCACCCCCTCTTTTGGACACCAATACAAGATCTAACTTGCAAAAAATCCAGAAATCACAAGAGTGTCATGAGCAAGATGAGTGGCAAAGTATGAATTGGAAAAAAAGACTACAAGGAATAAATATGATAGCCTATCCCAATTGATGTAATTGCTACAATACCTGCTCATGGAGGGGTTGAACAGAGTGAAGGCTCTCTCCTGCCATATATTCACCATCGCCCCTTGGAGGACCTCCCATAGGGTGGTCTCTCCTCCTATAGATGTGTTGAAGCAGAAGGGGAGGGCAGAGTAAAGAGAAGGCTCTCTTGCACCACTTGCTGCCAATTACAATGAAAGGGCGGAACAGAGAGGAGGCTCCCTCTTGCCATCTTCTATGATAGATGGATAGATTTTCTAGTAGAGGATTGTGTTATAGGTATTGCAGAGATTGATGCTATAGGCATGGAAGTGGAGCGTCCTTCTTTGACTGCATGATCTCATAAACCTTTATCTTGAAAATGTTAGAGGATTGGCTTCGTCTCTACTCAAGAGGAGAAGGTTATCGTTGTATTTGTCCCAGTTCTTTATTGATTTTTGTTGTTGTCAGGAGCATAAATGCTATAAAAGTGACGTTCAAAAGTTGGTCAGGATCATACATCGTACATCACAATTTTATGGTTGCTGCCACTGACTCATTTAAGATGCGTGTTTTTATTGCCTGAAAGTCTATTAATGTCACCTTTCACTCAAACAAATAGATTTGGCCACTGGATTATCATCAAATGGGAAGAGAGGGGTCAGGAATGGGGTTCGGTAAATGTCTATGCCCATAATCAACTGGCCAAAAAGAGGCTCTTTGGGCCTCTCTCAGAAACATGGTCCTTTGATTCAAATATAATGTGGCTTGGCTGCTTATTGAGGACTTCAATATGGTTGAAGCAGAGACAGATAGATGTGGTCGGGGATCATAGAATGTGCAAGAATTTGAACCCAATCAATGGCATCGTTCATTACAAGATTGTGGTTTCGTGGAGATTCAAGGACACCTGTCACTTACATGGTGCAATGAATGGAGAGACAATGGTAGGCATATGCTCGTCATGATTGGGGTTACTATAATGTAGTCATTGCTGGCATTTGAGGAGAACTAACTTGCTTAATAGTGTCATGTCAAATCACAATCGACAATGATTTTCTACAAGGCATTCTAACTTTAATAGGGTTACCAAAACTAATTTCAAGCTCAACGCCAAGTATTTGAAAGATGTATATTTTGTGGCAGGATGTCGGGATGTTTGGTCCTATTAATACTCCCATTTAGGTGGTATGGCAATACCTTTATGAGCACTTTTCTTTCTTCCTTGCAAATCATCCACTGCCTTTTCGGTGAGATGCACTCTGTGGTCTTATCCAAGGTGCACCTAATTGAGTCAGCAGAGCAACATGCACTTTTGGACTCACCTATCACCATTGATGACTTTCGCTCACCTACATTTCTTCTAAAGAAAGACAAGTGTCCAAGCTTGAATGATCTTCTAGTAGAGTTCTTCCAAAAGTATTGGGCCTGATTAGAAGGAGCATATTTATACAATGTTTTCTATGAGTTTCAAAGGTTTCGAAGTTTGGATAAACTTTTGAAATTTACATGCATATCCTTATTGCCAAATGCAAAGAGTCAAAAACTATATCTGATTGGGGTCCTATCACGATCTTGTCCATAGTATACAAGATTTTTGCTAAGGCCCTTGTGAAAAAGTTTGTGAAATTTTAACCAAGTCAATTTCCACGCCCCAATCAGAGTTTCTCTCTAAAAGATGCATTCTTGACAATGTCGCTATGGCTTTGAAGGTAAGTCTTGGGCCAAATTGAATGCAATGGTTCTATGCCATCATAGAACCATCATTCTTGGGAAGATGGCATATCATTGGCCTATTTTTATCAGATGTTTTCCCTTTTTTCTACTGTTTCTCTATATGTTGTCATTGTCTTCCAGTTCAGTCCTATCGAACTTCTCTTTGAGCGTTCCTTTTATTTCTTCTTCTTGTTTCTAGTTTCCTTACTTTTCTTATGTATCAGGGTTCGAAATTGGGGGGGTTCGACCCTTACAAATCCGACCATTCCAAAAAATTTCCGATAGCCAAAAAATATTCCCGACATTTTTTCAGGCTATTTTCGTAGAAGTTTCTAAGGATTTCTGGCAAAGTACACTATAATTTCATGTATTACTGACAACCTTAAATGTAATTTTTAATGGTTAGGGCAAATTCTAATTTGGGACCCTGCTTAGTTTGTTAGAGTCCTAGTGTTCTTAGGTAGGGTAGCTTGTCGTATATAATTGCTTTAGTTTTTATTGTGACTTTTTCGCGTTCAAATTTAATAGTCCTTTGCTTTTTGAACTTTTTTCTTGTGAATTTCTCCTTTATTTTCTATTGTGAGTCTCTCGCTTTCAAATTGAGTAGTCCTTTGGCTTTTGAACCTTTACTTGTAAATTTCGGGCTTTCTAATTCGGTAATCCTTTGTTGTTTGAACATTTTCTTGTGAATTTTTTGCTTTCAATTATGTAATTCCTTGTTTTTTGAACTATTTCTTATGAATTTGTCTTTCTGAAGAGACTGTGTTCGTTATAGAAATCAAACTGTATTATGTTGTCTTGCGCATCTTTAGCCAGTTTTCTTGGGCATCTTTAGCCAGCAACCTGCAAAATTTTGTGTGTGCCAAAACCCTAGATTCTTGAGCAAGTCGTTGACCTTAGTCAGCCTTCTCGTTACTGGCTCATTGGTGTCTCACGGTTTCTACCGGATATTTTTCTGGTCGGATCAGTTTTCCTTAGTCACCAAGGATTTTTGTAATCTATTTTTGGATGATATTTCTCGCTCGTCCAACCCACATTAGCATAAAAATTGAGTTTTTCTTTGTGTGGAGTAAGCAGTGCGGAATGTAGAATTGGCAGTTCCCATCTCTTAGTAGAGATTTTCTCTCATCTTTTTTGCTTAAAACCATAACTTCTCTTTTTAGTTGATCTTTTGAATAGTTCCTTTTATTGGACCTCCATCTCTAAAATATCAAACTAGTGCTCTGCAAGGATAGCTAGTGGAAAATCCATCTAGTTCTTCGTTTTTTCCTTCTCTAAGATAAATTGATTGATCTTTGCCCTTTTTACATCTGTTCGCTCAGTTCCTTGGCCTCTGTATCATGTATATACCAAGCAATGAAGCATATCATCCACAATTTATAGGATTCGTTTTCCAGTTTGCCTGGCCTTTGCCGGATTTTCTGCAGGACCAGCTTGGCGAAGTCTTATCTAAAATCTATTGTCTGGCTTCTGTTCAAAATTTTCTGGTTTGCTGCCACAGTCCTATCTAAGTTCTATTTTCATATATAAGCACTACTACGAAAATAGGTAGAAATGGCACAAAGTGACATTTATCCTCTGCCTTTTTACAGAGCATAAACGACACTTTTGTGCCATTTATGACGTTTGTGCTCCCCAAATGGCACAAAAGTGACGTTTATGCTCCGTAAAAAGGCGGAGGATAAATGTCACTTTTGTGCCATTTCTACCTATTTTTGTAGTAGTGAAGCCTGGAAGTTGAACCCATGTCAAATTTCAGTTCTCACGCTCAAACACACTTCTCTAACAATGTACCCACCATAACAGAGATGCACAAAAGAATCGGTTCTGGGGCTGCTTAGCCCGTTTGTTTACCTATGATCCTTCTGCAAATTGAAAAATACGGTGTGCTTCTTTATTCGAGTTACCTAGCATCTTGTTGCTGCCACCTCTATCTTTTTTGCATTGTTGTTTGTTCGTAATATATCTCATGAAATGCTTTTTCTCTTTCCATGAAATGTATTTCATCTGTAATGGTCTTCGAGGCATCTTTTGGATCCTTCCATGCAATGGGGATATTTATGCTTTAGCAACAAGATCTTAAGTTATTCATATTGAGATGCTTTTGGTAGTTCGTTAGCGTCTTTTCTTTCTTCAGGTACCTCTCTCTGAAGATTTGGCTTCGAGGACGCGAGTCTGCAAAGCACCAACTGTTACTCAATCGGATGATATTACTTCTCAATTTGCGCGAATTGATGCGGTTCGCAATATCATTGGACATTGTTGCTCAGCTTCGAGGCCATTGAAAAATTTATTCCCATTTAAAGGAGGGCTCCTGACTCGACAAGTTATGAATATCTCTTATTCTCTAATATGGGTTCCCGACGCAACAAGTTTTTGCCACATTATCTTCATTACTAATCCTTGGTGTGATATTTTTCAGGGTTCACATTCCGTTTGCTTATTATCTCCCATTTAACAAAACCACTCTGTCGTTGAGGCCAGCAACAAGATTTGATTGTCCATTTTATCTTCATCATTGGGTTTTGACATCGTCTTTATTGGCTCTTGAGAGTTTACTCCATGGTTTCTACTTGAATAGTCATAATTTTCTCTAAGATCAGTCTATGCTCTCATGACAATTAACTTTCTTTGTTCTTATATTCGTGATTTCAGTACATTGAAGTTACCTACTTTCAAATTTTGCCTTGTTGTATTAGCCTTGTTTCTAGACCCTTGTAGCAGCAAATTTTGCCTCCTAAGCTATGTGGTCATTAGGTTGCTTTACCAAGTTGTTTGGCTTTCAATAAGCAGTTTTTAGCATAGTTTAGGACCAGATGTCAATTCTACAACCATATTTATCAAACAATTTCCGAGATTTGGTCTTGCAACATTGAGTGCTTAGGTAGCTTTGTAGATGTCGATCCTACAATCACATTTATCAGACAATCTCCCAGATTTGGTTTTGCAGCATTGAGTGCTTAGGGAGCTCTGCAGATGTCGACTCTGCAACCATTTCTCAAACAATTTCCTAGATTTGGTCTTGCGGCACTCATTACCTTAAACTTGCGATGACATATATCACTCCATGCAAACCCGAGTTATACAGATTAATGAGTTATGGTAGCTTTACCTTTGAACACAATATTCTTATCTTCTTCAACCACCATATCATATTTGTGTGGAAAAATAGGTATACTTTGGCCGTTCTCCATTGCCTACAAACTGCAAGTTTGCAACCTTGTTTGATCATGCATCCTCTGGTTTATTCGAACATCTTGTTTCTCATATATGCCATTGCAAACTAGGATATACCATGTATCCTTTTCCTAGTTTAGAGTATATACCATTTCAAAAAATTACGTTCTCTCCCTCTTTAAGTTTATTTTATTTAGCCACGTTGCATAAAACCATATATTTGAACCAGATAGAGATATCTTGTATTGGACCTTTTTTTCTCTTTTTATTTTTATAAGTATGTTGAGCTTATTTGTTGCAAGTTGACCTAGTCATGTGTCTTGTTCTAATGACACATTTTTATCATTTTCTTTTGCTTGCATCCTTGCTCATCTCGATTCTTGTAAAGTCTCCCATACATTTGTTTTGATCAATCGTTTTAACATTGGATCGGGGGAATTGAGTTTTGGTCTCCACAGTATCTAGATATTCTGGGAAGGGACTCGCAAGAGACACAAAACCGGCATAGATAGGCTTCTCATTCATCTCAGCAGATTTTCTACAATGGTGGATAGTGGGTAGCCGCGCACATGCGAACTACCCACGAAGAAAAATAAAGGGAACGTCCAATTATACAACTTGGACCCCATGAAATACAATGCTAATAGATGTTTGTTTGTGTACCTGCCGAAAGCTTATCACCGGGATTAAAAAACCCCGCCCTTTCGGGTTTACGAGGAAAAACCCTAGTGATAAGCCTTCGGCAAGGGGCTTGGACAAACGTAAGGCTGAGAATTCGCTCCCAAAAAACCCACGAATGGAGAAGTCGAAGCCGCTGCCGCTTGCCAACCTGTACCTGCACAACACCAACACGAGAACAAATGTGACAAAACAAACCTCCCAAAGTGGAGGGGCTGATCACGCGTGCCACGCGACAACAAAATAAAAACCTCTTCAAATAGGAGGGCTGGTCACGCGTGCCAAGTGACAAATACATTAAACAATTAAGGGGGAGAGGGTAGGTTACAAAGAAAAGAGAATAGGGTACTACCGAGAGAGAAGCGGAAGCGCCGATGAGACGTCGATGAAGAACCCCGCCTAATATAGCGATCAACCAGAGAAGGCATGCATGTATGCAAGACATGCATATGCATGCTCGCTCCTTCTAGAATGTCGATCCGAGGGCTCGGATCGATGGCATTCTAGAAGAAGCTCGCATGAAAACGACAAAAACCTCCCGAATAGAAGAGAACTTCCATATCAAAACGGGATCGAGGACGAAGGTCAAAGGATTATGGCTAAAGAAGAGGCAAGGCCGAGAAAGGACATGCCACAGCATGAAAGTAACGCCAAACTGATCAATCCAAGCATGGAGAAGCCATCCCCTGCATGGTTACAAAGAAAAGAGAATAGGGTACTGCTGAGAGAGAAGACGCCGTTAACCAGTCCGAAAGAGGAAATGGCCTTATATAGTAGCTCGTCCCTTCCCAGAATGGCGATCCGATGGCTCGGATCGATGCTATTAATTTTTGGTCTCCACAATATCTAAGTATCTGTTATTCTCTTATATAGGGCTCCTGACTCGACAATTCTGAGTATCTCTTATTCTCTAATATGGGCTCCCAACGCAACAAGCTTTTGCCACATTATCTTAATTACTAATCCTTGGTGTGATATTTTTTAGGGTTCTTATTTCATTTGCTTATTATCTCCCATTTAACAAAACTACTCTGTCGTTGAGGCCAGTAGCGAGATTTGAATATCCATTTTATCTTCATCATTGGTTTTGACATCGACTTTCTTGGCTCTTGATAGTTTATTCCATGGGTTCTACTTGAATAGTCGTAATCCTCTTTTTCTAGGATCCGTCTATGCTTTTACTTCTTTTCTAGTATGAATTATGAATGCTCCATGGATTGTTGCTCTGAGCCATGCTATATGTGCATGCCACCAGAGTGTTCTTGTTTGGCCTTGTGTTGTGAAATTGTATAGGAAAGAGTTCCCTGGTTGAAATGGACATCGTGTAATATACGCTGGCCCATCGAACCATTCGGAGCGGACGCTCACTCCATGCCTGCCGTCAACACAGATTAATAAACGCATCCATCTCAAATTGAAGAGTATTTGTTAGAGCGTTACCAGTGAATGGTGATGTTGTGCGGTGATAAATTATTGATTCTGATAAGTACCTTGTCTCCTTCATTTGCATGGATCTCAGATCCAGGAAACTCCCCACTTAAAATGACGATCTTTAAAGTTGTGCAGAGTCGAATAATGCACAGCATTGTCACCTATAAAATGCAAGAATTAGTACAAAAACCATGGCACTATGACAGAGATTGTTGATTTATCTCTCTTGCAACCTGTAATTTGACTCCCCCCAATAAAACTTAATTTGGCTTTCCCTCCAAACAAAACGTGCAGTGCTCATATGCTCATTTATAATCTAGTTCTCTACATCCCTTTGCCCATGCTTAGAGACAAATTATCAATTTTCACAATTCTCATGGTCCTCATCTTAAGCCAGGCACAGTAACTCCATATCTCAATATTATCCCTAAGATCAAGAAGCAAACTATAAATATCCAGTATGCTATTTCTATATTTAACCTCTGCATGAATCTTCACCCCACTTTTTTTTCTCAAAGCAAATTGAATTGACAACAAATAAAACTTCTACAACCCCAAAGCAAATCCCAAAACTACAATATCAGCTCTGCCAAAGAAGCAAAACAACACAAGGACTATTCACAAATTCATATATGAGGCACAAGTTAGAGACAGCTATCTTTTCCCCTTGACAAGCTTCATGCATAACCAGTCCCCCAAGCTTCAGGCATAACCAAGTCCACTGCTATCTATCCCTGTTTCCTTATTACCAGATTTGTAAAGTGCTGGAAGAACATCAAGCTTGATGTCAGTCCTTGCGATGGCAGATGATCATCAAGCCTCATCTGTACTTAGGTACAAGTAAATTCTCACTTTGACACACGAGCTTCGGGTGGAATGAATGGACTAGGTAAACCATGAGCCATAGTGTTTGCAGTATAAAAGGAGCGCATATGAAAATAAGGAATGAAATTCACAACTTATGTAACAGATTGTCAACATACCTATGCTAAATATGCACGTTTGGGATGTTTATAGAGCGTGTTGTGCAAACTCCAAGGCATTGCCATCGAAGTGTGGAGCAAGTGTGGTTGGTCTTTCAGATTTGCTTGAAGTATAAGAAATGCCTAAACAAGTCCATCTGTACAGTTGAGTCTGCAGAATAGAATAGAGTGTCAATATTATAAAGTGAAATTAAAATGAACATATTATAGAAAATTAACATCGTTAGAAAGATACCAATGTAGAACCATCGCCGAGATCTAAGATATTACATCCTATCCAAGTCTCATGGATTCCCACTGCCCTTCATGTGTAATATAATTAGGATCTCATTTATAAAGCGCAAGCCTGTCAAAGTACATGTTTTGCAAACAGATTGTAGAGGTTTCACATATCATGGACAAACTTCATTTACTGTTAACGAGGTGGTTAAAAGCAACCTGGCTGTGCGTAAACTGTGATTTCACAGCTTTGAAAACATCTTGTAATGTACTATTTGAGCTTTCGTATTCATCAACTGCAATGACAAATAAAAAAAACTATTCTATTCTATTCTATTCTATTCCTTCGAAGTAAGGTGGTCTTATTTGTCAAATTTGCATTGGACTGAATTGAAGGCCCATTAGAAGACATGCTATGGCCATTAAATAGCTTTGTACTAGGAGCATTACAAAGATTTGTGATGGGCCATTAGATAGATTTTCTTTTATTTGATGCTTATCTAATACTTGTTTCAACTGATTCCCATCAATTAGATAGACGTAAAGATATGTTCTCCAGTCCACGAACCTTCTAGTGACTCATCAAGCATACTTCCATCGCTGCTATTGTGCCAGTGGGGCTGTCTTGCCCGACAGCTAGACAACTTCAAAAGATAAGACTTGCAATTTTCTAGCCACGAGAAAAGGTGAATATTTTGTCGCCCATTTCTTCACTTCTCTAACCACTGATTCCTGTCAGATAAAAGCTTGACCAAAGCAACTGCTACGTCCTTCAGGTCATGTGGGTCTATCAATAATCTATTCCTCAATATCTACAACAAATAGAAAATATGGTAAGCTTCACCATATCTACCTCAATCAATGTTAACCCAAAAGGCTCCACCAATGTTGGATAAGTAAAAATGCCAAAACACGATACGTCGAAACCGCATGATTCACCAGGGTAGAGGCTTCCCCCTAAGCTAAGGCGAAAGGAGAGATAGTGCGTGCTTTGCCCAACATCATAACCATTCAATCCATCCAATTTATTAATGCTTGCATGTCCATGTCCATGTACAAGATCTATCAGTACTTGAATGCCCAGTGCATGAGCTTTATCTACTAGATATTTGAAATCTTCAGGTGTACCATACCGGTAAGCATGTTCTGCAACAGCCATAAACTGCACTGCTTTATAATTGTTAGCTTTGATCTGTGGCAGCACATTATCTGCAAATTCGACATATGCAGACACCTTTGCTTCAACCGAACTCATGCCTATATGGCATTCGTAAATTCGAAGAGATTTGGACCTCTCTGGAAGAGGATATTTAAATGTATACCTGGTGGTTTTAGCCATATCAGAATAAATGATTAAAATAAATTTGTCTCTGTCATACAAGCACAAAAGGACTAACCTCTCTGTTGGCGGGGGATCCCAATAAATTCCATCATAAGTTCCAGTTTGATCATAACCTTCAGGCATTTTAGCAGGATCAACAACAGCGAACATGCAGGTATCAGGTCAATCCAGATCCCATCTGGCTTTTTTATGTGAAATTTTAACCTGGAACTCCTATAGAATGGATGCCGGTCTGCCCGGTTCGAACATAGGGGACTGGGCTGGAGCACCAACAGAGGCGACCGCCAGTTTACAGGCAAGAGCCAGTTTGGAGCAGTTTCTAGCATATTCTAAGAACATTCCAGCATATGCTTAGAATATGCTAAAAACCCACATAAGCAAGGGTTTGCCCCCCTAGGGGCAACCCAAAAAAAAAGGGTGTTGGAAAAAGGAGGCAAATGAGGGCGAAAATTCACCCTCCTTTTTTTTAGCCATATTGAAAATTATTTCTCAACAAACAACGAAAGTGAAAATGGGGTCGATCCATGTCGTGCGTGCTGATTGGTTGATTTTAAACTACAAGATTGCCGCCTGTTTTCGCTACACTATTTAAACAACAAACAGAGCACATGTTTCTACACAGCAGAGCAAGCGCCTTCGAATCGATCTTCTTCTTTCATTTCAAATCTCATTCAGTTCATCATGTCCGGTGGCAGATCTAAGTCCAAGAAGAAAGCTGTGTCCAAGACCACCAGAGCCGGACTTCAGTTCCCAGTTGGTCGATTGGCAAGGTATTTGAAGCAAGGCAGATATGCCAAGCGCGTTGGCTCCGGCGCCCCTGTTTATCTAGCCGCTGTTCTTGAATATTTAGCAGCCGAGGTCAGATTTCTTTCCTTTCTTCTTCTTGATGATATTTTTTAGGGATCTTTTGGTTTTGGGGCTTAAGGTAGGTTTGAATTTGTTTAGGTTTTGGAGCTGGCTGGAAATGCAGCTCGGGACAACAAAAAGAACAGAATCATTCCTCGCCACATTCAGTTGGCTGTGAGAAATGACGATGAGCTCGGAAAGCTTCTGTCCAAAGTGACAATTGGATATGGAGGCGTCATCCCTAACATTCACCAGGTATTGCTTCCAAAGAAAAGTGCTGCTGCTCAGGAAAAAGCCGCTGAGAAAGCAGAGAAGAAGAGCAAGGCCTGAGAACCTTTCTTATATCCTGAACATGGTGTTTTGAAACACCACCAAGCATTACAAATTTTGTCAATCTCAAAGGTTATAGCCATCTTTTGCCATATTTTTTCTTCAATACATCGCCATCGGTGAACAATTGTTTGAAACTTCATTCAAATTGGTTCGAAAGCCGAACGGTTAATTACCCAATAAAGCTGTATATAAAATGTTCTCTGACGTTGGTCTCCTAATTTAACTAGCAGATTGTGCTTGATAAATTTTATACTTGCAGGTTTAACATACATCTTTGCAGATTTTTACTTAAGGCATGGATAGAACATATGCTTCATACGGCGAAATGGAAAAGAATATTGGTCCTGTCTTCTCTCTTCTCTGTAGTTGTCCATTCCCCGAATAAAATTCCTTTCATTGTTGGTAAAGGTCCTGCATAAATACCTTTGCACTTATGTTCGGTCAACTGTGAAATCAGCTGAAAGAGTAGATCATATTTCGGATCCTTTCATGGTAAATGTCACCGGCAAAAATCTACTAAAAATGTAAATTAAATGATAATTCTTAACATATATCTTAGTTAATTCTACTAATTAGTTTAGATAATTCCATAAACTACTATAAATTAGTTCAGTACAAGGACTTCTAGTGCTCCTTTAACAATTTTAGGAAATCTAATCTTTAAACAAATAATAAAAGGTTTCCGATTAATTAGCAACTTGAACTGCTATTAGTCCTAATCAGTCCTAACCAAAATACCTCAATCCCTCCCTTTTTTTTAACTGTTTGGGGGGGGGGGATATTCGTTAGGGGAGACATGTTTTTGGGCATATTTTTGGCATGTCTTAATATTCAATGGTTGTGGCTTTTTATTATAGAACACATTTGAATTTTATGTTTTCATGTTTTTTTGCTATTATTTAACATTGGTGGAAGTTGCCAAACCCTATTTTAGTCAAAATGAGGTGCTAATGCACTATGGTTTGCCCTTAAATCTATTAGAAATGGAAAATGAAACTTGTTTTGAAAATTGAAATAATAAGATGCGACCAGGTGAGCTTAAAACTACGCAAAATCATTCCCAAATAGCTTTGATTTTGGCATCATTAATAGCTGTGCTCCAAATCTGAATGAACAAAGCTTCGGCCTTTTGCCTACCTCTTCCACCTTTTGCTTACCTCTGCTCGGCCTTCTGTTTCTGCCCACCTCCTTCGTCTTCTGCTTGTCTCTGCTCCTCTGCACCTATAATGGTAAATCGGAAGAAGAAGGGTAAATCAGAAGAAGAGTCGGATGAATCGGAGCTGCTGACGCTTGTCAAACAGCTTGTCGAAGATTTGAGGCAAGCAAGGACAGAGATCAAAACACTGAAAGAAGCAATTGGGATTCTTCAGGATGGGGTTTCAGACTTGAGAAAAGGGCAAGGAGAACTCAAAACAATGGTTACAGACTTAGAAGACTCAGAAAATTCAGAAAATCCAGAGGATAGCTTGGCCCAGCCCGAGGAGATTGTCGCACATATATCTTCAAAGATTGAAGCACAAGTATCCTCTTTATTCAACCAGGGACAAGAGAGGCTGGAAGAACAAGAAGATCGTGCTGAAAGGGCCAAGAACATACTAATTGCTGGACTTGCAGAGAAGGAAGAAGAAGACACACCGACGATAGTTGAAAACTTCTTCGATGATATAGCATCGCCTGAAGTAAAATATTGCAGAAGGATTGGTAAGAAAATGGATGGGAAACACAGGTTAATCCTTTTGAAATTCCACTGTGTAGAAGCAATAAATAGAGTAATGAAGCATCGTAACCATTTGAAAGGCCACCAAATCTGGTTAAATGACGATTTGACAATCCAGCAGCAGGGAGAAAGGAAAGTTGCACTTCAAGAGTTACGTAAATTGAAAGAAGAAGGCAAGAATGCATACCTCGTTGGAAACAGAGTGATTGTGCATAACAATCAATAGGAATCGAAGACCCTCAACCTGTTGGCTTGGAACGTACATGGTTTCTCTGAAACGAAGGTATTGAGTGACATAAATTGTTTTCGTGAATCTGAAATTCTCCTATTGACAGAGACTTGGGAGCATGAAACAAGCAGACTCACTGACATCCCTGACTTTACCTTATTGGAATCACTATGGAATGATCTAAATGGTAGCAGGAGAAGTTGGGGAGGTATTGCTTGCTTTGCTAAACATGAAATCTGCAAAGTAATTAAAGTTGTTAAAAAATGTGAGCATAAGCAATTCTTATGGATCTGCTTGCATGACCGCATATATATTGCATTGGTGTACTATGCACCTCTTGAACCTTATCCAGCACGCATTTATGATAATCCAGATTTAAATCCTCAAGACCCATTCTGTGCATTGTCAGCTGACATTTGTTACTTTAGGTCCAAAGGCCCAGTGTATATTATAGGTGACATGAATGGGAGATTAGGGGACAAACAAGCTGCTATTCTTACAGGAGAGGATAATCCTCTATGGCTGCAGGAGCATACAGATATTGCCACCTCTTATGGACGGATATCCCGAGATGTACATGGTATTAACCGCATGGGTGAGCATATACTAAACTTATGTGAAGCATTTGATATATATGATCATATACAATGGTACAGAATCATTTCCATCTTCCAGCGGCTTCACATGTTTTCAACCGAATGGTATGAGTGTTGTGGACTTTCTACTTGGCAGCCCAGACAATGTGCATTTGGTGACAAAATTCCAAGTCCGTGGATCGCGACGCGGACTTTGATCATGCGGCATTGCGGCGCCAGCCTAAAGCCGCCAACCCAAGTGCCTCGCATAAGAGGTAAAACTCCTCCTAAACTCCGCTTGTCATATAAGCTTGCAGATGATTATGAAAAAAAAGCTTAACTCGCCGCTATTGAGAAAGCTAAGTGGCTGATAATCTTGATGATAAAATCGAGAAGCTCTTGAAGGGACTAATCCTTAATGTCGCGAAAGATACATTTGGCTCCATGCAATGCTCAAACAGAACTATAAATCAAAGAAGTGGTATGATGCGTATCGTATCGCCTAAAGCATGCTTTTCAGCGATACCGACAAAGCCGCATCAAGGAGCTTATAAGAACTTAACCAAAAAAAAAAAAGAGTGGCTCGGTGGAGCACCATAAAAAAAAAAATGATAGAGCGTGATTGAGACGGATCCAAAATAAAAAGTTAAAGTCCCAAACAGGTATTGGGGATTTTACCCAAACAGACTTGGTACAATGGGTAAGCGAGCTCTACCATTACAGATTGCAAGCCTATGACACATATGGGTAAATGTAGTGTTCCTATTTTCCACCTCTCAGACGTCAAAGATGCTTTGAAAAGGATGGAGAATAATAAAGCAGCGGATACAAATGGGCTTAGCATTGAGTTGCTTAAATGGGGAGGCAATGCATTGTGTGAAAAGCTTGTAGAATTTTGCAATTCTACACTGTTGGGGTCAAAGCCCCATAGATTGAGACTAAATAGAGTAGTGCCGGTCAACCGTCGAGACAAAGATAACGTAAAGAACTATCGCACCATCCTTATCAGTAATGTGTTTGCAAAAGTATTTGCAGCTATGATTGAGAAAGCAATTGCAGAATGGGTGGACGAAAATGAAATAAGGGCCTATGGACAAGCCGGGTTTAAGCATGAACACTCAACTATAGACCATTTGGTTGCATTGCGGGGTAGAAGCATGAAAGGGTGATTGAATTTTTTTGTATATTGATGTAAAAATTTGAACTGGGTTAAAGTGTTTGTAATGTACATTTTGAATTTTACATGGAGTTGCCTATCATTAATAAAGGCGGTTGACGTACAATATTCTCCATAATTATACCAAATCCTCCCGAAATCTTGTACTAGCTTCTCTATCAATAAAATCTAAATATCTTGCCCGCGAAAAAAAAAAAAAAAAAAAAACTTTTAAGCACATTTTGAACTTTCCTCTCAATCGATCAAACATGGCTCCGGATTCTACCTCAACGAAAAACTTGGCCCTCGAATCGATTATAGCCGCTCCTAAATCGAATGCATTTCAAGAAACAAATGTATCTTGAAGAAATTGAAATTCCTTTCCTTCAAGCAAAGAATACAAATCCCTTCAAGCAAGAATACAACCGTTAATAATCTGATTTTTGTGCGTGATGTTGTATCCCTTTCCAGAATGGATCGATGTCTTAAAGCACCAGTTGAAGAAGAAACTATGGAAGAAGGATTGGACTCTCATGCAAGCACTTCGAGGTCGAAGATCGGTTCGTGATTTCAATCCTCCCCGCTGATGAAGTTTCGAAAGCACTCAATACAAGCGGCAAAAGAAAATCAAACAGAGGGTTTGTAGGGTGGATAATGGACAAAGCCAATTAGAAGAAAGGTGAATGCTTCCCGTAAATCTCATAATGAATGAGGTATCTAATTTGACTCCAAAACCAAAAAAGTATATTTGCAAGAAGATTATTGCGGGAAAAAGATTGCAATTCCTATTTGAGCCATCCATTGGAAGGCCTCAAGAGGCTATCGTGAAAAACAGATCTGGTAAAGAATTTAAAGGATGGCCTCCAAGACGCCAAAAATGCAAATAGCAATGACAGATTTGCAAAAGCATTCTCACTATCTATGGTGGTTGGAGAGGAAGGAGAATTACGAAGACTTCACTAGCGTGCCTAAGTTGTTTGAAAATACATCCTAGAAATATGAAACTAGCAAAGGAGAGAAGGAAAAGAATATCACTAGGTGGAACAAATCAGGGCATTAGCGTGTCGAAATCCAAGAACAAATACGATA
Source organism: Isoetes taiwanensis (assembly GCA_021234155.1). Lineage (NCBI taxonomy): Eukaryota > Viridiplantae > Streptophyta > Lycopodiopsida > Isoetales > Isoetaceae > Isoetes > Isoetes taiwanensis. The sequence continues at coordinate 21,993,712 of JAJEKV010000015.1, read as the reverse complement.
GATCGTGCTATGAAGGATATGGTTGCTCGGTTTGGTTAGATAACTCAAAGGTTTCACCAAAAATTAGAGATGTCATGAAGAAGAGAACACAACCAATTCAATATATTGACATTACACGTACGATCACCGTAATTTAGTTTTGTAATTGCATCTTGTTTTTCGTAATAAAGATGTTTTTATTTTGTAACACCGATGTAAAGTTTGTAGATTTGTTTACTTTTGGCGTAATAAAGATGTCTTTTATTTTGTAACACCGATGTAAAGTTTGTAAATGCATTTCTTTACTTTTTTTGAATGTAATGTAGATGCAACCGCCCTAGTTGTTCTACATGGAAATGTCAAATTATTTCATGTGGCAACACGCATATGTATATTTGTTTACATGTATATTCTGGATGTATATTTGTTTACATGTATATTCGGATGTATTGTAGATGTAGGCTGAAACTAAGAAGAAATTAGTGTGGAGATGTATTAATTGTCAAAAAATTATGTGACTTCATAGTAAATGAAATAAAAATTCATGTCGAATGTACATGTATGTGTGGGAGTTTAGGGTCTTGAATATATAAAAGATTTGTATGTAATGTAATGTAATGAGGTGACTAATTTTATTTCAATCGTAATTTTACAGCCTAATTATTCCAAATTTTGTGGATCAAGATTCAGAGGTTGGGATTGGGCTTAGGCAATTTGAATACTTAAAACCTTCTTGCATTAGAAAGCTAAAGGAAAGAAACACATGTTGTTGCGCGAAACATGAGCAATCGATCTGCATAAGCGTGCATTTAATTTGATGAGGTCAAGACTCCATGAAAATTGTTCGTGCAATTGTGGTGTGTGCGCATCCAAGCTCATCGCCGAAATATGTCAAGCCAAGAACAAGACATTTGATAATGTTAGCACATTTTGGAGGGCTATGGTATGTGACAGCAAAAGAAGCAACGAGTGGCATAAGCTACAATGTATCAAATCGATTGTGGAAATTGTGGGAAACAATTAATTGAGTTGTGTCCAAGAGAATACAAGGAGAAGATTGATCCAAGAGAATACAAGGAGAAGATTGATCAAACGCTTGATTGGCAAGTCTATGGTTACGTTAATGAGCCCCTCGAGAAAGGAACTTCAATTAAGACTAAAGCTAATTGACAAGAAAGACAAACTCGAGAATATGTTGGATAACATGTTTGATCATATGTCGAAGTTTGTATATCATAACTTTGTGGCACATTGGCGAGCAAACAATTCAAGGAATCCATGAAGAGTCTTCGTGATGATACCGTATTATCGGGCTGTTGATTTCTGAGAATTATACTTTGAAGCCATTCAACGAGATTCAAGCACAACATTGGTACAATGAACAAATCAAGATATTGGTCCACATCACGATGTTCAAGGTACAGGGGTAAAATGAGGAAATGTGTGCACTTTTTATTTCAGATGACAAAACACATGATACTCACTTTATACAAAAAGCATTCAAGATGCACCTCAATTGGCTGAAAGAAAATGGTGCCGGTCATATGAAATACCACTTAGTTTGGTCCGACGGTGCGCAGCCCAATTCAAGTCGAGAAGAGCTTTCTATCATGTAACTAGGCATCATCAAGAGCATAAGATCGAAATGCACTTTGAATTTCTTTGGCTCGGGACATGGGAAGGGCACACATGATTTTAGAAGGAGCCATAGCCAAACTATGGCTCGAGGCGTAACAAAGAAAAAGGATGGGAAAGTGATAAAAAAAATGCGAAAACCGCATGTGAGGTTCTTGAAGAGAAAATTTCGATGTGGAAAGGGTATTTTGGAAGGTGTCCGATATTGACCGTTCCCAAAGATTTGATGTGCTCCCAAAGGAAAGGGTGCAATCTCTTCATTGCATATCATCCATAGATTCAAATGATCCAACAAAGTTAATGTGTAGATCTCTTTCATGTTTTTGTAAGGCATGCATCAATTTTGATTGGCCTGCTTGTGAGAATGCCGATCATTGTGGCGGTGGGAGTTGAGAAAACTAGAGCCTACAAACAGGGACAATGTTGAAGAAGATGGGTATCTGGGCAGGAGGACTTGTGGGCAAATGACGTGGACAATGTGGATGAGACAAAGGGGTTGAGATTATTTTGCATCATTCACATCCCCGACAATTATGAAAGGGTCACTTATTATCTTATCCAAAGGCATAGAAGTGAAACATGCCCTCAAGAAGACACCAAGGATGACTATGGAAATGAATTTTATTGTGGTAATGAAGTTATAGCTGGTAACTACTTTGAATTGATTCCCGGTTGCCATCAAAAGTACAGGCTTATTCAAGGAAAGAAAGTTCTTGTCCATCCCGAAGTCGAAGAATTGGGGTGAGATTTCCATTGAGCTACCAAACATAAGATTAAAGGTACATCTTATGCATATGAACTCGACTAACTATTGGCATGAAATGTTGTTTGGAAATTTGCGAGATTGTAGAATCTCCGTAATACGTTAACCTGTTGTTGAAGTAACTTTTTATGCACTAAGGCATGGACTTGCAAACCTAATGTAATCGAAATGTGAACCAGATTAAAACACAAACATTAATATATTGTTTATATATAGTTCCAAGATGTTATACTTAGTGTAAGTTGTAAAAAAACACCGTAAGCGTAAGGTCTCAAGATTCAAGATTCAAGACTCAAGATTCATCCGAAGGTCCTCGGTGTGAGATCAAGAATGGTCCTGCTTCTCAAAATTGTGAGAAGAATGTCCAGACAACTGCTTGGAAGTTGGTGACTTGATCTAACGAAGCAAGACATGTGCTTCGCCATTGCCATTTATGATAGAGATTGATAAAGTATGGTTTGAGGCTATTGAATCTCCAAACCTCAGCCCTTTTCAGCACTTTGTTGATTGCTTTTGCATGCACAACTTCTGCTTAAGTTGAATGAGAATACTCTCTAGTTCTCGCTTTTAGATAATTGGGATTCCTCATCCCCTTGTCCGCTTTGCTACTCCCATAGCTCGATCCATGCTTCCAACATTGTTAAGTCTTCTCCGTGCATCCGTAGAACATCATAAGCAATTGTTAGGTTAGGAACAAAAGCATGTTTAAGAATAGGAGTACCTCCGACTTCGCGGATGCCTCCGCTTGATTTTGTTCAATTGGTTTCCTGCCGGCATTGATCTTCTCAAGAATCTAAAAGCCAGTGAGTTTGCATTTGAATTGGGGATATGAATTGTGATCTAGTCGCTCGATCTCCTCCCCGCCATCGAATCAACCCGGTCCACCACAGTAAAAAGGAATTTTTATCCCCGCTATTCCCTTCTCCCCTCAAGCTTTACGATATGGCTCGCACCATGCCAATGATTTGTTCCTTAACCAATGATTTTTGTGCCAATGATTTGTTCAACATCCTTTTCTCAAAATCTTTCCCCTTCCCTCCTTTTTTCAATCCAATTGGCCAATGGTTGATGCTTTGGCATATATCCCACAAGCCTAGCTCAAATGAAAGGGCTATACTCAATGAGGAATATTCCTTTCAATGTAATAAACAAACTAAAGAATATTCCTTTGAAGGTAATAAGGAATATTCTTGATAACTAGGCACTAAGGAATATTCCTTTCAATGCAAAAAGGAATATTCCTTTCAAGGTATAATAAGAATATTCCTTGTAACTATGGGTGCACTTAAACAAACTAAAGAATATTGGTAATAAGGAATATTCTTGATAACTAGGCGCTAAGGAATATTCCTTTCAATGCAATAAGGAATATTCCTTTCAAGGTAATAAGGAATATTCCTTGTTATCTCTATATTGTTGACTCACGCTTTACCAAACACAATATGCATAGGTACACAATATGCCTTAACATAATCCATTCATTTGGCATTTGTTGATTTGGCAATTGTTGATTTGGTAACATGTGGAACATTGAATGCGTGGTGTGGTGGTGGTGGTGTGTGGTGGTGGTGGGGTGGTGGTGGTATGTGGTGGTGTGGTGGAGTGTGGTGGTGGGGGTGTGGTGGTGGTGGTGGTGTGGTGTTGTGGTGGTGGTGGTGTGGTGTGGTGGAGTGTGGTGGTGGTGGTGAAGTGTGGTGGAGGGGTGTGGGGTGGTACAAGGTCACAAAATATATCAGTCGAAACAATCAAGTAACTGTTTTGATTGACCAAAAAGGGTACAAGGCTTCTTTAAATCAGAAATCTTTTTTCTTCAAAAAAAAAACTTACATAGTCATAAAGTATACTATCAAGAGTATACTATTCAAAGATAGTGTCATTTACACATTCCTTATGATAGGAAATGTGAACACAAATGTGAACAAAAGATATATATAAGCCCGTTACATAGTTCATATTGCAAAATCGATACTGTGGACTCATGATCAGCTTAGAAATCGAGGGACCGGCTGGCCGATACGTTCTTTTTCGGATTGGCATCACAATGCATGACCAAAGCATCTATTAGAAATTGTCGCCGTAATTGACATGATTCATGAGAGAACCATTTAGATGTAATGCAGGACATCCATAAATAAGGTTAGAAATATTTAAAGGAACATGAGATGGTGTACATACAAGGAAGGCATACAACTTACTTCCATATCTCTACCAGAGAAAGAGCTTCAACATATTTGTGCATAAATCCCATCACATACAACCCACATGATGTTAAATCGGGGTTCTTTGTAAACCTCTACTTGGTCAATCCGATTAACATTATTTCTCTTCATGAAATCGACGCCTCTAGATACTTGGACCGATCGATGTGGTTAACATTTGTGTGTGTAATGCGACCTACATATCACGAAATTTAGCGGACCAATTAGCTGAAGAAAAGCAAAGCAACAACTTAAAAGTATTACATACCCTTTGATTGCTTTCTCGTTCATCGCATAACCTATAAGAGGATTCAAGACGGTAATTCACGTGGGTAGGATCTTGGAATCAGATGGTGCGAGCGTAAAAACAGCCAGCACAAAATGGTCATTCTCAAGGATAGGTGCAAGGATATGATGGCATTTAGCTACCACAATCCCCTTCATCCCTGATTTCACTATTTCAATGACATTCAGTGATCCTTCAGCTGATTCACCCTTTCTTTTGCTGCTGGTAGCTTCTCTAAACCTTATATAGTTGTAAGCAGGATAAAAAAAGATTTTGCTCTTCCACTCGAAAGGCAATGTCTCATACAAGCACCTGGATTAGATTAAGATTAACATTAGAGACAAGGAATAGCAACAAATACAGCTCGGTTACAACCAGGTTATTATTTGCTATAAAGATCCACTAAGCGGCTACTCATTTTAGAGTTAGTTGCACATAAAATTGCTATGCAACCACTTTCATTTCAGCCGGCGGACAGTTCTTGAATGGCGTGAACGGCGTGAATTCCATAAGTTTATCCTTGTCATCATTTCTGTTGTCAGATCCAAGATGTTAGTGTCATATTAACAATTGATCCATGACAATAAAGCATAAATTGATACCTTCCAATCTCTGTTTCCAGTGGTTTAGACCTGCAAAACGAGTAAAATATAATAAGCTACTGAAGTATAAGTAAGTCAATGTTAGTGTCATATTAACAATTGATCCATGACAATAAAGCATAAATTGATACCTTCCAATCTCGCTTCCCAAAGGTTTTAGACCTCGCAAAACGAGTAAAATATAATAAGCTCTTGAAGTATAAGTAAGTCAATGTAAGCTAGCAATTACCGCTTTGTGTGGGATGTCCCCGCCTTCGTTTGCACTCTCTTTTTTCCAAATTTGTTTTGGCATCGATTTGACCATAAATTTAGTCGCTGCCTTGGCTGCAATCTCCAAGGCTTCTTCAACATCATCTAGCTCCTTTGAATCGTCATTGCAAGTCTCTCAAGACAAGAAAGTGCTTCATTCTAATGTTTATCCCGCAAGACAAAAAAAAAACACATTGCGCCAAAGAACAAGCCTTTTCCTCAACTTGAACTTCAACAAAGCATTTTCGGGGATCTTTTTTTCAATGTCGCCACCAACATCTTCGAAATTTTATCTCAGAATACGTCAACGTAAGTTTCAAAATACAAAAAAAAAAAATAGAAACCCCGAAAAGGAGAGAGAATTACTTTCCTGGGCTTTCAACTAGTTGCTCCAATAATAGCAGCTTTCAAGCTGTGGTGGGATCTCTTTTGGAAAACAACCTCTGGCGCAAAATATTGAACATTAGTGAACTCTAACTACAACAGATGCAATCTTAATGTAATCGAGAATATAATCACCCTACCTTCCACATACCCCTCTGTCTCCAAATCCTGACCGATTGCTTATGAGTTGTTGCAATTCTCAAAGGTGATGTAGATGTGGATGGACTTCCAACATCGATAGCGGCGGCATCTTTTGTGCCGGAGGTTCAAAGAATTGGGATGTCCGAGAATGGTAAATGCAACCCCTTCCCAATAACATTCTTCTTTTCACCTACAACTGAAATTTTGCTATATTCGAACTTAAGCATAGTGCACGAAACATGAATTGTTTAGTTTACTGCGCAGCTTTACTTCTTCCTTTCTTGATACTACCCATGTCCCATTTTGACACAATTGGGTGTCAATAAGAAATGTAAACACTTGATTCGAAATCAAGGGGAGATGTAGAGTAGATAGAAGCAAAATCAAGAAAAACAATCGATGCAAATCAAAAAAGAACAAATGTTAATTACATGCAAGTAGGTTTTACTACAGGCAAACTTTCTGGCGATAATGTAACGACAAAATAGAAGTACATTAGTGTACATAGCTATCACAATGTAAAGGAAAACCAAATACTAAATTCAAATGCATTTCAAACAAAATATTTTATCAATACACCCTATCAAATACATCATTCAGCATTGAATGTAAAGGAAAAGTCAAATACCAAATTCATATGCATTTCTGATCACATGTAAATGCAAAGTACAACCAATGCAATACACCCTATTAATACACCCCAAAGGAATTCGAGAAAAGCACTTCATGGCACATGTAAATGTAAAAGTACGAAGCAAATACATTTCCTCTTTACAAGAAAGACAAAACCACGCCAAATCAAATGTTAATACAAAGCTTATGTACATGATGGAAACTAACTACGTCTAAGTACACTCAAACTAATTATGTAATCAAAATAGAAATAGATGTACCTTCTAAGGGATTCCTAAGCGATTAATGTCGTCCTGGGACCATGAACAATCATGTACACATGTATTCGCTGAAACCCCGAATACAAGACAAAATAGACAATATGTATGACCACAAAGTGGAGATATTACCATGGTCGAAGTCAAGGCAATCATTGCACCGCCGCAAGTATTGCTTATATGTGAGAATGAAGCTCCCGTCTTGCTCGAGTATGGGGCTTGGCTGCAGGCCTATCGGTCCGATCTTTCCAAATGCTTAGTCATCTCCTTTATTCTATTCTCACGGTTGGAATTAACTTCCAAATCCTTGCTGATTTTTTCAATGGCGACTTTTAATTCTTTATGCCAAAGCCATTTGCACATCGGTTGGCTTCCCGCTTGCTTTTAAACCCGCCATAATGTTTGAATCTGCTCACATATTTTTGCATCTTTACTCAAGACAAGTCTTGTCAAGAAGCTCTTATCACTCTCATGCTTCAACAGTTCAATTTCCATTGTTTTCCTTTTTTTAAAGTCTGTATTTCATCAAGCATGGAGGCAGAATCTAATGCTCTTGTTTCCCTCCACCTTTTCATCATTTCCAACTGCTACCCCAATTCTACCTGAGGCATACATTTAATAGCTTTAACATTGGAAGACTTTATCAGAAGCTAATTACCGTGGTCGATTCTTTTGAGAGCCTTTTGAATGAAGACTTGCACTTTCACCTCATCCCAATCAATGCTTACTCCTTTGTAATGAAGTGCATATGCTCGGGCAAAATACAATGGAATGTGATGATTTGCAATGTCCCTCCTACAAAAAACGTGCTCATACGTACAGAAAAAAAATCTGCCATCCAACCAGGCTTAATCCTCGCACTCTTGATAACCCCTAACGGCCCGGGGCTTCAAACCCCAAACATCCTCAAGACTATTTGCACTAACCCCGAAACATGCTATCAAAATTGTTGCTCTAAGTCGCCTGATGCTTACCTTGTCAAACTTCGGGCAAGAAGACCTCCCCGATCCAAGAAGACCAACTCTTGAGTTTTCGGTGGCAGTTCTAGTGGGAGACCTTGGCATGGGCTTCTGGGTTTGTTATGCAGGAGATTTCCTTGGAGATGTCTTTGTTCCAAGCTGCTTCGTCATGATCTCTTCCCCTCGGTACTTCAGCTCTCTGAAAATGCAAGCTTTGGCTATAGAGGTCCTTGATCTTGGCTATGGAGGTTCGAATATGGATGTCAAGCTTTCGGCTATGGAGGTTCGAGGGAGGAAGGTTGAACAGAGCGCGGGAGGAGAGTTCAAAATTATTTGCCCTATTAATGATTCATTCCAAGAATAATAATTTCTGGGGGGGAGGGATTTCCTTACATTTTGAATTTGTAAATGTAAAATACGGGCACTTTTTTTGCCCACCCTTTCATGCTTCTACCCTGCGTGTAATTAGTGAAGGAGCAAAAGGGGTGAGAAATAAAAGATTCCTTGCATTTATAGACTTGGCCAAAGCTTTTGACCGAGTAGACAGAGAAGACCTTGCTACTCGTTTGGAGATGCTTGATGTGCCTTTGAAGCTTAGACAAGCGGTGGCTTGCCTCTATGAAAAGGTCCTAATAGACCTCTCTTTTCCATTCAAATATGATATGCACATTGTCAGCACAATAGGTGTGAAACAGGGGTGCCCCTGGTCTCCCACTCTTTTTGGTTTATATATTGACGAATTGGAAGGATGGCTAGAGAGGATGGGCGGCATGGGCGCTAGACTTGGTAAATACATCATTCAGTTATTGCTTTTTGCAGATGATATTGTGCTTATAGCAAAGACAGCAGCTGGACTCCAGCAACACTTAAATGTGCTGCAGAATTTTTGCAAGCATAAGGGAATGACAATTAACGCTAGTAAATCCAAAGTCATGATCCTGGGTACACGTGGTGTAGAGGTTTTCTCTGTCGGGCAGACACCACTTGAATAGGTATCTAAGATAATTATAATTGGAATATGGCTGCTGAAAAACGTGCATCAGGGGGGCTTAGAGCTCTTTGTAGCATGATATATATGTGCCGGGTTAACAATCTCTGGCATTGGAAGTTCAGAAGGTTGTTGTATGGCATTCAAGTTAAGACAGTTGTGCTTTATGGATGCCAGGTTTGGGCACCTGGTTTGGCGAAAAAAAGTTGGGAAAAAATTGAAAAGGTTCAGAAATGCTTCTTAATGACTGAGCTTACTGTCAATATCCAGACCCCATACCATGTAATGCTTGCAGAGGCTGGAATGTTTCCTTTCGAGGTTGAAGCCCTTTGTCGAACAATTTCTTATGTGAACAGACTAAAAACACTTCCCAATGACAGGTTGCCATGCCAAGCTATGATGCATTCTGAATCCAAAGGCTGGTATAACTCGATATGCAAGTGGGCGGCGCACTGGAGGATGGGAGGGTCTTTTTGGCCAACCTCCGTCAAACTGAAAGACATTAGAGAGTATGTTATGCCCAAGGTCTTGGAGAAGATGTGGACTATTGCTGAAATGGAAGTCAAAAAACACTTCTATAAGACTGAAGTCAATCCGATGGACACATACAAGGAACAGTCCTATCTATTGGCAGATATTAGCAGGAATAACCGGATGGTGATTTCTCAACTAAGAACAGCTTCGCATCATCTTCACGTCGAGATTGGTAGATGGTATGATGTACCTAGATATGAGCGCTACTGCCCAAGCTGCCTTGATCCAAAGGTTGAAACCGAATACCATACATTTTTAGAGTGCCCAGCCTATGAATGTATCCGGAATAAGTATGCTATAGAGTGTTCTACTCTGTCAGAACTTTTATCTCTCCCACCAAACCTTCTGAGTTCTTATTTGAAGGAAGTTTGGAAAGAGAGGAGTGAAATATTGGAGTTATTTGTGAATATGAGTACTTTTGATGAGAATGGTGCCTTTGATTAGCACCTTAAAAGTATTGACGATGTAATTTTTGCCATATGGGCCTGGGGGTCTAAAATGGCGTGATAATACATTATTATTATTATTATTATAATAGCAAACGGGCAATCTGCTACAGAGTTTATGAAGACCTGGTCAGAGATCAACACCATCTAAATTTGTTGCCTCCCTAATCGGTGCGGAGTTTTTAAATGGAATAAACTACAGAGAAAGGTGGACACTAATGCTTCCGAAGGGCTACTTCAGAAATGCTATATCTAGCTTCTGCACAAAAGGTAAAGTGGCAGAAATCACGTCTCTTATGCTTCCAAGGGAAGCTGATACACGAAATGATCCAACAAAATGATCCAGAATACTTCCAATCGTTGGTGGATTAGACTAAACAAAGCATGGAATTGGGAGATCTTACAATGCTGGCTATGATGGCGGATCATGGCTGAACTTTGCTCCCCTTTGTGCCCAAGCGAAATGGCTCCATATAGGGCAGAAAAAGCAGAGACAAGTGCCATAGCCAAGAAAAGAAGATCATCTGTGACGAACCATCAGATTGAATCCTAACGATCCCTAGCGCTGATCAACGACAGCCAAACCCAATCTCTCACATTGACTAACGCAGGTTCACAAAGTCTCCATCGTCCAAAAAGCCCTCCAAAATGATCCCGGCCATCGAAATGAAAAGCCCACCTATTGGCCGATCAATAAAAGGTTTACCCTTTAGCAATCCAAAAATTGCTTGAGGTTCGAGAATTATTTCCCTCGTATTGTTACAAGTTTTGGCTTATTTTTTGTGGCGATGAGTTGCTAACTATACCAGCTATAGTCTCATGATTTTTGGAAGTATTCATAAATAATATTGACCTCAATATATACTAAAGAATTTACTCTACAGAATCTAAGTTAGAAAAAAAGCATCAATAACGACCATATATAAATACCACGAAGGTAATAAATGGTGCATTCTACTTATATCTACATAGAACATGAGTTTTATCAACTTACGTATAGTGTAATTAGGGTGTAAACATGCATTTCTGATATTAAAGCATAAAAGGTTGAGTTAACTCCATAATTTTAGGTCCAAAACTTCATTATGATTATAGTTAGTAATGTTTATTGATGAATGCAAATGAATATCATGAAATTTATGGCAATATGTAATTAGACCAAATGGCCTTTTTCATATGCTTCTTTGGTTCATAAAAGAGACAATACCTTTTCCCAAATAAGCCTTTAAACAGTTGAAAATGCGAAAAAGAACATACATAGAAATCCCTTATATAGGTTGTGTGGTCTATTGAAAAAACTATAAAGAAAGCTTCTTATTTCTTAATAGCATAAACTTTATATCTGTGTTGCCTATTATTTTGCTACATATGCTGAACGAGGTGCACCCTAGACTACCACAATCGTCGGATTCGTCGATCCTACGATCTAGATCATATGTTGGGGCCTGTGAGCACCTCTCGTTTCACTTATAGTCATTTATGATTGGAGGCCCCTATGATTTTGAAATATGAAATACGATTTCGCCTAAGGTTTTGAGGGAATATTAAGATTTAGAATATGAAATACGGGGGCTTGAACCTCTACCAAAATAACTCAATGTCCTAATAAGACTACTTTAACCAATGTACCCAGTGAGCTAATGTGATTATTTTTTATCTTGAATCTATGTGTTTTTGTTATAACAACCCATTCAATTATTTTAGGGATATATGGTGTATGGTTTCAGGAATTGTTACTTTTACATCCATATAAAATCCCCCTGGAACCCCCTGTCATTTTGCTACATATTCTAAATGAGGTGCACCCTACACTACCACAGTCGTCGGATTCGTTGATCCTACGACCCAGATCGTATGTTGGGGCCTGTAAGAACCTCTCGTTTCACTTATAGTCATTTATGATTGGAGGCCCCTATGATTTTGAAATATGAAATACGATTTCGCCTAAGGTTTTGAGGGAATATCGAACCTCTATACGACTTTGTCTAAGATTTTAGATATGAAATACGGGGGCTTGAACCTCTACCAAAATGACTCAATGTCCTAATAAGACTACTTTAACTAATGTACCCAGTGAGCTAATGTGATTATTTTTTATCTTGAATCAATGTTTTTTTTTTATAACAACCCATTCAATTATTTTAGGGATATATAGTGTATGGTTTCAGGAATTGTTACTTTTACATCCATATCAAACCCCCACGAACCCCCACATTTTGCTACATATTCTAAACGAGGTGCACCCTAGACTACCACAGTCATCAGATTCGTCGATCCTACGACCCAGATCGTATGTATGGTTTCAGGAATTGTTACTTTTATATCCATATCAAATCCCCTTGAACCCCCTGTTATTTTGCTACATATTCTAAACGCGTGCACCCTAGACTACCACAGTCGTCGGATTTGTCGATCCTACAGATCGTATGTTGGGGCCTGTGAGCACCTCTCGTTTCACTTATAGTAATTTATGATTGGAGGCCCCTATGATTTTGAAATATGAAATACGATTTCGCCTAAGGTTTTGAGGGAATATCGAACCTCTATACGACTTTGTTTAAGATTTTAGAATATGAAATACGGGGGCTTGAACCTCTACCAAAATGACTCAATGTCATAATAAGACTACTTTAACCAATGTACCCAGTGAGCTAATGTGATTATTTTTTATCTTGAATCAATGTTTTTTTTTATAACAACCCATTCAATTATTTTAGGGATATATGGTGTATGGTTTCAGGAATTGTTACTTTTACATCCATATCAAATCCCCCTGAACCCCCTGTTATTTTGCTACATATTCTAAACTACCACAGTCATCAGATTTGTCGATCCTACGATCCAGATCGTATGTATGGTTTCAGGAATTGTTACTTTTATATCCATATCAAATCCCCTTGAACCCCCTGTTATTTTGCTACATATTCTAAACGAGGTGCACCCTAAACTACCACAGTCGTCGGATTCGTCGATCCTACGACCCAGATCGTATGTTGGGGCATGTGAGCACCTCTCGTTTCACTTATAGTCATTTATGATTGGAGGCCCCTATGATTTTGAAATATGAAATATGATCTCGCCTAAGGTTTTGAGGGAATATCGAACCTCTATACGGCTTTGTCTAAGATTTTAGAATATGAAATACGGGGGCTTGAACCTCTACCAAAATAACTCAATGTCCTAATAACACTACTTTAACCAATGTACCCAGTGAGCTAATGTGATTATTTTTTTTATCTTGAATCAATTTTTTTTTTTTATAACAACCCATTCAATTATTTTAGGGATATATGGTGTATGGTTTCAGGAATTGTTACTTTTACATCTGTATCAAATCCCCCTGGAACCCCCTGTTATTTTGCTTCATATTCTAAACGAGGTGCACCCTAGACTACCACGATTTGTCCTAAGATTTTAGGATTAAATCGATCCCACTTACCCCGATCGTATGTATGGTTTCAGGAATTGTTACTTTTATACCCATATCAAATCCCCTTGAACCCCCTGTTATTTTGCTACATATTCTAAACGAGGTGCACCCTAGACTACCACGAGTCGCTCGGGATTAATTCGATCCTATCGACCCAACCCCCAATTATGTTGGGGCCTGTGAGCACCTCTCGTTTCACTTATAGGAATTTATGATTGGAGGCCCCTATGATTTTGAAATATGAAATACGATTTCGCCTAAGGTTTTGAGGGAATATCGAACCTCTATACGACTTTGTCTAAGATTTTAGAATATGAAATACGGGGGCTTGAACCTCTACCAAAATGACTCAATGTCCTAATAAGACTACTTTAACCAATGTACCCAGTGAGCTAATGTGATTATTTTTTATCTTGAATCAATGTTTTTTTTTTTTATAACAACCCATTTAACTATTTTAGGGATATATGGTGTATGGTTTCAGGAATTGTTACTTTTACATCCATATCAAATCCCCCTGGAACCCCCTGTTATTTTGCTACATATTCTAAACGAGGTGCACCCTAGACTACCACAGTCATCAGATTCGTCGATCCTACGATCCAGATCGTATGTATGGTTTCAGGAATTGTTACTTTTATATCCATATCAAATCCCCTTGAACCCCCTGTTATATTGCTACATATTCTAAACGAGGTGCACCTAAACTACCACGGTCGTTTGATTAAATCGATCCTACGACTTTCGAATCGTTATGTTGGGGCCTGTGAGCACCTCTCGTTTCACTTATAGTCATTTATGATTGGAGGCCCCTATGATTTTGAAATATGAAATACGATTTCGCCTAAGGTTTTGAGGGAATATCGAACCTCTATACGGCTTTGTCTAAGATTTTAGAATATGAAATACGGGGGCTTGAACCTCTACCAAAATAACTCAATGTCCTAATAAAACTACTTTAACCAATGTACCCAGTGAACTATTTTTTTTATCTTGAATCAATTTTTTTTTTATAACAACCCATTCAATTATTTTAGGGATATATGGTGTATGGTTTCAGGAATTGTTACTTTTACATCTATATCAAATCCCCCTGGAACCCCCTGTTATTTTGCTTCATATTCTAAACAAGGTGCACCCTAGACTACCACAGTCGTCGGATTCGTCGATCCTACGACCCAGATCGTATGTATGGTTTCAAGAATTGTTACTTTTATATCCATATCAAATCCCCCTTGAACCCCCTTTATTTTGCTATATATTCTAAACGAAGTGCACCCTAGACTACCACAGTCGTCGGATTCGTCGATCCTACGACCCAGATCGTATGCTGGGGCCTGTGAGCACCTCTCGTTTCACTTATAGTCATTTATAATTGGAGGCCCCTATGATTTTGAAATATGAAATACGATTTCGCCTAAGGTTTTGAGGAAATATCGAACCTCTATACGGCTTTGTCTAAGATTTTAGAATATGAAATACGGGGGCTTGAACCTCTACCAAAATAACTCAATGTCCTAATAAGACTACTTTAACCAATGTACCCAGTGAGGTAATAGAGTAGAATAGAATAGAATAGAATAGAATATACATTAATGTCCCTTGTGCCGTGAGGCCCCTGGACTTGTGTAGCATGGGCGAGCTCCCTAAAAGGGCGCTACTAGCACATCACGCTGTTATGATGTAGCCTTTTCTGAAGGCTGACTTTTTTCTATTATTACCAAAGATCCCGCTTTTACCCGACCCGTGGCGTGCGCGGTGATCGCGTCGTTATCAATCAGCTTTTAACTGAACAATTTGTATGGGGTTTATGATCCGCTTTTTTGTGGATCATATTACAAACCCTCTTTCACTTTGGTACTTCTTTCGTTAATGCGGTCATCATTCCACGGATCGCGTGCGCGGATCTCGAAGTGATTACGTTATTGTCATCGGGAATATATACCGGTTCCCCATCTTATATTTACAGTATGCGTCTCGATGTCTCCGGTATATCCGGACAATCATTAATCATGTGGTTCTCATCCTCTACTCTCCCATTGTCACAGATTCTGCATATCCGATCCTCCTTGTCTATTCCTCTCCACCTGTCTTTTTCGATTCTCAGATCATGACTCCCCATCCTGAATCTAGCCAAGATATCTCTTCTGGTTTTTCCCAGTATGTTATCCCGATACATCCGGTGTCCTACTTGCCGATCTGGGTTGAAAACCGCATGACCGGTTGTCATGGGTCTGTGTGTTTTTTCGCGACCATGCTCTTGTGGCTCATCGCCCACTCCTCATTCCACTGCCCTTCATTTATTAGGTCGCTCAGGTTTAATCCCATCTCTCTGGTCCAATTTGCCACATCTTTAAACCATCCGCTGCCTATGAGGATGTGTGATTTTGCTGACTCGGTGATTGCAATACTGGACAATTTTCCCTGAAGGTCTCCTGCATTGTTTCTAATCAGGTACCTTATGGTTCTCTCCCATGCTCTCACCTCCATTGGTTTTTGCCCTGTTTCGAGGACCATGATTGTCAGTGGCGTATTTGTCCTTACTTTAAATTCCTGTCATGCCCACTTTGCCTTAAAGATTCCTTCTGTTTTTCCCATTTTAAATGCGGTAGGCACGGCCCCAAAGCTTACGCCCCATATAATTGAGTAGTGGCTACTATCTTTGACCTTTGAATAAGTAACATTTGATGTCCCAGTCAATTATTTTGCTTCTGTTGCAGAAATTCTTCATATTGAAATAACTCCCTATAGCTGATTGGAACCTAGTGTCTGCACCCTTGGCCCACTTCCCTGTGCCATGCACATCGTACCCTAGATATCTGTATTCCGTTGCTTCCTCTATTTCTTTTTCCTTATATCTGAAGGGTCTATGCCTGTTCTTATGGCCAAAGATGACTATCTTAGTTTTTGCTAGATTTATCGTCAGCCGGTTTCTTCACCGGTTGTTCTAGAATTTCTAGCGATGCGTGCATCCCCTTATTTTTGTGGCCATCATACTTTCGGATCATCGGTATAGCATAATCGGTACCTTCGTGTCTCCTAACGTAGGGGCGTATTCTTCCCCTTGCTGTTCTGCTATGTAGCCCTGCAAATCATCTATGTATATTCCAAATAGAGTTGGGGATAGCGGGCAACCCTGTTTAACGCTTGTATCACAGTTTATTGGCTGTCCTTCTTGCTCTATCTTGGCATATACCCTATGGTATAGTCTTGCAATCGATCCCACCATGTTTCTTGGGGCTTGCATGTCCATCAACCTTTGTAATAGCTTCTCCCTCAGGACTATGTCGAATGCATTCCTGAAATCTACAAAGCAGCATATAATCTTTCTTCCCTGTGCTTTGTTCTGTTCTATTAATATCCGAAGGGTTACTAGATGGTCGGTGGTTGAGTGTTCCGGCCTGAATCCTGCTTGCCCTTGTGCTCTCATGTTTCCTTTTTCTGCCCATTTCTTTGATTTGTTATCCAGTGCCTTTCCGAACCATTTTGCGAAAATGGAACTCACCATTATTGTTCTATAGTTTCCTGGGTCTTGCACGCTTCACGCCTTATCGCGAAGTATGACTCTATTGTATGTCCACATGCGGAAGCCCTACGTATGTATGATCTTTGTTGAAAATGTCCGGTGACACAATGCGCCAATTTCCGTCTCGGCACATTTTGATAATTCCGGGTCGGGGCCAGGTATAGATCCGGGGCTTTGTGGTTAGCCATCCTGTTTATGGCTACCATCACCTCTTGCATGTTGAAGCATAGTTTGTCTGAATCCTGCGACATTGGAATTGATCTGAGGGGATGCCCCTGTCTTATACAATTTCTCGGATATTTCTCCCATCCTGGCGTTCCAATCTTTTGTCCCTACTCATTCTCTATTTTCATATTATCCCCTCCCTTCTTTTTGAATCCCCTCCAAAATCTTCGGGGCTGTTTCTTCAACAATTTTGCCATATACCATTGATGCTGCAGCAGGCTACTATTCCGTTTTATCTTCAGTAGTCTTATGTATCTTTTTTTTTTAAATGCGGTATGTCTCCTTCCCTATATGCTCTTTGGTTTTCTTTTTTGCTCTCTTTTTCGTCATGCGTTACCATCTTTGATGCTTTGAAGGCCCTATTCTTTACAGTTTGTTCTTTTTTCCCAAACACCTCTATTGCTACTCTCACCATGATGTCATTGGAGTGTATTACCATTGTCATTAGCGTTGTGTTTTCCCCATTCCCATTTTCCCATTTCCTCCACGACTATTTGTATGAATGTATCGTATATTTTTTCTTGAAATTGGATCCTCACCCTCTTTTCTTTTCCTCCTTTTCCCTGTGTTTATTGATGCGTGTCGTCCCACCCCTTTGAGTGTTAATTTGATCGGTCTATGACTTTCCCTTTTTCCGGTCGGCCGGATCAGTAGCATTAGTCCTACTACTCTTTCTCTTGCTTGATGGTTCAAAATTACATAATCTACTATGCTCTTACCATGTGCATTACTCATTAAAAGCTCCATGATCCCCTCCATTTCTTCACTCCATTAGCTATGATTACCCACGTTGCCGTCAGCGGACTTCCGCCAACAATTAAGCCTTTAGCGTTGACCTCGCCTTATCCTCTATATCTCTCTGCCATTCCTGTGTTCTTGCTGTGTATATTATTTGACCATCCTTTTCATCAATGTTCGTGCTTTGTGCCTATTCTTGTCTGGTTCTGGCATTTAAATCCCCTACTAGTATTATTGGCCCCTTGTTCTTTCCATTTCATCATACTTTCCCTAGGTCCAAAGAACTCTAGCTTGTCCTTTGTTTGGCGGATAATATGCAATTATCAGGAATATGTCTTGTTTGTTTTGCAATTGGACATTCAACACCATGTATCTTTTATTGATATCTGAATGTAAAATACATGCGCTGCTAGCTATACTATTCTTTACATAACAGGCCAGGCCTGCACTTCCCCTCCCTATCTTGAAATCCTTGTCTTTCCAACATGTGAACAACTGGTATCCTTCTTCCTCTGGTAGCCTCTTGACGTTATGCTCCCATGTCTCTACCAGACATATTATGTCGCAGCTGTGGGCACCTTCTAGTCTCTCTCCGTCATCCCACGGGTGCGGTGCAGTTCGATTACCATATTGTCAGCGTCTCTTTCCTCGAGGTTGTTCCTTCGGGTCTCCGTGCATTCTGTCCCGTTGCCTGCTCTTCTTGGTCTTCCTCTGGTCTTCATTGTCCGAGTTGGGCCCCAAACCCCTTGTGTTGTTGGTCTTCCGTTTCCCCGCTTCCGGCTTCTTTACGCCCCTCTGTTCTGATTCCCTTCCAACCACCCCTAGCAATCTGCTCTCCTGCCCCTGTTGTATTGTCATCAGGGGATTTATGTTTTCCTTCTCCAATTCTGTTAATTTTGCTATTCCCTGTGTCCCCACATTCTGTTCTTGCGATTGGGTAGCCTGTTCTCTTACCCTCTTGTGAAGATAGACTTTTGCCATTCGACCCCCCTTTGTATCCTGCTTGGTTCAGCTCCCCGGCTTTGGCTGGCTCCACTGTGCGGCCGTGTATTTTGCATTCTTGTTAGATACTCCTGTACTTTGATTCCATTCCTCAATCTGGATCCCATCCGCAAAATTCTTTCTTTGGTTGCCAAGTCCCTCAGTGTTAGGTTTATGTGTCTCGATCTCTTTCTCCATTGACCTGACCGTAATGCCTTGACAATGGCGGCTCCTTGTTCCTTGAATATTGTCTCTATCACTACTGCGCGATAACTCGATATATATCCTCGTTAGGTCTCTCCGCTACCCCAATTAGCCTAACATCATGTTTAATTTTACTTTGCTCCTCATATTCCATTATATGTGGCTTTATCCTATCAAATGACTCCCATGCATCCAACTCTACATTTGATTTCTCTAACCAACCTTTGCAGAATTTTTGCTTTCTCCTCTTCGATCTCGTCCATTCTGCGTTGCATTTCCTCGTTTGTCCTCTCCACCCCTTCTAACCTCACGTCCATGCCGAGATGGCTAACTTGTTCGATTGCATGTTTCACCCCGGTCGCGTTGAGTGCATCCATGCTTTCGAATTTTCGATTCTAACCGCTTGTCCATCGTGCCGGAAAATCCCTAAGGTCCTATTGGCTCACTTTGCTCCACCGTGACTGCTCTCTTCTGGCCGCTTTGTTGATGCCGGCCATAGCTTACGTTTCTTGAAAACTTCTGCGGTGGCTCTGGGCAGTGCATGTTGGAATGCTGGAGTATGTGTAATGGGCACACGTGAAGAATGACTCAGTGGAAGCCCATCAAAGGGCCGGTAGCTCAGTGGTAGAGTACTTGGCTTGCAAGCAAGAGGTCCTGGGTTCGATCTCCAGCCTGTCCACCCAATCATAGAAGGCTCATTTCTCAACATGGTATCAGAGCCATGGTCCCAAGTAGAGGGTGCTTAACCGCCAAAGCTTGGCCATGGAAAGCCCAACCCCGCACAGGTGGTGTAGGGGTGAGAATGAGCAAAGCTTGGCCAGTGAAAGCCCAACTCCCGCAGTGGTGGAGTTGCCCGAGGAGGGGAGCATGTGGATTGTGGTGAAGGCTGGAATGGATTGGTGTGCCCATTAAGGGGGAATGTTGGAATGCTGGAGTATGTGTAATGGGCACACGTGAAGAATGACTCAGTGGAAGAGTACCGGAAGCCCATCAAAGGGCCGGTAGCTCAGTGGTAGAGTACTTGGCTTGCAAGCAAGAGGTCCTGGGTTCGATCCCCAGCCTGTCCACCCAATCATAGAAGGCTCATTTCTCAACAGTGCAATCGTACTAGACTTCCTCTGGTAAGGTAGCCGTAATACCTCCTTAAGGGTATATATTACCTCCTTCTAAAAGGTATTTTTATTTAAAATTACCGTTTTAATTTGAATTTCAAAATGTCCATAATTATTCCGCCCGTCTCTTTTTATTATTATTCGATCCTCTCTTCCCGATACTGTCATATTTCTTCTTCGTCAGTTGGCCGAAGGCGATCCTTTCTGAGCCGATTAGTTCGGTAGTTGCCTATCCACATTAATTATGTATTTATGTGACTCAATATTCCGTCCTTTCTGCACTTCTGCATTTCTGTATTTCTGTTATTTCTGTCATTTTGGTGATCTGGGAACCAGTTGGGGGCCGAGCCACGCTATCCTGGCCTATGGCGGGGGTTATACCCCTCAGTCCATAATTTGCCCCATTATCCTTTTTGACAATTTTTGATAAATGGGGGTATTCTTCATACCCCGCTAAAAGTCATATTTTGCTCTCCTGGTGTCAACGAGTTTTTAGTGGTCCGGGTTACCAGTTGGTGGGAGGCTTAGCCTCTCTGTCCCGTAGCTTGCCCCGTCCACCTTTTACTCTAAGGATCTCGTAGCCTTTTTGTTTTGCACTTTCAGTGGTCCAGTTTTACCTTTACGAAGTGTGTTCCCTCGATATTTTGTCGTTTTGTCGTCCACATATTGTCCACTCTTCTCCAATTTTCTATCTTTTCTGTCCGTTTGCTCATTTGTTCGTCCAACATGGCATCGTTTTATTATCTTTTTGCTTACCTGTCACCCCTTGTCCTGTGTTTTTCCCGACTTCGACATATTCGCCACCCTTTTCTGCGTTCAGATTCGGTTTCTACCGTGATATGGTCCATCTCCCTTTGATTTGCCTGCTATCATCTTCCTTTTGTTGTTGAATGTATCCTGTTATTATCTAGCATACCGACTTCCCCTGTATATGTCCACGGTTGATACCGGTCAAAGTGTATCTCCTGAGACTCTTCCTCCTGTTATCATATGTCACCCGAAGTGTTTTGTTGCCTGGTCATAACCTGAATGTATGAAGGTATCCGCAATTCCACAACCAATTGTATCATTTTCGTTATAGAGTATAATACTTTAGATCAGAAGTGATTCATCAAAAACAGGCGATTTAAGCTACACAATGAAGCTGTTTTACAAGTAACAGCCGTCATATCAATTTTCTATTCAAAAATTCTCAAAACAAAGATAACATAGGCATATTCAGATAACATTGGTATATTCAGCCATGCTTAAAGCATGGTATTGTCTGAAGAAACACAGTTTTCTCTTCTGGAAGACTTCATCCAATTCATTTAAACAATTAGACTCAGCCAAGGGCTGCTAGGGGTTACCCACCTTAGCAATTGACAGAGACCATATGAAACATAAGCTAAAGAGGATTGATTCAAAAGAAAAAACAAAACAGTAAGGAAACAAAAAAAAAACCTAAGGTTATATCCTATCCACTTCAAACCCCTTCCACTTTTCCCTTCTTTCCATCTTTTCCTTGCCGCTTTCTTGCATGGATTCACTTCTTCTGCTTCTTTTCTGTCGATGGCTCTCCTATCTTCTTGACTTTTTCCAGATTCCTATGCATATAAGCACGGCATATAAAATCCATTGGGATTTTCTCCAAAGAAAAATGCACACCTTGCTGGAAGGTAAATATATGGAGATAAATACCAGAATGGATAGGCGGGGATAGACTTGAGGGTTTACAGTCGCAGAGCCGAAATGAGAGTTGTAGTTTTTTGTAAAAGGTTTATGGATGAGTGACCATATTTTGGCTCCATGAATCTAAGCTTTTATAAGCCTTGTTTATAAAGTTGTCTAGCAAATTTGGTGAATAAAGCTATTGTTATCTTGACTATTTACGAACAATTTCTACAAGTGGTATCGTAGAGCCAAGGTGACTTCGGGATGTCAAACTTAGGTTGGTACAATTTGCTAGCAACCATTGAAGTGTTTAAAGGTGACAATGGTTTTCAAATTTGGAAAGAAGGAATTGAATCACATTTTTAAAGTTTGAAAATCTTTGGGGCTTAATTGATGGATTACATTTTGCCATGGCTACTTACTGCATCCCTGCTAGATCTGGTGCTGCGGGTACTAATCCGAGGAGGTGGTCCCCACCGAGAGTGCAAGTGCAAGTTGGTGGGTGAAAAGCTCGGGTGGTGGATCTGTTGTTGGTGGAGGTAGCTCTGCAATTCAAACCGATGCCACTAAAATAATGGAGGCCCAAGCCATTATTATGAGCAAGGTAGGAACCGCTTTGAAATTAAAATTGAGAGGGTAAAAGCGACCAAAGGAGATGTGGGAATATATGATTAAACATTTTTGAAATCAAGAGTTCGGTCCCAGTGATAGATGTTTTGGAAAAACAACTTAGAAGACTTAAGTTGTTTGAAAAAAGACAATATAACCGAAGTTTATGGAGAAATTTGAGTCCATAATTGCGCACTTAGAAGGTGCGTGATCTGTTGTGAATGATCAAAATCAAATTACATACTTAGCCAAGTGGGTTTCTCATAATTCTCATTTAGCTACACTAATTAGGAATGTGGCTACTAGCAAAGAGCATCTTGTAAAAAATGATTCAAATGATTTTGAACAGTTCGAAAGGGGGTTTTGATGATGAAGAGCAATCACCGGTACTATTGATGGGAAGTTTAAAAAAGGGTGTAAATGCTTGAAATGTACAAAGATAAAATAGGGCCATGTTTTAAATGTAAGAGGTATGGTCATTTAAAAGCAAATTGTACTTTTGAGGGCAAGGTGTTCAAGTGTTTTTTAAGCGTGATGGTAAAGGACATTTGGCTTGAGAATGTCAAGTCCTAAATCTTCATCATGGAAGAGGGAGAGGTCGTGCTTAAGCGGAGGCGGGGGAGAGGGAGGTTTCAACCAAGTATGAATCCGGTAAAAAGAGGAAAGTATTGAAAAGAAGCTAGCGGTGGAGATGAAATTTTTTTGAGGTAACGTGTAATCATGTCTCAAATAATGTTCTTGCTTCAAAATCCTTGGATGACAATTTTGTGTGATAGATTGGGGAGAGCGAGAAAAAAGTGTAGTCTTCAAAAAACAAATCACCTGGTGTGTAAAGAAAGTTGGGCATGTCTTGTTGGGAGATGGTGGAGTCGTGATTAAGGATGTTGGTGTTTTAGAAATCTTTGATTTACAAGGGAAACCTTGTTAAACTCAAAGATGTGTTGTGTGTTCTGGACTAGTAAGAAATTTGATTTCATGAAGTCAACTTGTTGATCTTGGTTACAAAGTTGTATTTGAAAAACTGGAATGTACTATTTTTCATGATAATGAAATCAAGTTAAGTTGGCGGACGTGTTGGTAACTTGTTTGGTTTTCCATGGGTCATGTTCCATGTCTAAATTCCATTGAATGTACTTCCAAACAAGTTTGGCATACTAGGCTTGGACATAAAATTTCAAGAATCTTGATGCTGCTCAAAAAAGAGAGGGTTGATCACCATGACTTCAAATAAGGAAGAGAAAAATTTGTCTTTGTTGTATGCTTGGAAAGCGGAACTAGACAAATCTTTAAGAAGTCAAAACCACAGGTCAAAAAAGAATTTTGGGGTTAATTCACCGCATTTGTGTGGGCCTATAAATGTAACTAGTATATCCGGTTACAAGTATTTTATGACTTTTATTGATGATTTCAGTAGAAGAGCTAATTGCTATTTATTGAAATCAAAAGATCAAACTCTAGATGCTTTTAAAATTTTTGTTGCCGATGTAGAGTTGGAAACCGGAGCAAAGATCAAATGTATCGTAATCGGCAGTGGTGAATATCCGGCGGATGAATTTAAATGGTTCACGTGCATCCAAAGGTATTAAAAAGACAACTACATGGGGTATTCTCCACAATGAGAATGGAGTGGCGAGAAAAAAAAAATAGAACCTTATTAAAAATGCGTCGATCTATGTTGAAGTATCTCAGGATTGCCAAATTTTTATGGGATGAGGCACTAAAAACTGCGGTATTTATTCAAAAAGTTGCCTTCAATGAGCATAAATGGAGCCATACCTGAAATGCTATGGTCGGTAAAGGCACCATCTTTTGAAAAATTTAACTTATGGTTGTTTGGCTTTTGCACGTGTTTCGAAGAATTAAGGAAAAAGTTTGATGATCGATCTTATATACATTATCCGGTAGGCTATGATGAAAATTCAAAGGATATAGATTATACAATCCAGCTCAAAGGAAAATAATTATTAGCAGAGAGATGTGGTATTTTAGAAAATCAGTTTTTATGAGAACTATTCCTAAAGTGCATACTGCCAGATAGCAAAAGGAAGCTATGAATAATCAAAAGGAAACTAATAGTTTGCATGAAGAGTCAATTAAACTTGAAGGAAATACTAGTGTAGATGGTCGACTAAAGTTGCAGACTTTAGTGATGATGATGATGAGGTAGAACAAGTAGAAGAACACCGCAAATGGGATTGAAAAACTGCAGAAGATACTCAACATATACATGAAGAAATAGTGGAAAAACAAAAAGGAAAAGAAGAACTGAAAATGATGCCTCTGATGATGAAAATAAGGATATTGCATTATTTGGAAGGGATGTTCATGGCGAAAAAAAGATTGCCGGAAAGTGAGGGGAAATAAACACGGTTTTTGATATTCTAGTGCTAGAAAATGAAGAGGCTCCAAAAAGTTATAATGAGGCTATAAGTGGAAAAAATAAAAGATGATGGAGGAAAGCTATGGAAGATGAGATGAACTCATTTCATAGAACTAATACTTATATACTTGTGGAACGAGACACGAAAGTAAAAAATGTTGTAGGAAGCAAATGGATATACGAGGGAATTAAACTTGAGGCGATGGGAAATCCGGAAAATACAAAGCTAGACTTGTTGCTCAAGGATTCACTCAAAAGCAAGGTCAAGACTTTGATGAAACATTTTCTCCATTAGTAAAGATTAATAGTCTTGAATGTTGTTAGCTATTGCAAATTAAGAAGACTTAGAGATTCATCATATGGATGTCGATCTGACATTTTTAAATGCTAAATTGGAAGAAGAAATCTATTTAAAACCAGCTCGAGTTTGACAAAATTGAAGGTAAAGTTTGGAAGTTGAATCGGTATTGTATGGGTTAAAACAGGGCTCCTAGAGAATGGTACAAATGTATGGATGGCTATTTGCTTGAGCGAGGGGATTTGAGAAGTTTTTGTGTGATGGGAATCTATATAGATTTAGAAGTGGAGATGAATGGTGTGTGATTGCCCTATATGTAGATGATAATATTATGGTAGCGAGGCAAGAATATTCTTTTTGCATTGTAAGAATATTTTTGAGTAAAAGATTTCAAATGATCGATTAGGAGAACTGAAGAGGTTTCTTGGAATTGAAGTCTGCGAGGGGCCGGGACAAAACAAAGACTTTACTCTTAAGTCAACAAACACATATTACTAATATGTTAAAAACTTTTAAAATGCGAGATTGTAATGTTGCGGATACTCCATTAGTACTGGACACGAGAATTTGAGGAAGATATGTGCCCAAAATGCGCCGAGGAGGTGAGGCAAATGGAAAGAACTCCATACGTATCTTTAATTGGTTGTCTTGCTTATGTGGCTAATTGTACAAGGCCGGATATTTCCTTTTGCTGTCAATTTATTAGCGGATATAATAACAATCTGGTGTAGCTCATTGAATTTTGCAAAAAGAATTTTGAGGTATTTAAAAGGGCTCCTTGGAAGTTGGAATTATGTACAATCCAGGCTAAACTTGAAAAAGCATATTGTGATTGGTGGGGAGGGAGATTTAGATCAAAGAAAATCCACTTGGTTATTTAGTCATGTTGGGTGGGGCACACATGGCCCGGAAGTGCAAAAAGCCTAGCATACTTGTCAAGTCAGGTTGAATCTCGGTCATGACTTAGTAGCAAAGGAGTTGATTTGGGAAAGAAGACTCTTAGCGGTGGGAAACTCCACGTAATAATCCTATCGCTATTTCTTGTGGACAATACCGGTTGCATAGCTATGTCAAAAAAACCACATTCTTCCGCGAAGAACAAAGCACATTGAAATGGAAGTCCACTTTCTTAGAGACATGGTGAAAAGAAAACATGCTACAAAATGATATATGTTGCAGCGGGATGGACAATTAGCCGGATATTCTCACCAAGGCACTTTACGGCCCGATAGGTTTCTCAAGTTAAGAACAATAATCATATAATCGAATAAAACTTATTACATGAAGGGGAATGTTGTAGTTGTCATGTAATAATTGTGAGTGATATTCTATTCTAATCTATGAGAAGCGTGGGATGGAGTTAGAGCGTTGGCATGTTAAATGGTGTCATGTTATACAAAAGCTTTTGGAAAGACCTATGAGAAGCGGTGGCGGTAAGGTCAAAGTCAAAGTCAAAGGTGGCGGGGTCAAAGTCAAAGTGGCGGGCACCCCTACAGAGGTGTTCTTGGGCTCAGCTAAAACACCACAGACACCCCCCATACCACTTAGGGTTTGTGTTGACCAGTCAAAGTCAAAGTCAACTAGGGCGAATTTTTTAGGAAGGCAAATCTATCTACTCGATTTTTTTTAGCAAGTTGGAGAACTTTTCTATATGAAGGGGATGCACAATTTGACAAGTGGATGCACCCGAATGGAAGGTAAATATGGAGATAAATCTGAGGAAATGGATAGGCAGGGGAGGGCTTAATGTCAGGCCCCAGAGAGGAGTTGTAGTTTTTGTAAAAGGTTTATGGATGGTGACCATATTTTGGCTCCATGAATCTAAGCTTTTATAAGCCTTGTTTATAAAGTTGTCTAGCAAATTTGGTGAATAAAGCTATTGTTATACTGACTATTTCTGGAACAATTTCTACATATTGCTGCATGCATCTGGAGTCTGTTGAAGCATTGCATCACTCTGTCCATATCCTGGCGTCGAACTGTATCGTTCTTGTCTACTAAAACTCCCAACACTCCTAGAAGGCCAAGGTTATATCCTGCATTTCTCATCGACTGCGCATGGTGAATACGATCACAAAACAAGCAATGGACGCGCCCACAACTTATGCATGACGCCAGACCTTTATGTAAGCATATGCATTCCGGCTCACAAATGCACCACGGATTTAGATCTTCAAGGTCTGGGTTCCATGGCACGGTGAGATTGTCTCCGGTAGCTTCCTAATTTGGCTACTATCCCCATCGTCATCGGTTGCGATCTTCTTCCCCTTTATCCATTCTAAATTACGAAGTCTGCTTCGAGATTGCGGGTGGCTGCTTGGAGTCTGAGCTCGGACAATAAAGAAAACTTGGAGGCGGAGTTTCACTCTTCGTCTTCTCCTTGTTATATCTTTTAGGGTTACGAAATCTATCTAAATTCCAGCTTCTTTATTACGTCTGTCTTAATTCTTGGGATCTTGTCTTATCTGTCCCTTCTTATTTTTAGTATCGTGTATCCGCCACTGTCTACTATCCGCTTTTACCGACACCCGTACTATGTCCTCCCTTAATCCATAATCTATAATTTATTACCTCCCTTCCCCTAGGTCTGATGATTGTGATGATTACAGTGACACGTCGGACCAATCTCGTAGGTGTTAATTCCCTGCATTTTAAATTATGATTTATATTTTCTCACGATCTCCCCCGATTTGCCATGTCTCCCAATCTTTTAGTAATTCAAATAATTATGTAAATTCGATTACCTACCAATTTTAATTAATATTATATTGTATTAGATTAAATAACTTAAATAACTTAAATACCCCCCCTCCCACCCCTTTTTTTTCGGGATGCGTAATTTGAAATCACCGAAAGCCGGGATTTCGAGTTCCTTTCGCCCATGTTTTCTGTGCATGCGCGAGTTTACGACTCACTCTTATGCTTCAATCTCTAATCTTGGATCATAGTGGTACCCCCTGTTTGACCTATTACCTTATTTTGTTTTCCCATACTGTTTTGAGACATTCATCCAAGAACATATTCATATCCCGACGATCAAAACCTTCCTCTTACCGAGATCACAGTTACTGTATTTATCTAATCTACAATTTATAATATCCATGAATGAATGAATGTACTTACCTGATATCGCTTTATCCCTGTTGACATCGCCCATCGCCCTTGGCTCCTACCTCCTTGGTAATATGATTATGTTTTATCTTGAATCTATGTTTTTTTTTTTTTTCTGCTTTCAAGATGGGATTGGCTTTGGAAACTGTCTAAAGCTTAAGCAATAAAGAGAGTAACTTGGGCATTATATGGAAGAGGGGTGTCACTTCTACTTGCATTGGCTTTAAGGATATGCCTTAAAATCTTCGAGATTTAAGGTAATAAAACTTTTTGGTCGGCATGTGCATTGTCTTAAGGATTTCTACATAGTCCTAAGAATGGGATATTGATTCAAGATAATTCTGCTTGATTGTAATCTAACAAGTTGATATCCAATTCATATTTGGAGCCTTGTAAACATGTGGCGAGTAAATATGAGGTTTACTGGTAAGTGTTCTACTTGGGTATGTTAATCTGAGTTGATTCTTGTTCTTAGAAGTTATTGTTTTTGGGCTAAAGACTTATGGTCCTGCGATGATTGGTGCCATCAGGGATTTCGATCCTAGTATGGGCTGATAAGACTACAGTAGGGATTGACCTCTGTAGATGTCATTGCTAGTTAGGCAGTCGCTGCTAAAGCACTCGGGATTGGATTTTTTTTTTTTTTTTTTTAATAATTATAAGTTGATTTTTTATGTGAGAAATTACAAAGGTCTGGAGTGTAACAGGAAGGAGGTTGAGCTCCATGGTGGACTCCAAGGTTGAAATTCCATGGTTGATGGTGGATTCCAAAGTGGAAAAGACTTAAAAGACACAAGACTTGGAAGCTAGGTTGAATTATGATGAAAATTAATACAGGGAAGTTGTAATGGCATTATGACGAAGTTGCCTATACAAGGTACTTATTTATTTAGTTTACAAAGTCATTCTCCATAGTTGAACATGATTTAATTTTGGGCCTACGTACGTTGGCTAAAAGGTTCTTTTTCCTTTGACTTTACAAGTAAAATGCATGCAACTTACTTGAATGCATGCATACCATGGCACTTAATTGGTTAAGGAACTTGCATGCTTTTGTTACTAACTTTATTGTTTCTCACACTTCTACATTTACTAAGAATGGTAAAAGCTCATGCATGGGCATCGCCAAATCTCACGTTTGGGCACCTATATGGCTAGAAGGATTTGGTACCTAAGGTATGCTATTTTTTCAAAATTCAGTAATGTCAAATGGGCATTGTTAATGATTTTTAAAGGGCATATGAGAAATACCACATTATATTATAAAGCCCTAGGTTGCCTTAAATATTTTGTTCTCACCCTAGGCGTCCGGTATCGGTGGACTTAAAATGCAAGCCTAAATCCAAAGTTGGGGTTAGGTTCTCAGATGCACGGCGGCGCTTACTCTTTCCTCGCTCTCATACGACTTTTCATGGTTGATTTAAGCTCTGTGCATCCATGGATAGTCCAGCAAATTTCAAATCGGTATGGATCTATCTCCGCTTCATATCTTTGGAAGCAAAAGGGACCCTTCATTTATGATTTAAACATCTTAGCAAAAGCAAGGAGATCCTCAAGAGCAATTTTAGGGTCTAATGGAGTTTCTAGCAATGGAGATGCCAAAAGAAAATTCGACACTAACCAAAGATACTAGAAATGTGCAATGTACCTTGATCCCCACTAACCGATATGGAGAATGCAAAGGAGGAATCTCTGAGACCACATGCCACAACATGAGGTTCTTCAAGATTTTTCAAAACACATCGCATTTCATACAAAGGATTCTGAATCTTTTTTGGAATTATGAATCCTACTTTCTAAACTTGTTTGCATTTGGAGATTTGTTGCTACAACATTACCTTTGTTGCCTATAGGCTTTCGAATCTATTATATGTATAGGCATGTATGTTAACATGTAACATGTAACATCTATTATGTTTATCTTAATGCAAGATGAAGGGCATGCGGTTCATTATTATTTAGAGTGGTTGTGTTTATCTTAACATACAAGATGAAGCACGCCTATTATGTTTATCTTAATTATCTTAATGCAAGATGAAGGGCATGCCCGGGGTTCCTCATTTTACGCCGAGAATTACTTATATAGTCTATGCTTGATAAATATACATGTCTATTGTCTTTGGTGTTAACATGGCGAGGTGAAGGGTGATAAACCCAAGGAATCAAGGCTACCTCCTAGTAGTGACTTAGGCTCTTACCCTTCCTTCGCTAAAAGGGTGTCCTCTCTGGTTTCACCTTGTAACGGGATTTCTTGCTCATGTTCATGTTTTCCAAAAATCGTTTAAGTTTGGATAAGCTTACAAGACTTGGAAATGGAAGAACAATCTTTAAGTATCTCCGGACCATTTCATTTGGAATTTTGCTTGTGGTCTAGTTGTTTTAATATTTGATAAAGATCATTGTATTCTTTGGCGTAAATGATATTTAATATTATTACTACGATTACGTAGATCGGTTATCTCATCTTTGTATCTATGTCTTTTTTGGAAAAAAGTTTTATGGTATTCTTTCCACTTATTGTCTTACTTTTAAATGTAGCAAATGTTATGGCCTAGGATTGAAATACACCCCGTTTTCAACTTAGGGCTGCAAATTGTACCTTGACAAGGTCTTTGCAAAAGGTCTTGAAAAGGTAGAAGGTCTGTTTGTACAGGTCTAAAGGGTTTTTTTTTTTTTTTTTTTTTTTTTAACAACCCATTCAATTATTTTAGGGATATATGGTCTATGGTTTCAGGAATTGTTACTTTTACATCCATATTAAATCCCCCTGGAACCCCCTGTTATTTTGCTACATATTTGCTCTCTAAGTAGAAAATTGTATATGTAGGTCAACTTTCATGTATATTATATTTTCCATGGGTGTAGGCCTTTCTTGGCAATACAAATCTCTAATTTCATGTTAAAAGTAACATGTTATTTATAAGATTTTAATTTAAATAAACATGTATCACCATTTATGGTCCATTAGACTAATTGTATATAGCATATATCTCTCACTAGCCTTATACATTTTGTCCTATAAAATTATACTATTGCTTTTTAATTTCGGCTGCGTAGTTGTTGAAGGGATTGGAAATCTATTAGGTTCAAATGGTCATAAGTACCCCATAAGTTCTCAATTTGTTGTGCTTCAACCTTATCCCTAAATCATGTAAGCTCACCTAATCAAATAATTTTGTCCTGCAGAGAATCATAGGAGTAAACTATATGCAAAAATTGACATCAAAATTGATTCAAATGACGTCTTTATCAATTTTTAAATTTTTAATCATTGGGACCAATAATGGTCTGCAACTAGACTGCACATAGCAGTCTATTTTGATTTCTTATAATAAAAGCTTTTTATATTTTTCCTTGGTTTTGCATTGGTTTCATGACATGAGATATTTTAAGAAATGTGATTGTAAAGTCACATCTTAAGGCACAAATCTAGAATAAACATGATCTTAATCCTACTTGAATCCTTGGTCTCTCGAATAAAAAGTGGTCGGGAGCTATTCATATTCCAAAATTTAACTTGAGATGGATGAACATAAGGAAGTTATTGATTTTTAGATGGACCATAGACCCAATAATGGGCAGGTACAGAAATTGATTTTGACCCTTTTTACTATGTCTTTTGTCTTTTCACGAGCTTGATTTTGTATTGATTTCATATCCCTATAAAATTTCATAATGTGATATTTTGGAGAACAACCTAGAGTCATATGTAGCAATATTATCCATTTGTACAAAGTCCCTAAAATTGAAATTACAAGTAAAATTCAAAACATCAGGTTTCGTCTAACAAACATTTTTTCACAGGATGGAGGACCTGGTGATCTACTCGCCTGCCGCCGTGCTGATTTCGCACGGCGATGCATTAGCGGCGTCAACCAACATATCAAGCGGCGTCGGGGCGGCATGCTGCGCCAAACATTTCCCCATTCGCCAAATGGCGTTGTAATGACATCGCGTTTCTTTGCGGCCCGTGATCGTCGCTAGTCGCGACATGGCATGTAGTGCTACATAATTACACCATTCGCGGCGTCTAGCAGGGCGTTCCAAGCGGCCGGTGGGATGTTCCCGCAACATCGTTTAAGTGCGATAGACATCTAGGGCATTACCGCGATTTTGCAATGTGGATGTTTAATAGGCGTTGCAAATAGCGTTGCAAACAACCCATCCTCTAGTAGGGAGAATCCCATCGTCAGAAACCCTCGGATCGAGATTTTCAAGAAGAGGCGAGCAGTGCATGTCTGCATGCATGCATGCATCCTTTCTACGGTTGGGAAGATACACTATATATTAGGCTGAAGTTCTTCATCACCATCTCATTGGTAAAGCTTCTCTTCACTCTCGGTGATGCCTTATTCTCTATTCTTTGAAGCCACCCTCCCCTTAATTGTTTAATGGTACATGCGCTTGAGGCCGCGGCGTGATGACCCGACCCCCTCTATTTGAAGAGGTTTTCTTTTGTTGTCGCATGGCAGCGTGTCCCGACCCCTCCACTTTAAGGAGGTTTGTTTTCACATTTGTTTAGTGTTGATGATATTACTGAGTACAAGTTGGCAAAAATGGCGGTTGCTTCGACTTCTCCATTCATGGGTTTTGGGGCTTGAATTTTCGGCCTTACATTTATCAAGCTAGCCCTTGCGAGGTTTATCACTAGGGTTTTCACCGAAACCGAGAGGCCGGATTTTTGAATACGGTGATAAGCTTTGGTGGTACACAAACCAAAGATCTATTAGCATTGTATTTTTCACGGGGTCCAAGTTGTATATTGGACATACCGCTGTTCTTAGGTGAATTCGAGATTGCATGTGCGGCAACCAGCTATCCACTACATTAATAATCTCTGGCGAGATGAATGAGAAGCCTAAGAATTCATCTCCTTCCAAAAGTTGTTGTTTTTACATCACAAATGCTTTCTGAGAACTAGTAATGGTTGACTCTGTCATGTTTGGATGACTCTATTTTTCTTCACAGAATTTGGATTGAGATACAATTTTTTATATCTTTCTTTATATCTCGTGTAGGAATAGAATAGAATAGAATAGTTTTTTTAACGTCCACAGAGAATAACATTTTCACCAAAAAGATAAAAATGAATGTTCTTATCAAGACAGTTTTACTTTGTGTGAAAATGAAGGTTTTGGTACTTGACCTCCGTGAGTATACTAGAGCATGGCTCACAAGAATGGGGGCTGATAAATTTTTGTGTATATGGAGCACATCTGCCACATATGAATTCCTAGAAAGGGTTTGGTTAGTTTTTGTGCCATTGATTTTATATTATTTGATTTTATATTATTATTATTTTGTGAACTTTAAAAATGCCTATTAATAGTCCATCATGGGATAGATCTAGTGTTAACACGAGAAGCATAAGGAAAATTTCAATGATTCTTCAGTAGAGGGTCACTTAAACCTAAATCTTGACTATTCGCCAAAAGCATAATACAACATATGGCAAGAAGTACTCAATCTTGCAATCTTTTGTTAAAGTTGCCAAAATGCCCTTGGCTTTAGGGGTGTTTTTATGGAAATGACTATAACTTCTTTGTGATGGCTTAAATGGAAATGTATCCTTAGATGTTTGTAGAGGAGGATGAGATATTTTCATCAACATTAAGATCAAAATTTTAAGTTATGGTCTCCGAAATTCTTTTTAAATCCTTATAACTTTTTTGTGTATTAAAAATAACATAACTTGTGATTTTCGACTCCGATTCATTTGATTTTAGCTTTGATAGAAAGTTCTTATCCTTCTCTACAATGCATGTAAAGATTCATTTCTGTCATAAAACGGGTTCCGAAATCATTTTCCATGGGGGCATTTTCTCAATTTAATAGGAGGCATAAAGGTATGTTTGAGAGTTTCCCCTTCAAAATATCAGGCATATAAAAATACCATATTATCTGACCCAAAATGTAGAATATACCATGGTGGGCCTAAGTTCTTTTACAAATAAGATATGGACATGTAGCATAATAATAGGGTCTTTCCAGTGGGATTTGATATGGATGCATAAATCACCATTCTTGACACCATAGACCATATTTTTAAGACAATTGTATGGATATTATAAAGGAAAAATATAGATTCAATAAAAATATAAGCATGTTACCTCGCTGATTGCATTGGTTAAAGCATTCTTATTGCGACATTGGATTATTCTGGTAGACGTTCGAGTCCCTCTATTTCATATTCTACAAAACTGGCGGGGCCTGTGGCTGCCAGCACAAAACCACAGGAGGCTCCTCCAGTATAAGCCGACCATAAATAAAAGCAGAAGTCCCGAGGCTCAGCCTAAGGTCACAGAGGCGGATGGATGGATGGATGCAGGGTTTCGGAGGTGGTCTCAGATACTCAGTCGCCGTCTGGCATGAGCTATGCGGTGCGTGGGTTTGACTAAAGGATTACTTGTGGAGAATGTGTTATTGTAGGCCGTATGCGTTGGATGGGTTGTTGGATGCGTATGGAGAAAGTATGTTGACTTTGTTGTGGGATGTTGATTCGTTTAGGATCTTTGTCATTCATATCAAAACAGCAGGTGAACAGGTATTTCGTATTTCAAAATCCTTACCCCCAATCATAAATAACCATAATCTGAAGCAGAGGCATGAGGCTCCAGCATATGCTTTGGGGCCATTGGATGGATAGATTCGACGGCAGGATAGTCCATTATGAGGCCCCAATGTACGTAGCTTTGGGCAATGGGATGGACGGTTGGGGTAGTTGGAAGGCATTCAGAGGCGGTTGGGGGTGCAATGACACTATATCTTGGGCTAAAGATTTCCCGCGTCGGTTAGCCGGGACCAATCGGAGTTTGCACCACACTACGAAAAGTCGATATTACTTAGCGGGTAGAAGGATGGCAGGGCTTGCCCGGCTTCACGCGGCGGGGTTGGCGTTTTAGGTTGAGGGTGATGGTGGAGTTAGCGACCGGGTGGGGTGGAACCATCTTATCCTCGAAGCCTCACGTTACATCCCTCTCACGCGCCTTCCTCCCTCATCTGCAATCCATATCTCATATTCGTGTTCTTACCCTATTCTGAGAACTCTAAAAGTCAGAGGCCGGAAGTTTTATATCAATAGGTTCGATGGAGTGAAATATCTTTACCTCAACGAGCCCGAAGTACTTATAGGGTCGCGACAAAAGCGTCGAACGTCTTGGTTGTGGATAGAGTGGATAAAAGTTCAAGTTAATTCATGGCCGGAGAAAGTGGAAAGTATAACAATACGACATGCATATACCCTTCTAATATGGCCAAGAGCCAATCTCCACCAAAAAGCGACTTAAAATTGCATGAAATGGTAACCTGTAAGCGGATCTACTGACGAAGCTAGTATTCGACTATAGCTGGTAGGGCTGGTTCGGCGTCGTGTGATCTTCTTATCTTTCATTTCTTTTCGTTGACGATGCTACAAACAAATTTATTGTCTTGAGGTTTATGTTTATCGGGGCGTCATTGGATGTCATTAGACCAAAGTATTAGTAGTAGTGTACTTGTCGTGTATCACATGGAGCCTTCGGAATTGTGTCCGCTTTCCAAGGTATGGATGCGGTGACCTTGCGGTATAGCATCACGGTTTTCGGACATGATTATAGCGTAAAGGTCGGAAACCGGAAGCTTGAAGGCGATTGAATTGCCCCTTTAAGTGAACTGTAAGCCGCAGACTATGAGAGCAATATAATTGCAATGAAGAAATGCATAGGCGACGAGGTGCAAGAATGTCACAGCGAGCATTGAGGATGAGTTTCAAAATCTTCACGTTTGAGGTATTTGCTAACATATTCAGATGGCGAAGTTAGAAAAGCTCAGAAGGCCGCCTACGTGCTTTCTCCCCCTGTGAATTTTGTGGATGGCTTATTTTTAGTTCCGACACGAGATGTTTGAATTCCTGCCTTCAGGTCAACTAACGAAGGTCAGCGTAAGTTAAGTCCTCCTTTAGTTCGAGATACTTTCTTTAAAGCTGTGCTATCACGTTAATTGTCCAATAGAAACGAAGAAACGAAAAAGACGAAAATTTAAAGAGATAAACTCAAATCTGGTAGACTCTTCGAAATATAGAGAAAGGAAGAGAGAGAATCGGCTACTCGAAAAACCCTATAAACAAATCGCCATTATCGGAAATAAAGTGCTAATAGAAACGAAGAAATTGGCGGCGACTTCCATTATTTTATTATTGATAGCGTAGGGTTGATTCTGAGGCAAAATGTAAAGTTTAGTGTGTTCGCGATCCACGAAATTTGTCTGTCGACTGGCGGCTTTGAATCTCGGTTTTGTTTTGTGTTTTGTGCGATGTTTTAGGGTTCCGTATTTTTGTCCGATATTTTTACTTTGCTGTTTTACTATTTATCTCACGCCGATTTATACTACATTTTTATTAGGTGTTCAAGGGCAAATGCGTGGGCGTGGCAGCGGAACTGGCAGGCTGGGGTTAAATCCGTGGGTGTGGGGGCGGTGATTTGGGCGGTGGCTTTAAGCTGGAGCTGGGATTAGATGAGATTCTCACTCCTCGAGCCATTGCCTGGAAGTGGGAAATTGTGAGGAGGCGGGGAGAAGCGGCTCAGGAGTGATGGCCAGGGAGGTGCACTGGGTTGGGAGGCAGAGGAGGATGGCCTCCTAAACTCTGCTGCTCCTATCTGGAAATGCATGTCGCTGCACCCTGCCGAAATACAAGGCTCTGCCTGCTTTCTTTCATGTGAGGAAGCGGCGGAGAAAAGTCGGCCAGAGCGACCTGCGGAATCTTGCGGGGTGGCCGGGAAAAGTCGGCCGACGCGAGCTCAAATCTTGGGAGTAGGTGGTAGAAGCTGGGAAAGAGCGGAGAAAGGCGAAGCACAGTATTAAAGCGCTTCGCGAGATAAAATATCGAGAAAACAGGATGGTCATTCCAGCGTCTCCATTTACCCGGGCTGTGAAGATTCTACAGAAGTGTGGTCGCGATACATCGCGATTCATTCTGCGCAAATGCTCTTCAAATAACCCAGGCGGTTGGTGTCGATTACGACGAGGACTTCGCCCGGCTGCGGCAATACATGCAAAGCGGTGGCTGTCATGCCCAAGGACATGCGCCTGGAGTCTCTTCACGCATAAGGGATCTAAGAGTACTATGGTCAAAATTTTATGGTGAATACAACAAGAAGAAAGACCCGAGAAAAAGTGGTACCCTTTGTGTTTTTTCATATGTATAATATTTCTTAATGCAATGGCTTTATAAGCTTAATCTCTCTTAGTCCATTTCTTTCTTAGAAGCCTAGCCGCTTTGTATTTTTTTAATGTTATACGTGAGGATCCTGCGACGACAAGCATTGTGCTTTTGTTGCACATAGTAGTCTTGGCGTCGTGTGATCCAACTAACTAACCCTAACCTAAAATAATGGGACAAATCTCCCACAAGCGGTACGTGTCCCCTTTTCATAATGGAATAGCGGCTAACCGGGATTCAAAGTAGCGGCCTTACTACAGCTCTAAACATCTTCTTATTTCGTCGTTGCCGCGCCATGAATTATTATATGAGATTCTAGATAAATTGCTCCTCCGCCCCTCATGACAGCGAGGAAGTTCTTGTGGCTGCGATTTATCCATTCTATTGCAGGAGTTGGACATCGCTGTGGCAGCGGTAGCGGATGCTATGGCGGGTTGGCACACGGCTTTCACCGGACGGCGGTCTTGACGCGTCGGCTGGGTGTCGCGACGGGTGGTTCAAGGCGAAACTGCGGAGATTGGACGAGATGTTTGAATATGGGAACGGATTAGGCGGAGGTGCGATGAACGTCTTTGCCGTTTGCATTTGCTAGTTATTGCGTTACGCTTTCCGTGGAAACCCGAGAATACAGGAAACAATGAAATCTTTAAACCGAAGGGGTCGGTTATGTGTGATGATCTTTATGGCGTGAAATGGAATGAATCTACAGAAGAAGGCAAGAATGTAGGGTTTTAGCCCGGCCTTGGCCTTGGGTGGTGCCGGAGGAGATGATTACGAAGGTGATGAGGATGGGGATGAGGATGAAAGAGTTTATTAAGACATACTTCAATTTTAGTGGAAGGCAAAAGAAATACTTATTGCTAGAGTATTATGCCCGAGGAACAGTCTATGTGCGAATGTGTGCTAGGAAGACAAGCTTGCCTCCGGTACCTTGGCCAGAATGGAGGCCCTGCCTAGATTTTGAAGAGGATTTGGACAAAGAGATGTTTGAAGTATCTATTACCGGCAATGCTATAAAGCTTGAAGCATAGATGAGAGGTGAGTCTACGAACTGCTCAAAGATGAGAAAGCATCTACCAGCGGAAGAATTCCGGCGTCTAGTGCAAAATTTTATAGCGGGATCTGAGGTTTGGCGGTGCCGATCAATAAGCGGCGACATAAGCACGGTAGATGAGGATAAATGTGAAGAAGATAATCTTGAGGGTTCTTATTTGGGGAAGTAGATGAGTTTTCTTCTTAGGCAGCCTGCCGGGGAGCCGAGGAGAAAAATTGAAGGACTCTACATTGTTAAAGATATATCTCAAGATTACCGTTAATGGGGAGATAATCGTCTTCGGCCAGGGGAACTTCGGTCCAAAGGGGTCGCGAGGATTTGTCTATTACCTCATTGCCGTGTTGGGAACCATTCCCAATTGGCATCAAACAACGAAGGGTGATAGCAATTGTTGAGGATGTTGTGTTACAATATTTTGGCGACCAAGCGATGCTGCTTGGTGACAATATGTTAAATTTTTAGGCTGGCGGCTGACTCACCCAAGGTTGGAAGGCTGGTCGATAACATGGAAGTCATTGCCTTGTTGGATCGTGCGGCGAGAGTTGAAGAGCATGAAATTGGCGGCGAAGCTTGAGAATTGGAAGTTATATGTTTTCGCTTGTATCGCTTAAGAGTATTTGTAATACTGAATTTGTCGCCAGAAATTCTAATAAAAATTATTTTATTTGTATTTGTTATTCACATCCGCCTTGTAATACATCGATGCGATTTTACTACGTCATATATCCTAGGTTTTGGCGTCGTGTGATATCTATCACCGAAGAAATGAAATATTATTGGAAAAAAAGACAATTAATTTATTTATTCCTCACCGCGATGCGAGAAGCTTTTAACTTCGTGTAAACTCATGTTATAAATAGAAGGCGATGGCTCCTGGCGACCTCGAATCGCCTTCCGCCTTACGCTCATCTTCTACTTCGGCTTCGCCCCTTCCACCTGCACTCCGATGGCATCATCATCTATTTCCTCACAACGGCTGGGCCCGGCCGAGATGGCTCATTTGGGGCTGCGTTGGACGTCGCGGGTGGTGAGAGGGTTGGGAGTCATCGATTGAGCGGATGGGTAGGGCGGGAACGGCGGTGGGCGGGTTCCGGCGGACTGGCGAAACGTTGAGCTCATGAAGCAATCGCCATGTGAAAGCGTATTGCCGCGAGAACAGCGGTGAAACTGCTCCTGATTCGCGAACAGAAGATATGGGCTCGAGCTGCGGAGGATGGAAACAGCATATACGACCATTTGCGGGACATGAAAATCAGCCTAGAGGATCATGTGAGATCTAACCGTTGGCAATCATCTATTTTTGCTTCAAAGAAAGAGTTTTTCTCTATTTTTTGCTTCTATCTATCTGTTCAATGTGTTACATTAAGATTGATGGCGTTGGGATTGGTGGTTTGGGTTGGTTGTTATTCCGTGGTTCGCGTTTGATGGTTGAGATTTCGTTATCCAGAAATTATCAATAAAATTATCACACGAGCTTTCTGGAAGAAGCGTTAGAAGAAATAACGGTCCTTTCCTCCTACGACCAGTAACGGTCGATTTTTCGACCCACGGCATCCCTTGGCGTCGTGTGACTCAAATACCTACAATCCATTTATAAATAGAAGACTTTCTATCTTGCCTTCCGACCTCCGTCCTCTTCATGCCCAGCCTTCTTACGCTCATCTTCTCCCCTTCCGCCTTCGCCTTCCGCCTTCTCCTCCGATGGCATCTTCATCCTCCTTGACAGCGGCCGGCATGTGAGCTACATGGACATCACCCTTCTAACGTGGTGATGAAGAGATTCAAAAGAGGTTCCGCGATAACCTGGCAGATCACCGTCGTAGAAGATAGTGATTGGGCAGGCCAAATTCACTAGAGAACAGCATGAAGGCGAGACCTTGAGCTGTGACAACATTAACAGTCGCAGAGGCCAATAGCTTGGTAAGTTCGGCGGAGTTTTTTAAGCTGCGCACACAATATTCGGCGGCTGGAATGGGAGAAAAGCTTGGGCTGGGAGGATGAAACGCTGACTTTCTGACTGACTTCTACGGGACCATGAAGATCAGAAGTAGCCATTACCATATATTTTTGTTGAAAAATTTGCTCTATTTCTTGCTTACATCACGGAATTTCTCTTGTTTTGAACATTAAAAGATCACTACGGCCTTGAAATGCCATTCTTGCAATTAGGTAGCAATCAATGGATTTGGTCATTATGATCTCTAGCACTTTTGGTGTATGTATAAATTCATAATTTATTAATGGAAAAGTGTATGTAACACAAATATCTAGCTAGATTATGTGATATAACTGCGGGTAAATCGCGAATTTGCATGTGGATGACAACGTATGCGTCGGCTTGTGGATGACAACGTCATGCGGAGCGTGGCATCTGCGTACCACAATAGCTGCTTGTCTTTTAACGGCTGCATACGATGCGGTAGGATATGGCCGGATCCCATGATGGGAACGGTTCTTTGGTCGTGGCCTAATTTAACCTAAATGAGATTATTACACAACTTGCTCAGTACTACATAGCGGAATTCAACGGCATCTCTAGTTTCTATATAAGCGTCGGAGGCCTTTGTCTTCTCCCTATCCGCCATCTTACGTTCTACCACATCCGCCCTCGGCCTCCGCTCTGTTCTCCCATCACTCAATAGCCTCCGGCTCGGGTTCCATCCCTGGCAGGAGATCTTGTCTCCAGGTTTGATCCAAGGGAAATTGAGCATTCGTGGGAGGGCGGATAAAGCCTTCTAAAGAATGATGAGAGCATTAAGCCAAGGCAGTTGGAGGAAAGTGGCAGCTTCTACGGGGAGGTGATTTTGGTGTAGACAATGGGCAGCAGGCGTGATTTGGCCCGCGGTGCCAAACGCCGAGGGCGGGGCGCGATAGAGGGCGGCACCGTTGATGAGGTTTGGGAATTGGCGTTGAGGTTTGGTTGTCATGTTCGGAGGCTGACATCGCGCCTCGAGGAAGCTTGCGGCGATCGCCAGGCATCGAGGCCACTCACAGAGGCGACATGTTTGCTTGGTGGTTTGTGCTGTGGGAAAGTTCCCCAACTCCTCTCTAAAACTCCCATTCCCTAAGCCCTATACTCTAAGTAAGCAAAAACAACAAAACGAATCCTAATACTTTCTCACAAAATTTCCACTCATCTGAAACTAATTATAATATACGGTGTAGTTAGAATAGTTATTAATGTGTTCGAGACGGTACCATTAATGTGTTCTAGCGGATAGCCGTGAGAATCCGCTTCCGACCGTGCGGCGGCTGGCCGTGTGTTTAACATGTTCAAGCTAATATGTATAAATTGAGGTCTCACTTGCATTGTGCTCCTTCCGCGGTTAGAATGCTGCTCCTCACTTCTATAATCTTAGCGTCCCTCCCATTTGTCATCTATGGCCTCCACATCCTCAACGATAATGGAAGCGCCAAGAGGATAGGAAGACTCCCTTACGACATGGTGATGCAATGAAGAGGTTGAAGGAGCAGATGATCTTCTAAAGGAAAGCGATTTTCCAATTCGTGAAGAAGAATGAATTCCAACCTTCTCATGGCCATTGCCGGGAGAGCAAATGTTGAATAGAAAGGTAGACAGATGGCTTATGCTTCTACGCTGCTTTGAGAATTAGTTACGCAGCGGCAACGAGGATGCTAATTGAGCCGAAGAACAAATTGTACTATTAGGGCGGGAGGCAGGACATGTACAAAGAAGATGGTGAATGAATTGAACGTTTGGATAGGGTGATTGCTTCCAGCGAGGGGAAAGATGAAAGCGAGAGCGAGGGCGGGCCGATGATGATGATGAAGATAATGAAGAAAGAGCTTCGCCAGAACAACAATGAGTCGTTGTATTTTGTTTTCAATGTAACATCTTTCACAACTTTAATCAAAGACGCCCTTTTATTATTATCTTGTAAAAAGCTTCTACAAACGCGAAACCCCCGCCATCTATGCTCGCCGGCGCCTCCCGCCGCCCGCCGTATAATCATCCTAGATCCACAACAGCTTCTGATTCTCTAAACTCGTTAAACAAATGACAGCGTCGTGTGAACATGCTACACGGCCATTATACTTTACTGATTCTTTGTCTTAGATCTCCACTGTTGCGATGCTAGTGGGGCCTAAATTTTGCCAAGCAACTTTCCGTTTCCTCTTCAGCATTATGCCAATGGATTGTTTTGCGACTTCTGGCGGTTTGTCAGCCAAGGCG
Organism: Isoetes taiwanensis; assembly: GCA_021234155.1. NCBI lineage: Eukaryota > Viridiplantae > Streptophyta > Lycopodiopsida > Isoetales > Isoetaceae > Isoetes > Isoetes taiwanensis. The sequence continues at coordinate 21,950,946 of JAJEKV010000015.1, read as the reverse complement.
TTGACTGGCGATGGTGTTTGGCCATCGTACGAACGCTGCGTGTGCGTGGCAGGTTTGGACGAACGCACGCCGAGGTGTTTGGGTGAACGACTTTGGACGTAAAAACTCCCACCTTTGCTTAGGCTTCCATACTTCCTAAAAACCAAGGTGCATGAACCCCAAAAGATGTGCAAGTAGTCATTTGACTTCACTCTCTTTCCATATGCGTCTGAAGCTTTTAATAAATTTGTTGTTATTTGCACAGACATTTTACGCATCTTCTCTTGTGAGGATCCGTTCTCACATGCGAGATGTATGGAACAATTCGGACAATGCATCCCACATGCTTTTTTTTTTCCTCAATCTTAGAGCAGGCGTATGCGTGGATGCGTAAAGCGTCAACCAACAATTTGCCAATTCGCAGACACTTTCTCCCCATCACGTTTCACGTTCGAGCCTCTCTATGATTCTTTATGAAGCGTCGAGCTTTCATCCCCTCAATTGACACACCGAGGCACGCCGTGCTTACCGTTCATAGAACTCCATTGCCACCTTTGCGTGTCGCTAGCTCTAGGTGCTTCTTTCAGTGCTGGAGATGTTGCAAATCTGTGACTCAAAAATATCATCTTGTCGATGGTTATATAAAGCGGAGTGCAAAGTCGCGGGAATATGAACCCTCAATGGAATGGGGAAAATGCCAGCGAACTTTGGGATCTTGCTTCTCCCTCTATTAGGGATGAACGACTGGTTAGGGACAAGGAATTTGAGCTTGATCTTCCCGATTACTTGACTTCCGTACATGATTGCGGTCTGGAGACAACTTTTGCATGTTCCTTGTCCTCCTTTCCACTTATGTTGCCGCATTGCTTTCTCGGTTTTTAAAATGTCGGGCGCCAAGTGAAAAATTACTTTGTAGATCCATGGCCGAATGCGCATTTCCCTCCCTGTGAATCTAAATATTAGACTGGCGGGATGGGTTTGATTGAACACCATTTCAAAACCTGTTGAGTTTCTTCGTTTTGAGACCTAACCACGGTGTCATCGCCAGTTGACGTGAGAACCATTTTTCGCCGCGCTTCTTCTCTGTCAGTCACCTCTACATCTTTTTGTTATTCTTGTTGCTCTTTGTTTGGCATGGTTGAACCTCAATTGCTCTATTCGCTGATGACAACGGATACCCTCTCATACTTCTCAAACTTGGTGGAGTTCCACTGTTCAATTTTATGCCAAACTTCAATCTCCACCATTAGTTTACTGCACATTAAGTCATAATATTTTGACAAGGGTATAAGAGGTAACGAGTCAGCAAAAGTGTGCGTTCATTCATTTCTATCCACAACAATCCTTGCCATTCTTATCTTTGCCGCAAACATGGGACAGGCTGGCTGGCGTGGACATCTCTAATGGCATGCATGCATCTTTGTCCCTAATTAACCCTTATTCTGAGAGCAGAATTTTGGCGGGCGTGAAGCGTGCGTGTCCCTGACTCTTTTCTTGCTTAGTGGAATGGCTTGAATAGAGAATGGTAACAAACCTACGATGCCTACATCATACAAAAGCGATGCAAAATACATCGACCAAACTTCCCAGCTTCATGAATCTCTAGTACCATTTCAATACCATCTTCTGCCCAGAGAGGGATTGTAGAGCGACAAATCATATCCACTGTCTCCTTTGTTGGGTAAACTGGGTTCTTCACTCGCGTGACCAGGGTTGGCTGGTTTCCCCGGTCTTGGCGCCCGCTGTTGGTGGTAAGCCGGGACTTGTTGATGGTGGGCCGCAGCGTCTTTCAGATGCACAGACCAGGCTTTGGTTTTAAGCAATGGATTAGATGATGGCTGTGGCTGCTTGGCGAGGCAAAGTGTTTCTTCAAATTCTTTAGCAACTACATTGAAGTCAAAGTTTGCTCTTTTGAGCTCTTTGGAATCTTTTCTTTGTACCCTATCACCAATTTGGACTTCTCCCTTAGGTATCTCAAAGAAGTTTCCCTCTTTAACCCGTCATTCCTTTCCTTCATCCACGGTGGAGTAATGAAGCGAGAAAAAAGAGCTGTGGTTTAAGTTATAATTCTCTTGTGACAATGGGAAGGCGGCTCATCTCAAGGCTGTATTAGATTCGAGGAATGCGCTTCATCTCTCTCAATCTCTACAATATCCCAAGAGGCGGATTCTGATACTACAAAAGAAATGGGACTGAAGCTTTGAAGCGTCCGTGATTAGCATCCGCCGGATCCAATGAATATAAAGCACCCATCTGGCCCGGATATTAGGCCTTTTGAGGGCACTGCAAGAAGCAGCACCAGGAATCACCCGAGTTCGCGGACGTAACGGTTGGAGAACGGACTGTTCTGCGGTGGGTTTGGGTTGCGTCGCGTCGTTTGGAACATAGAAGTGATTGGCATATGCCAACCTATTAACCATAAATTAAATTCGAATTAATAGAATTAGGAGAAACTTTAATGGGATGAAGTAGATCCGATTCCTGGTTTTAAAGCCCTTGATCGCGGCATACAACGAAGATCTAATAAAACTTCAACCTACATTCAAATTTTGAAGAATGTAGAAAGGCGGGAATGGACTCACAAATGAAAATAGAGACAGAACAAAGTCGGTGATCGCGCCAGTGGTATCTGACAAACCAAAGAGACATCGTCATGGAAGGATTCGTAAGGCATACTATAATGCACAAGTGGCTTTTAGAAGCTACGTGTTGATCAATCGTCGACAACAAGAGAATTAAATACATATGAAGCCATAGATATCACGATTCTATTAGGAGAATATTCAAGCAAATCTGTGAAGAATATGGCGTGGAATGGCTGATAGGAGGCCATTTTAGTTCATAAAATATAATATAACTTGGAATGATAGATATTTATGCAAATAGGAATATTGGCAGAGGGACTTGTGTGTTTAGTTTTAATTTGACAACAAATAAGAAAAGTGGATCCTGCAATCTGAGTACGTGACGACATTTTGTTTACGCCATAAACGGTGTGATCTTGAAAAATATGTCACTCTGAAAGGGATGACGGCTTTGTACTTAAGGTGGTAATACATGTGGAATAAAAAAAAGTTGGAGCGTATTCAAATGGATTAAAACAAAACTTTTACATTCAAGGCTTTTATGGCCGGTAATGGCTTTACATCATTTGTAAATTTAAATGCGGGAGGCTTCAACTATTCACAACAAAAAAGCTTAGGGGCTTCTTGGTCATATGGTAGAAGCTGGAGGCAAGCTTCGACTAGAACAAGGAAAAAATAAAGAGGTGCTTTCGCCTAACAAATTTCATTCATCGCTAAATACGCAAAAAAATAAACTCGCGTTAGTGAGAATGTAGAAAAAGAAAAAGAAAAACATGCATGTACACCATGAACAACATCATGAGCTCCTCTCGAGGTGACCAGTTAGATCTTCAGCTTCTTCATCTTCTTCATCATCTTGGCCTTCTAAATTGACGTCACTCATTTCTGAAAGAATCTCCTATCTGAAGCACTTCAGAAATTTACACAGCTGATGAACTCTGCTAGAAATTTCCTCGGTTCCTCATTCTCGATTCCTCGTCAAAGGAATGGAGGAATCGAAAAGTCGAGCATTGAGCATTAGGCGTGGGAGGAGCTGCCGGGAGGAACACCTCTTCCAGCGTGTGGGCCTCTTGGAGACACCTGGAAGCAAAGTAGCTGATCTCTTCATGGCTGATGGACACAGAAATTGAGGAAGTGGGAGGATCTACAGCAAGGTGGGAGTTGAGTCGACCAATCTGGTGGAACAGATAGCCAGAACAGGATTGGGCATTGAAGTGGTAGGGATGGGTTGGGTACGTTGGGTCACCATCGGCAAATGGGTACGTAGCGTGTGAGCGTAATGCTTGATTTTGAGATGGCGTCTGTGTCTTTGGCGCGGCGGCGGCGCTGGAAGTGTCGATGTTGGCGTGCCTGATATGCATCAGCCCGGCGCGGCGATTCCTGAAGCTGCGTTTGGGTTTGGCGAGGCGGGTCGCCAGTTGATTTTGGCATGCTGTTTTGATAGCGATCCCTTCCATCCCTCAATAAATGGATTACGCTTTCCTTCAACCCTCGAAAAAGCTCCACAATAATTTCAAACCCTCACAATGTTTAAATTCTAATTGGCTCTCCTTTCTTTAATATGAAATATAGCCATAAAATCAAAATTAATAGTATTTTTATGCCCCAACTTCATTCCGGCCGATGTGTGCGACGTCCGTACTAACCGTTTTTGAAATTTACTAGCGTGCATATGGAAATGAAAAGTCCATTTTCTTCTAATCCATGCTTTTATACATTAAGCAAATTCAAATTTATGGAATTGTAGAGGCTGTAGGATGAAGTGAAGATCGGTGCGGCCCATGGCGCCTCCCGAAGCGAAATTACGATGCAGCTTCAACCTACACATTCAACTTTTGAAATGTAAGTGATGGCAGCGCGGCTACAGGAACAGATCGCCAGAGTTGCGGTATGCTATAATGCAAGTGGCATTTTTAGAAGCATGCGTGTTGCATCGGTCCGTCGACAACCAGCGGAGATTAAATACATAGGCATACATAGAATGTGCAATCCCCCAGGAAGAATATTCCAAGCAAATGCTGTAATTATGAGAGTTTGGTAGCTCCCTAGGTGGCATGGGAAAATATGGCGATGGAATGGCTGATAGGAGGCCATTTTCAGACCCCAAATCCGCCCTAATGCCACCTTATTGCAGATATATTTACCATGCTTGCACAAACAACATAGTGATAAACATGCATTGCTATCAATTGTCTGCGTGACTATAGAAAACAAAATAAAGATTTTTTTTTGTTTTGAAAAGCTAGTACTTATATTAAAATAATGGCAATGATACAAGAGGCTTTGAGGAAAAAGAATGCCCAGAAGGTTTCTTAAAGACACCTCTGACGCATACTAAAAACTCAAGTATAAGCTTCCATTAGCCTCTGGTAATTCAACATACAAACTCTATTCGCATTTACAATACAAAATATCTCTGAATGCACAAAACATCTCTCCCTCTAAACTAGTAAACACAGAAAACTGGAGCCAGCATGTAGTCGTTGGAACAAAATAAAAATTGTATGTGTCGATTGATTTTCCAAAACATGTATACAAATTCATATCATTGAACCAATGGTTCAGTTGACCGTTAAAAATAGAAGCAAATACATTACACCAAATGATTTCAAGGCATTTGAATTTGAAATGGTGACAGTATTGAAGCCATGAAATGAGTATGCAAGGTTCGTGCATGGACCGTACCGTTGGTTCGTTGACGTTGGTTCGTATGTTAAGGCGTATGACGTGAGAAGTACGGTAAGGTGGGAAATGGTTTTTAATGGTCATTGATATTCTTCAAGTAGTAATATTGTCCAGGGGGATTCTATATAGAACACATAGCGCAAAGCTTAATGTGGTGTTAGTGTAATCACTTCACTAGCAACAAATATAATCAGAATAATTAAAAACATAATGCTTGTGCCATCATCACCTCGGCACCATCATGCAGCAATATGCAATGTTGACCACAATCTACAAAAAAAAGGGGGGGGAGGGGGGGAACACAAAATATAAAATAATAATATCAAAGGCAAGCCGAATGAAGATGCTCATTCATCCGATTGCACCATAACATCTCATATTGCCTATGATGTCGGGTCAACATCCTCTTATCCTGTTCATAGCAGCCATCATGATGATGGCCCGGTGTTGATAAACTCATCATCAATCCCTCAGAAATCAGATGGTACATGATTACCAAGAGTTTCTGCAAGTTGGGATACAAATGAGAAAAGCCTATCACAAAGCCTGTCAATATTCAAAAACTCATCAGCCTCAATTATACAGATTTCTAGCTCATTATAGTAAATATAAAAGGAGAGATCTGTATTCACATTTAACCGGCGCACCAATGACTGAGGCAAAATCACATGATACACCATCAGAATGGGAAGCAAGAGAAGGGGCCGAAGGCCTAAATCTTCTCTTAATTCTCCTGCACCTCCTAATCAGACAATATCTGAGAAAAGAATAGTCTACGTGTGGCGTTCCTTGTATTCTCGTTTTTGCCATATCCCTTCGATAGCACACCATATGGGCCCTCCATCTAACTCGTGTCTAGAATGGCTAAACAACGAGCAGAGGACACGGGGATGTCATTTCTGCCCGTCCTCTGTGGGCTCCCATATCAGCAGAAGCAATACAATACGACCGCACTAACAAAAATAAACTACCTCGAAGGGTAGTAATATCCATCCATCATATCAATACAACAATATGTCAGTACATAAATAGAGGCTACATCAAGTTGGGCGGCTGACTGATAGACAATGGCTAGAGTTGATCGCCATCACCCCTGCACTTTGCGATGGGCTAGAAAAACTATAAGCATTGCAACTTCTTGGGAGATCGTCTCATGGTATCACCCAACGAGACTACTTCATTTCACCGTCCGATGAAGTAGGAAGGCTTGCATTCCCTTCCCAAAGCCAGTGGTTCAATGGGCGGCTAGAGGACCGTGTGCGACACATCCTTTCCGGCCCGAACTCTGACAAAAACCCGGCCAGAGCACCCTGCGACCGCAAGGGTAAGAGCGACACTTTTGATAGAAATATCAGTTATACGGTCCACTTGAACTAATAACCATTAGCCCGCGCTCTAAGCGAGAAACCCCTTCACTTTACCCAGCGATCAGCTACGTTCTTTTGTTCGACTTTGTGATTGGTCTCCTTCCTAGTTTATATATGTCTGCCAGGATTGCTTAAAACTCCTCCAAAATCTGGCGGTTGGCGTGAAATTGTGCCTAATGAAGTGGGTATGTTGGGTTATTGGGCGTTTTGGCAGTATGAGATCTTTGCGGCTGCTGGGAGTTGTGGTGTGGGGATTAGATGGGCTGGATGCGTTAAAAGTGAAGCACAAGAGTTCATCGATCTGTAGCCCTTCTTCCAGAATGTCGTTGCCGAAAGGGTATTCTTCCCCTTCGATGACCACTGGTGATAGGGCTATGATTCTCTACAATTGGCACCGGTTACCCCCTTTCTTAACTCCTCACTCCTATCATTTAGATAGTTCAACTTGCTCAATGCATGAAATTCTTTAGCATATCAAGGTATTAAATTCATGCAATATGAGTACCTTACAAATGAGGATCACACTTCTTTGAAATTAAAGGATGGGAGAAGTTGAAATAGTTTTTTAATCTTACGGACCTTTTTTTTAGGTATTGCAATTTGGTCTCTAAACATTGGGCATGTTTTCTGGAGTATACATGTGGGTTGATGTGGGCTAAAATACTTGCGGAGATTCAACGGGACGTGATTAAGGTGGTTTGGTGGCGTGGGGCGGAAGCATTGGAACGGTTGATATGGGTTCTTTCAAACATTTTCTTATAATTTCGGTTTGGAGTTGAAATATGTCTGACTACGCACGATTTGGTGTTGATGGAAGGGAAACTTGATGATAGAAGGACCCGTGCACGTAAGGACATATTTTTATTAATGTGTTTGAGTTCATTTTATCTTTTACCAATTGTCATTTTATGTTAGAACACCTGTTTTCTACTACTAAACACGTTTTCCCATTGACCTCAAAAGTTTTCTTTGGCATCCTCGGACCAGGCTCTGACACATCGCATCAAAAATCCCGAAGCCCGATAGGGGCGGAATGGGTATGATTGTGCTTTATATGTTTAGTGCTTTTGGCCATGAGAGCTTCTTATTTTGCGGCTTATGGGGCTTATTACTGTGTAGAATCTTGCAATACTTTGAACAAAATGCGGTCCCCTATCATGAATTTTCTTTACAAGAAGCAAACAGCGGTCCCTATCATTTTCTTTATTTGGTGCGTAAGTTAATGTCTTTTTTTTCACTTACATGATTACCTTCTTGGAATTACAGAACAACCATTTTTTTGTCAATGACAAGGATAGGAAACTCTAGAGGCGGGGATGAGATGGTCGCTTCGTGGCTTGATGGCGTTTAAAACTGCCGTGGTTTCCTTTGCAACTTGATGGGACTCGTTTTTGATGATCTTTGGTTGGTTATCTCGTCGGAGGATCGGGATCAGGTGGATCGATCAATCAAATCTTTCAGATCGATCAGTTCGATCGTTCAGATCATCCTGAATCTGCTATATAGCAATTTTCATGATAAAGTGTCGTTCTTCAAAATTGTCATTTCTATAACTAAACTTTGAGTTCATGGTGCATGAATATATGTGTGAAAATGGAATCAAAATATTCCTGAATCGTATAGTGACATTGCATGCGACTATGGTGCTCTCATATACTAGTGATGTATTGCACGTAATGCGTTCTACTGATGCTTGAAATAGTATTTGATGTATTGCATGTGAAGTCCTGTGACAAAATCACGACAGCAATAAAATACATGTCTTTCTAATTTACATCAAGGCTTGGGTTTGGCAATTTCTTATGTAAAGTACCAAAGCCATATGGAAGCAACCGAAAATGTAATCTTATTTTTTTTTTTTTTTTTGAAGAGCGATAGGCGCACATTTGAGGCATCCCGGGGCGGGATGCAGGTAGGGAATGGAGATTTGGGAGGGATGATGGCGGGCCGGATAGAACCTCGGCTTATGCATGGAACTAACACTAGGACTCAAATATCAGCGTGCGGCGGTGGGAACGGCGGGGAGCAATGATTGGGCCTTGGCGATTTCACAGCGTGAGGTATGGGACTTCTGCGAAATATCAAACCGAAAAATACAATCACCTACGCTTTTGAATGAACCAACAACCATCAATACAAATAAATACTACCTATTCATGCCGAATCGCTCTGCTGTGGCTTTATCAATATCGCTCTTTTTAACTCCCGACAGAAAGCGGTGGAGATAATCACATAGAAACAATGCTCAATTATTATGATACTTGCACGGTGGAAGTCGCGACACTAGAGGATCAAATGCGTGAATGAGGCACATTCGCAGGGCATCGGCGAAGAATGCACTGCAAAAGCACAACCACCTTAGGATGGAGTAGTTTATCCCAAGCCCAAGTCCACATTAAGTCTCTCCAACTAGGAGGTGAAATTTTGAAGGACCATAGTGGATGGCGGAAGGATATCACCATTGACAAAAGCGACTATACATGGTTCACAAGCTATGCTCGTGAATTTTAAATTGGGAAAACCACATCAGACCCTTCAATAGCCTCAAGGCGACCCATGGCAAAGTACTAGCAACCTTTTTACGCCAAAATAGGTCTATCCCATCGAGACAATAAATTTTGTTTGAAAGAGTTGCCAAATTAAGCTAATTGGCGGAAGTCATATCAGAGTACAGCGGTTAAGATCCCACACTGCTAACCTCCATGATTGAGTTAATGGATGGCCGAAGGGCTTTAAAGGAGTGGGAGAATATTTTCCACGGGTATCCACCAACAAGGGGCACTCAATACGATGACATGCAACAAAGATCAATGTGAAATCTGGGTCCGTCTTGTCTCCCAAGACTCAAGGCTGGTACCGAGGCGTGGAAAGGGAACTTGCGGACGACAGGGCTTCCGGGAGAAAGGTTTGCTGAGAGTTTTGAAAGGGCTGGCGGCAAGGTAGTTGCTACTAACTTCAGACGGTCGGCTGCGGGACTCGCCGGAAAGCAGAACTTGAGAGCTCCGGAATCACGCCATGAATGGAGCATATACTTTTAATGCACGGAATTTTGGGCATTTGCTTGGCGTCGCAGGCCGCGGCGCCCTTCTTCATTTCCACCTCCAAATAAAATTAGGACAATGGTAACAAATCACCAAGAAACCCACAGCTAGAAAACTTAAAGCGAAACCATAAATGTAAAATACCGCTGCTCTGCACCAGTGTAGCGAAGCTTTCACTTGATGTTCACAAAAGCTCATCTTTTCGCAACCCTTGATAATATCAACATAGGAGATAAATATGAATGCCAAGGAATACCAGAAGTCAGGGCTCATTTCTGAGAACAGCTCAATTTTGATCGCTACGTGTGTTTTATTTTGTAGGTGATTGAAATATGCATTTTCTGAAGTTTATTCATGCTGGTGTGCTTTTATTTTCTTTGTTTTGTTGAGAATTCGTTTTAGAGTCTTTTCCAGTGTTATAGGTGGGTCTTGTGAGGTTTTACTTACTAGCTTTTGGGCTCGTATTTACTACGGTATTTTTCTTTTCGTTGTTGCGAAGATCCACACTAGCATGAAATAATGCTTCAGCGAAAGCGATACGGGAAGGGACTTCATGAGAACGCAAGGCGGCCGACCGAACTTTCCTTTATCTACAAGCCCGGTAGGCGGCGTCACAGATGTGCGAACATCACGGGCCATGGCAGGATGGAAACATGAGGACCACCGCTGCCGAGTGAACACGAACATCAACCGTGGAACTCCCGGCGATTAGTGCGAGCGGAAGAGGAACGCCGCAAGTTAAAGAATTAGCGTGAAGCAGTAGAAGATGGATAGATCGCTTTATCATTCCATCTATGCTATCCTAATATTCAGGAAAAATGGAATGGGGGTGACCATAGAGACAATGTCACAACTACCCCATAAATGAAATAAAAGAAAGATCTGAGGGGCAAAGAGGAGGACAATGGAGACAACTTTCATCCCGGGATAAAAACCCCATATACGGTTTCGGCGAAAACCCTAATGAAAATGGTAAAGCCCGTAATACCGGCGTGCCACAGTGTTAGATATGGAATATCTTCTTGGTGATCTTACATCCAAGGTCATGATGACCTGAATTGGTCGACACCATGAACTCGATTGTCTCCTCTTAGTATATGTAACTGTGGTGGCGAGATTTTTCTCACCCGAATCAATCAATATATCTCTTCCTGACTACGGTAGATTTATCATGGTATCTCCCGAGCCTTTATTACGATCTGCGAAATCAACCCGCAATTTGAGCCAGCTAATTTTAGAACAAAAGGTTTATCTCTTGGTCTTTTAGTGCTTCTTCTTTGCAGTGTTGTGATACATCTTACTTGTTAAGTTAGAAGATGAAGAGGTTAAAAATTTTTGTTTGTATGAATTAAGTGGGAGGTTGTTTATGAAAGCCTTGTATTACGGTGAAGATTGAAGATTTGTTGAAGATTTGTAGAATTGTATCTGTAAAGATGGTACAGCAGGTGGAGTATCATGTAGGCGGTGATTTGAAAATTCGATGGAGAGAGTTCCATGGTTGGGAAAACCATAATGAAGATCTGATTAGTACGAAGGATTTATGGAGCGATAACAAAGCCTTGAAGGCTAAACCCAAAGACAATCTTTAGCGCTCAAATTGGGAGAATAAATTCGACCACAATCACTCTTGGTTTGAGCAAAGAGCTCATGCATCTCATCGGCCAGGGTGAAGCAAGCTACTTTCTGGGGCATAGACGAAAGCGGTAGGCATTTATGAAAACAGAAACAATGCAAACCGGCTTATTATCTTAGGAAATTCTTTTCGTTTCACCATGAATTCAAAATACAGACGTTTGCTGCCCATGTAAGTACTCTTAAGGGTTATGGGGTCAATTGGCTGTCACGAATTGAGATTGAGATGGTGGAAACGCCCAACCTGGGTGTTTGCTTTGCTGGTATTCCTTCTCCATGCGGTTTGGGCTGATGGCATTGGCGTGTGAGATGTGATTGCGTACGTTGAGTGGGTGGCTGTTGAAGCAGACAATCAAGAATGAAAGGATAAAGAAGACGCTACGGTCAACTATACGCAAAAGTATTCTTCATAATACAAGTAAAGATAAACAAATTGGAAGTATAGAATACCTGCTATGGTGTGACTGTGAAAAGAAATCGGAAGTGTTTTCTCTGTCAATCTGAGGTCATTATATTAAGTGAATGTACTGAATTGAAGAGGCTTTAATCTATCTTTGCTTAGAATATGTACTAGCTCCAGTTATTTTTAGTTGCTTGTGAAGGAATTCAAGGTCAGAATGCTTATTGAAAATTCAAGGTCAAAATATGTGAAGATTTTTGATTGCTCATAGAAGGGTGGGAGGTAAGAATAATATAGGCAATTCAAAATAAGCCTTGGCCCGGTCAAAAGAGCGGTCAAGATCTGATCCAAGAATGGGTTAGTAGTTGGACGTTTGGGTTAGTTCGGGTGGGATGTGGGAGAGTGTTGGGTATGGAATGAAATTAAGTATTTAATTAAATTAGGACCAAATCTTGAATTTTGGGACTCGAGATAAAATGGGACTCACCATAAAGAAATTTGAATTGATTGCTTGAATAAATTACATGACATAGAATTGGGTTACTTGTTTTCCTCATAAATTTTACAAACCACTAGTTGAGAAGTTTTCAAACTTCTCCAATATTATACACCCTCATACAATGATATAGCATGGAGGTTGCTCATGGCCTTGTCCATCTCCTTTCTTGGGATCTTGTGTGTGTTGTCTTTTGCAATGTGAGAACTTGGATATGACCATACCACACACTCCCGCAATTCCCTCCTTTGGTCGACTGTAATTGGCCTCCACTTCTTCTCCCGGCCCGGTGGTGTATTGCTCCTTCAAGTTGCCCTTCTTGTTGCCTCCCAATGGGCTCCCCAATATTGAATTTGGAATCGAGGGCCTTAACTCTCCTCTCCATCGGGCATGTGGTGGTCACATCGAGTGCCACCCCTAACCATATTGGGCGGGTCCTCATCCTTCGAGGCCTTACTAGCACAAAGTATCCTTCCTTGTTGTCTCAAAGGGATCCCTTTCGGGGAAGATCAAGCGCCCGGCTTTGGGCCTTGCTTCCCACAAACCACTTGGGACCCAAGTGAGCATTCTTAGGCGTTAACGCAGCGAGAACCACCCATCTTGACTCACGGCAGAACCGATCTCTTAGCTCCCCTCCCACATGTTTGCATTGGGTTCTAAGCATGTCACAACTCTCCCGGTACTTGATTAGGGAGTCCATTTGATTTTTCTTAAAATTGGAGGTGTGCTTTCCATTTCGAACATGCATCAGTCGTTATGTGTCCTTGATGCCCTTCACCGGTTGGCTAGAGTCTTTGGCTGTCTTGAAGGAGGTAATTAGTTTTTGGCTGCCCTTTAGGAATGAGAACTTCACCGGCGGCACCTTGCCACAACTTCGATACAGCATACGGGCATCCACAACATACTTTTTGGTCTCCCACTTATATTGCATGATTATTCCATCCCTAACCCAAAACTTGAATTAGAGGTAGCTTTGTGGTAATCTTTTATCAGGCGGTCCTTTGCCATCTACATGAGGCATCCTTCTACAAGAGCGTTTCGATGCGGCCTCGTCCGTCAGAGGCCGTTGGGTTCGGGATAAATTATGAACCAGACATCAGTAGTTGAGGGGAAATTAGTCCGTTTTCTCTCTTGAAACTTGGTGGAGAAAGTTCAAAAGAATCCATCTATATCATCATCGCGTATGCCCAACCATCATGAATCCCACTTTCACAACTTTGAATACTCCCCTTTGCTGTCAGTATGACATTGCTAAGCCCATCCATCTATTCTTGTTTTCTTTCCAGCGGTTGTCCAGACACATGGCTCATAGGCGTGATTTCTCGAGTAGGGAAATCATCCCAAGTCCTCCTTGATTCACTAGACACAGCGGATGTGACTTTTTATCGCCTTTGGTAACAAGCGGTTGATCATCCATCGAAGCCTCCAAAGGCAGATTAGTACTCCTCCTTCTGTCGGTCGCTTTCTCTGGTGTTTCTCGAAGCGCCGAGAAATGGAATGGGCGGGTTTGGATGGAGTAGCAACCGTAGGTCGAGCTTGAGGTGACGTTTGGGTTCCGGCCGTATTGTTGTACGCCGTGCGGGGCGGGTAGGGATGCGGCGAGAGGTTAATGATTAAAATGGCGATAAGTTGCCGAGGTGCATCACCGAAAATGTTCTCCATAGCCCACAAGCGTATACGCCATGATATTTGAAGTCCCTTGTTGTCACAAATTGGCATTACCATTCTTTCTTTCTCTAATACGATTAATCTAGAAGATGTATCATATTGAATACAAAGTGTTACACTAAAGAAATAAACATGTGTTATGAGAACCTCCAAATCCAGGTGAGTGCTCATAACTATTTGAGAAATGTGATTGAGAGGCCCTACCTCGGTGGTTTTCTAGGATGGAGTTGACCTCCTTAAGGCACTCACTTTTGGATATAATTTGTGGCTGCGCTCTTTGCACTTTCTGCCGTGCCGTTCACCGCCGACTTGGCGGGCATAGATTGAGACATGTATCTCACAAAGCTCGAACTGCAATGACCTTTAGAGTATTTGCTCACAGGTTTCAGTGAGTGCATTACCATGTTGGAACAAAGTGTGCCCTTTTCTAACTTTTGCTCGATATCGTAAAATGAAGACTTGCTCACCCAGAATCCATCTCAATGCTCTCATACATACCTTCATTCCCCTCGAATTGATAGCAGCAGATCACATTGTTTCATCATAGCTGGAATTCCTACCTGAGGGTAAAATGGAAATTAATCCTACTCTTTTTGGAAGGCGTCGATGTATTGGGACCTTATGCCGCGAGGTCATCCACATTGTAATGCTGCTTTGTGCAATCTAGGTTGCAACACTCTTGTCCCTAATTGCCTCGAGGTTTTCTTTGGTTGGTGCCTTACTCCATCCTTTCTAAATGTTGTCACTTCTAGGCCTCTTAAGGCACCTTTGGTACGCCTTTTATGAAAAGGAACATAAGCGTCTCTTTCCTTGTGATCAAAGGATGCTCGCTCGACCACCAAATCTTCCACATGGCCTTGGGTGGGCATGGGGTGTGTGTGAGTTCAGTGGGGCATTCTAGAGTATCACCGATGCTTGTGTGTAATAAATCTAATTAGCCATCTCAGGCGAGCTTGGGACTCCGGCGACCACGAGCACACACACAATCTGCAATCACTAGAGCTCCAGAGCCATAATAAAGTATCAACGATAGAAACTTCCACAATGCCAACTCAAAGATGTTCATCTCAACCTCTCATCATTCACAACATCAAATGGATCAAGCTGCCGGTTATTATGCCCTACACCAAATCTGCGTCCCCGGTTGCAAAGGTGCAACAAAAACAACCCATCTTCCTCCATTTGGGCCCTGAGAGACGTATTTGCTCCTTTGGGTCCTGGCTCCGTTTTACTCATCTCACATGCTCACGGATGAGAAAAGCGTACATTAAAGACCATGTAGCCCCAAACACCGCAAACCCAGGCCATGAGACCGTATAAAGAACCATACAGAGCCACGCTCGTATACCAGGCCAGCACTGACCGTGTAAAGATGCGTACCAGGCCACGCTCATGTACCAAAGGCCATGCAGGCCATGTTGTGATGGTGTTAAAGATCATGTAACCATGTTAAAGGCATGCAGCCACTCATTTCACAAGCCGCTGTGAAGCATTGTAACCATTGGAAATGTATTATTACAGCCATTTGAGCCATGTTAAATGCAGCCATTGAGAGCCTTATTGCGTACAAAGCATATGGCCTGCGCTTAAGCGATGGCGTGAGCGCAAGGCGATGGCCGTCAATCGCTGCCGTCGCTGGAATGGCGGTGACAATGGTTTTATTGTGCGCTGCGAGGGTTGGGGTGCGGCGGTGGCGCCATAGCGCCAAACCATTCTTCCTGCTTTCTACAATCTCTTCCTCTATTTCCGCCGCGCCGCTTTAAATCAACATCAATCGAGCGGCGATTTGGTATACATCTTATGACGGCAGCTTGATTAGGCCGGATCGGGCGGCTTCGGCAGCCAGAAGTTCGCCCGATTCATTGTTCGGCGGAATTACCTTTGAAGAAGTGAGGCCCTTTTTAGTCTTTGCTTTTTAGTTTACGTAAGAGTCTTTTGAGTGCATTTTTCTTATATTACATTTGTTAGAGGCTCTTATTAATCACGATTACAATTCTGGCCCAGGCAAATCCTTATTCCCGCGCTTTGTCGGCAGTATACCCACATGGAAGCGAACTCGGAAGCATCCTCCTCATCCAGCAAATCGCCGGTATGTTTTTGTAATATCATACCCTTTTTTTATCCATTTTTGCATCTTGTTCTCCACTTTTTTGCATGTGAATTCCTTGTTCTGTTTTCTCATTAATCTTATTAATCTTTGTATTGTTTTCATTTTTTGTTATCTTTTCTTGCCCGTGGTTGAATTGAATACATTATGCAGGCACAAGTGAGAATAGTGAATTATAGTAGCAAGCTTAACGAGATAGAAATCGCTCAGTGGTGTTAGGAAATAGATATTGCGAGCATTAGCAGAAAATAACTAAGAATAATCTTTCTCCCGGCCAAATTGAGAATAGGAATTGCTTCACCGAATCTCGACTTTCTAACTCCGCAGCAAATCCAACTGCGGGGAGACATCTGCGAAGGGAGTGGCGAGTTAGCGAGAATACTTCGACTTATAGCGATCCGAGGAAGTGAGGCCTTCTTCATTCGCTTGGTCGAGAACTTCTGTCCTTGTGGCCGAAGAAAGGAGAATACCCAGGCTGATAGCGAGATTAAAGATGTAACTTCACCAGGTTAGTTGGAATTGTGCTTGGCGGTGATCTCTTTAATACGATCATGAGTACCTCCTGATCGAACCCTCTCGCCGAACCATGCTCGCCGAATATTACTGCGAAGAAGGCTGGCTCGGCGGGTGGAGGCCCACCGGCGATAACTGCCCCGAGTCGCGGCGCTTTCACCGACTGCATTGGTCCCCATGCGAGCTTTCTAGTGCACTCTAGAGCTGGCTGGAGGCGGTCTCAACCACTCTCCTTCTATCTTCCGGACATTTGAGAGTGGTTTTGGCCTTATACGCGGGCCAACTCTGCTGGCAATTCTCATTATTGGTCGTTGGCCTCTGCCAATCAACCGTCTCCTTCGAGACATGTGTGAGTGTGCGAAGAAAGGGGATGGGCTGTTGGGTGGAGGCCTCGTGACCCCAACCGCGAGGTTGTGGGCGCTTTCTCGACTGGGTGGTCGGCCGAGCTCTAGTGCACTCTAGGTTGGCTGGGGCAGTCTTAGAAACACTCTCCCTACTGTCTTCCTCGGGACATTGCGAGAAGGGAAGTGTTTTTATTTGTCTGAGGCCAACTCTTAGCAACCCAATTCTCACATTATTGTGGTCGCTGGCCTCACCCGAAGAGCGGAGTCTCCTTGAGACCTTCTTCGTCGGTGTTAAGAGGGGATGGGCTCGATTGGAGTGGAGGCCTCTACAACAACCCACAGGAAACCACCGAGCTTGTGGCATTTACAAAACAGCTGATGGGATGGCGACGGAAAAGCCAGGCATTGCGGATGGCCAGGCATTCTGGGCTGGCGTAAACGAGAAAGCCAAGCGTCGACTGCGCAAAATTGAGAATCCCTTAACCGACCAATTCTCATTATTACGGTAGCGGTGGCCTCGACCCGGTCGAGTCGCCTTGACCATGCTTCGTCGAATATTGCTGCGAAGGGGCACCGGTTGGGTGGAGGCACCACCACAACCCGCAGGGAAACCACCGGAGCCAAGGCTTGCATTCTCTACAAGAATGCGCACTTTCTATTCTCACGTTTTTGATCCCAGGGTGCCTCTAGCACATGCGAGCCACTCTCCTTGAACCGCTCTCGAATATTCGCGGTGTTGGGGCGAGGGTGGAGGCCCCTCCCGGAGCTAACTACAAGAGGATGCATTTGAACACTTCACGGGCCTTAGTCTAGCGTCTATGGCTTTAACATTCCAAGTAAGCAGTCCATGAAAAAACACACCTAAAAGCGGGCTGTTCTTTTACCCACAGATCCAATGTTTTCTTGCGAGCATCTCTCAACCTAGAGAGTAAATCATCTCCTGAAGCTGAAAAATCTTTGGACAAGGAAATGCTAACTTATCAACGGTTCCATTATTTAAACACATAGGCATGTTCTGCCAAAATTGAAATAACATAGAGCTCACGAGAGCGCTCACCTCTTCCTTGATTAATTCCTTGGAGCCCCTTTGTATCCGCAGGATCCGCTGACCTCGCGAGTCTTTGCTTCTTACGTCGGTCACTGCTTCAAAGAGTGTATTACATCTAATACTTTCATTATCAACTGCGATTCTACAGCGTATCCCCTTTCCATGGTATGATGTAGAGTTCGTGTCGGCAGCTCTATAAACTTCCTACCTTAGCTCGGTGCTCATCGATCAAATCAGCGCACAATAGGGCCTTGGTCGGAAAAACACACATATATGCAAAGTATTAGCGGCTTTCACCCGGCGTCAGCGGCGCCATTCCGGTATGCTGATCGATGATCCTCAGACCTCGGTTCCCCAATGCTGGGAAGATGCGGCTCACTCGCGGTCGTGATTGGCGATTGGAATTTTAGAAATGGTGTTTGGTGGGGCTGAAGCCGTGGGTCGTTGCACTTAGCGAGCTTTTCATAATGATTGCATGTCCTTAACTTCAAATTAAAGAACACTTAGATCTTTTTTACGCATGCGGTCCTAAAAACTCTAGCGGAGGAAACTTAATTCACGAGTGCGTCAGAAAGGATGAGAGAACATCTGAACATGACTTCCGAATCCAAGCGGTAGGAGGTTGCCCGTGGCGACAGAAGAAAGAAGACAAACACCCGGTGAGCTCACGAGGTTTTCTTTGTCGAATACAGCAAACGTCCATCCTTTCTTCTTGCGACATTCACCTCGGACTGCCCGAGTGATCATTGGTAGAACTCCATTCTTAGTCATGGGAATTTGGAAGCGAGCTTCTTGGCTTGTGGCGGTGTGCTTGGTGGTATGTCGGTATGGGCAGGTGGGAGGGAGAGATGCGTTTCTGCGTTAAGGGAGACGAAGAAGAGCTGGGAGACAGGGTACAGAGAAACGATTGTCAACCAAGATACTGATTGGAAAGAACGGCACTTGTGTGAGTAAGGTTCTGTAAGCAAAAGGTGGCGGGTTTCAGGGGTATTTATACGTCTCTTCCGCAAGCAAAGCCCAAAACACCGAAAACAGCATACTAAAGTATCGAAACAAGGTAAGAAGAATCACAGAAAAAGGAGATGAAAGCCGGAGAACCTAACTTTATCGAGGAAAGCAGTATAAAATTTCGAAATCGAGAGCTTATTCAACTCTGAAACCACTCTTGTCTTTGAGAAACTTCTAACACCTCTATGATGGGGAATAAAGAAGTTATGGATTCATACAAAAGTCCACCAAAACAAAGATGGGGATGATGACACCACACGGAGAGTCGGAATGGCGAAGGAGAACGGGTATAGTCGACTCCCCAAACCTCCGATCGAATGATCAGATCAAGATTTCCGCGAGAGAGGGAGCCGCAATGGAAGCGTCTAGCTTCGGTATTATCGTTAGAATATCACACAAAGTGCTTCTTTGGACATTGCGAAGGTTTACCCGCGAGATACTTAGTCTTGATTTCAAGCTTACCGAGAATTTAATCGACACACATCTTTGGAGATACGAACGATAGTCGCGACGTCATTGCAGATCAATACTGCGGATGTCTATTACCTTTTAGCGGGTCGGTGGTGAGTTGTTCGGTGGAAGTGCA